>CM043015.1:68016222-68255299 GCA_023690525.1 Holotrichia oblita
TCGTATAAATCAAGGGATGTTTCAATCCACCAGTTTCCAAAAGATGAGAAACTTAAGAAAAAATGGCAGTCAGTTTTAAAAATTGGAAAACCAATAACAAAAGGAATGTCTGTGTGTAGTAAACACTTTGCTGATAATGATTTCTTCGCAGGTAATGTTATAATTTGGTATATAAGTTGTGTTGAATCTTAAATCATTTTCTTCTTTTTAGTCATACCAAACTGCTAAAGGAGAAAGCTAAAGAAAAATGTCATTCCTTCGGAAAATTTACCGCATAGCATTTTATATAAAGGAACATAAACATAACCATTGTTTTGAAAATCCGTTTAGATTCACTCTAACTTCATGAGGTTCTGAATATATACCAGAAGTTTTGATAACTTGACTCACAATTTCATATTCTTTTTAGTTTCTATTAGTTGTCTCACAACTTGACACATAATAACATGACCAGCTTTGAAAACTTCTTCCCCTTAAATTATCGGACGTTTTCTTTCACGGTAAGTACGTGAAAATGTCGGATAAACTTATTTTTACAGTGACCATGACGCAAAATTTAAGAATTTTAATAGAATATTCACACAAATACTTCACTTGCATCAACTTTGCACAAACAACGCGTACACTGGCTACTACATTGGCATACACACTTGTAAACGGCTTCTATTTGTTTTCCCCGTTACAGTCAAATTTGACGATACCAACGCCTCTACCGGAAAAATTTTGGCGAATAAGCGTGCAAAGTCTATTTTTATATTTTTTTGGGCAACCGGCCGCGAAGTTGTCAATTCGCGTACGCAAACCAGTCCGCGAAATGCAATTTCGCGGACGCTGCCCATAGCAGCGGCCGTAAAAGTAAATAAACAAATTAACACATATTTGACATATTTCATCATTTATTGTCAATAAAACAGAGTATTTTGTATATTTATTACAAACCTTTCGGATACATATTAATATTAATTGCAACCCGGTGCGCCCGGTGCCCCAACCCTTGGGGCACCGGGCGCTATTGTATAAATGCCTTACCCACGTACCGGGGCACTGCGTCGGGTCGACCTATTCTTTCCCCTTACTCGTGGGACTATTATGGAACCATATGACACATCTAAACCCAAATCCAAACCCGGGGACTCTGAAAGGAGACACCTAGTAAACCTGAAAAGGCACCTACAATGGATGCAAGGGCTGGAGGCTCGGAAACCGAGAATCAAAACCTAGATCCAAACTCTCCGGCGCCGAAAGGCGTAAACGCAAAGCTGCAAGGCTAGCCGCTTCGGCCCAGCCGGGCAGCATTGCGCCCAAAGCAGAAAAGGCTGCCAGGGAAGCGACTATCGCTAAACCTAGCACCAGCCACGCTGTGACTGCGGGGTGAAGCGAAACCTCTCTGAGGGCAGCTCGCCAAGAGCAGTCACAAAGCGCATAAAGACAGGTAACCCTGTACCCAAATCTTATAAAGCGGCTCTCACGACTATCCGGATGGCCATTGTGCCTGAGGATTATCCTGAGACCTCCATTTCACAGGAGCAGGCGGACCTGATCCGAAACTGCTTGCTGGTGGAAATGGATAAGATAGAAGTCGGAGGACCGGAACCAGGCTTTAGCGAGGTCCGACACCGTGGGGGTGTGCTGAGGGCAGGCTGCCTAGACACGAGCACCTGCTCGTGGCTTGCGGGCGCTGTCCGAAGCTGTACCCCCTGGGAAGGCGCCAAGCTGAAACTGGTGAGGGAACCAAAACCCGTCAGGGCCATGGCTTGGGTCGCTGGCCCTCCTGTGGTATCGGAAAAGCTTCTGCATCGACTCCAGGTGCAGAATCGCAAGTTGAACACTGGCTCTTGGAGGGTGCTCAGCACCAAGGTTGACCCGAAAGGGCAACAGGTGGTGTTCGCCATGGATGAGAACCAGTGGAAGACAATTAAAGAAACCTACGGTGGTACACTGCGAATCCAATTCTCTCTCGTACCGTTCCGACTCTTGGGACAGAGAGAGAAGGAAGAAGCAGGAACCACTGAGGTTGCTGAGATGGAAACTGCCGAGGCAGGACCATCTACACAGCTGTCTCCGGGGCCTGGTGGGGTCGCAGACACTGAACGGGCTGTGGGTTCCCCACAGTCTGCAGGAACTGCGTGCACCATCACGGACCTCCTGACAGAAGCTCAACTGGTGGACGACCTCCTGCGAACTCCGCCAGGCGAAACAGACACAGCAGGACAGGAACAGCAACATTCCTGAAACTGCTGCAAATCAACCTCCATCACTGCAAGGCGGCTTCAGCTGCACTACAAGCTTTTGTGGTAAGTAAAAACATCGATATAGTTCTCATACAAGAACCCTGGATTGCCAGGGGCAAAGTAAGCGGCTTGGGGATCAGGGGATGGTCTCTGATTTACAGCGACATCCCCAATCCCAGAGCCTGCTTGCTTATTAAAACTAACTTAAACTTTCTGATGCTTAGGGATCACTGTTCTAGGGACCTAGCCGCAGTAAAAATCCAGTGGATGGAGGGTACCGGGGCAAGAAACCTAATATTGGGGTCTGCCTACCTCCGTATGACCAAGAGGGTCCACCCCTACTCCAGAAGTGAGAGCACTGGCGGCCTATGCGGGAGGGAGAAAACAGGAATTCCTGCTTGGATGTGATGCCAACGCCCACCACACCCTGTGGGGCAGCACAGGCATCAACAAACGAGGTGAGTCACTCTTAAATCACTTCGCTGCAAACGGAATAAGTGTACTTAACCGCGGAAATAAGCCGACTTTTGAAACGGCTAGCCGTGCGGAGGTTATTGATATCACCGTCTGCACACTGCGCTGCGCAAAGTGGGTGGTGCAGTGGCATGTGTCGGATGAGCCGTCTCTCTCTGATCACAGGTATGTAAGATTCGATATTGAAATACCACAGGTAAGTCACATATCGTATAAAAATCCTAGAAACTGCAATTGGGACGCTTATCGCAAGCGCCTGACGGAGGAACTAGAGCAATGCCCCAAAAGATAAGCACCGCTGCCGATATCGAGCTCTAGCCGATGGCGTGCGGGTGGCTATCAAAACTGCTTACGATGAAAGCTGCCCTACTAAAGTTAAGACAACAAACAGGGATACACCATGGTGGACCAAGGAGTTGTCTGACTTAAGGGAGAGGCCACTAGAAAACTTTACAACAAAGCCAAAAGATCTGGATCATGGAACGAATATAGAGCGTCCCTGACCAGATACAACTGCGCTTTGAGAAAAGCGAAACGGAAATTGTGGGAAAAATTCTGCCAGGAGCTGGAGGGAGTCCCTGAATGCTCCAGAATTCGTAAAGTCCTCGCCAAAGAAGGACCCTGCAGAATAGGGACACTAAACAAGCCAAACGGCGTCAAAGCCGAAACAGAAGAGCAGGTTCTCAAACACCTCCTAGAGGTGCACTTTCCCGGCTCCAAGACCATTCAGATCCAAACTGGGGGTGAATGTGCGGAACTGAGCTACGCTCAGATACCTAACTTAAGAGCGCGGAAAGAAGACTGGAGCCTCGCACGAAAAATAATTCAAGTCTCAAAAATTCGATGGGCAATCGAATCCTTTAAACCCTTCAAATCGGCGGGCACGGACGGTATTTTCCCGGCACTTCTACAACAGGGCCTGGAGCCGCTGTCCCCAATTTTATGTACCCTACTAAGGGCTACGTTAGCTACAGGGTACATACCTAATAGCTGGAGAGAGGCTCGGGTAGTCTTCATTCCTAAGCAGGGCAAGACGTCCTACATGGAAGCGAAGTCGTACCGGCCCATCAGCCTTACCTCTTTTCTTCTCAAAACTTTAGAGAAGATAATTGATAGACATCTGAGGGACTCCATATTGGCAAAGTTGCCTCTAAACGAGAACCAATATGCCTATCAACCTGGAAAATCCTGTGAGCAAGCTATCCATGAGCTTGCCCGGCGAGCAGAAATTGCCTTAAGCAACAAAGAAGTCGCGCTAGCTACCTTCCTTGATATAGAGGGCGCCTTCGACAGGGCGTCCTTTCTGTCGATGGGTAGGGAGCTGCAAAGACGTGGAGTCGAGCCAACGGTTACAAGGTGGATCGACGCCATGATCAGAAACAGAACGGTTCATGTGTCACAGAACCTCTGCACTATAAAAGCGACCGTTGCAGCTGGCTGCCCACAGGGCGGAGTGCTGTCACCCTTGCTGTGGTGCCTGGTGGTGGATGGCTTGCTTTCCGATCTTCGGACGGCGGGCTTCCATGAACAGGGTTATGCCGATGATATCACCATCATGATCTGCGGCAAGTTCGAGGGCGTGATATCCGAGAGGATGCAAGTCGCACTCGGACTCGTGGAAAGGTGGTGTAAAAAGAGAAGGGTTAACTGTTAACTCTAGAAAAACGACTATGGTCGCGTTCACTCGAAGAAGGAAGCTTTCCAGACTTCAGTGTCCGACCATTTTCGGCTCAAAGATACTCGTATCTTCAGAGGTTAAATACCTGGGGGTGACTTTGGACGCCAAACTGACGTACAAGCCACACCTGGAACAGGTAACAAACAAAGCCACGAGGGCCTTTTGGGCCTGTAGAGGAATGTTTGGCAAAACGTGGGGGCTGAAACCTAAGATGGTACACTGGCTGTACACGAAGGTTATAGTACCCTCTATAACTTACGCAGCGTTGGTCTGGTGGCACAAAGCTAGTCTGGGCTATGCGGCCAACACACTCAGTAAAGTCCAGAGGATTGCCTGCTTAGGCATCACTGGAGCCATGTCTTCGACGCCGACTGCGGCGATGGAGGCGATCCTTGGCCTGCCTCCTCTGCAGCTTGTCTTGTGGTCGGAGGCAGTTCTAGGGGCCTACAGGGCAAAACGTAGTGGATGCAGGGGTTTCTCCGGTAAAACGGGAGATCATACCAGCATCTTCACCTACATAGAGCAGACAGCACCACTGTCCATGAGGGCGGACAAGATCTCGCCTACTTTCAGCTTCAGTGGGGGATACATTGTAAACATCTCCAACAGAGAGAGTGCCAAAGCTTCCGTCCACAAACCAAGACGGGAGGTATCTCGCTGGTTTGTCGACGCCTCTAAAACGCCAAACGGCACGGGAATTGGAATTTGGAAAGATGGTGAAACTCAGGGTGAAGCTTTCAGCCTGGGGAGTACTACGACCGTTTTCCAAGCCGAAGTAATCGCAATCCAGACCTGCGCGGAAAGTATATTAAACTGCCCGCAGATTAATGGAGGAGTGGAAATCCTTTCTGACAGTCAAGCTGCTCTCAGAGCACTACAGGCTGTCAGATTTGACTCCGAGGTAGTGCTACACTGCCATAAGACTCTCGTAAGACTGGCGGAACGTCTCAGCACAACTCTGAGTTGGGTGCCAGGCCACTCTGGAATCAGAGGTAATGAGATGGCTGACAAATTAGCTAGAGGCGCCAGTGAGGGACCTTTTGTGGGTCCAGAACCCACATGTGGGAACTCCTATGGCAGCATCAAAGCTTTTGTCAGATCTGAACTCGCTGCTAGGCATTGCTCCCACTGGAATGCCCTTGCCGGCATGAGACACTGTAAAACTCTCGGCATTCGCCCGTATGAGGAAAAACTGCGCAAGGCAGTCTCTATGAGCAGGGTCAGGCTGAGGTTACTTACAGGAATCTTAACCGGTCACTGCGCACTGAACAAACACCTGCATTGCATGGGCATAGTAAACTCTCCCCTGTGTAGAAACTGTGGGAATGCGGAGGAAACTCCAATCCACCTTCTTGCCCACTGCTCGGAAGTGGACAGGGAGAGGCGGAGTTATTTCGGGGTCGCACGTCTGGACGATCCCGGACTAAGAAAACTAACTCTCGACCAGGTTGCGGACTTCTTTGTCCGAGTGCAACCTGGCTAAGAGGAGTAAAACAGCACGGGGGCACAGTAGGCCTCCTTTATGGCCGAGTTTGCCTCTACGGTCTTTCCGCCCGTGCAGTCCAAAAAAAAAAAAAAAAAATTGTGCAATTTGTATTATTAGTAATATTTACACCAGAAGCAGTAAAATCTAAATTTTTATTTGAATTATAATTTGAAACCGTAGCAGTGATTTCATTTTGATTGTAAATACATTGTGATGAAGTACCGGATATTGAATTAGCAATTTTATTTTTATTTTCTATAGAATCTTCAACATACGATTCGGCCACAGTAGCAGATTTCCAGCCACCGTGGCGCTTAAGAACTGATATTGTAGCACCACTGTTAGCAAGGAGAGTAGCAGAGCTCCTCCTAAAACAATGGCCTGTATATTGCTCACTGTTCGGCAACCCCAAATAATTTGCTATCAAACACGGTATTTTCCCTATGCTATGTACCCCAATAACTTGTGCATAGCATCTTCCTTGCTTGTATCTCAAAAACAGCCTATGACAGGTAACATATTTCGGACGAAGAGCAATATATTTGTGATAAAGTCTTATGTAATCTGGATTTGTGATTGTAAAAGTGCGGTTTATGTCCGTCTTTGTATCAGGAACAGTAATTATAAGAATATTGCTGGTGTCTTGAATGTTGTCAACGGTTATTTTTGTTAACTCGTCACGTCTCATGGCACCTGATACGCCCATAATTAAAACTACCTGTAAAACTAATAGTAAATCAAGCAATTTATAAGAGAACTTGTTTATATCTTTGTACCTTCCACAGTAAATACTTTTCATCCTCAGCATTTTCCAAAAATAATTTAATCTGCTCCATTGTTAACACTTTAGACCTTTTGGCTTTATAGCCTACTGCTTTTTTCTTCAAAAAGGAATTAATTTTAAAATGTCCTTATATCAATCTGTTCCTTTATATTCAGCATGCTTTTAAGCATGGAGTACAAACTCCATAAGCTGGAACTTTTTAGGGCCGCCGATTTTTGCATAAAATATGCCAAATAGCACGTTTTCGCTCACAGTTTTGACCTTCTTAGCGTTGCACCAGACCTTAAAATCGTTGTAACATTTTTTCGTATTGCCTCTACGATCTTTCGGGTATTAAGTTAGAAACTGCGAAATTGGCAGCACTTTTTATATCCGGAGGAGTTCCAGATATAGAAATATTATCACTTTCAGAAGTTTCAGACATTTTACGACTTATTTTGACAACTATTAAGTATTTGTATTTTATTCTAGTCGTGTCATTTCTATGGCAACGCATATAAAGTAAGTCACTTTGAAATTGGCAATAAAAATATTCCGATGTGTGTAAATTTATATAAAACAGTTTGAACGATTTTGGAACGATTTGCACGGTTGCCCAAAAAAAGTTGTGTATATCTCGTCCGCGAAAACCTTTAACGTACTCGAGATTGTCCTGCCTCGGCCGCAAGCGGCCTCGGCGACAATTTCTCTCTGCGTACGTTAAAGTGTGTTTTCGCGGCCTTGATATACAAATAACTATTGCGTTGGTAAACCCAGGTAAACCAACCATTAAATAGGTACGATTTTGCATGTCGAAATGTGATTTATTTTGGTACGGCTTATTTGATTTCTATAGGTTAGGTACCAGTACTGAATAAGTTCAATGCTCATTTCAGCTGTCATTTAGTATATGACATAAATACATTTTTGTACTCGCTTATCAAAACCTGTCATTTCACGATTCGATTTGCGTGCGTAAAAAGTCACTTTAAGCACGAGTGCGTAAAAGTAAAGTTGGTACTTACTGGAACTTGATTAATTTAGTGACATTTTAAAATCATAAATCCCTAACCTTAATAATATAGTCATAAACGATAACGTATTTACAATATGTATTATTATTATAGTTCTCGTACAAAAAATATTGTACAAACTTCGTGCGTGAAACATTTCGCGAATTCGTGTCCATAAAGCGCTCCCCTCCGGCTCGCGCTTTAAACTGGTCACTCATTCGCGAAATAAGATTTCACGCACTTGGTTCGTAAATAACTATTAACAGAAATGCTATATAAACATTGTTTGTATAAAATAATATTAACAAATTTAATTGTAAAAACTTGTTTCATAAGGTTCTTTGTCGCACTGGTTCATTAGAAACGTCGCTCAATGAGGAAGTGGAACCGTAAATTTGATTTCATTACTTTTGGCCAGCTCTTATATTAGTTGTATTAAAATGGTACCAATAATTTCAACATGTGTATGTTCATAACATGTTCAGGATATGTTACATTTAGAAAGTTTTATGGCACTCTCAGTCATTTCATCAATTCATTTCATCAATCGTAGTATACTGCGTGTACGCTAGTTCTTTTAATTATTAACCGAATTGAACCATATTTCATACCATGATAAAACAGACACCTTTAAAGTGACTTTTTGAAATGCTTTGTTTAATTGACAGCGTATTTAGAGTCGTAGCTCACGCTTAGCCCTTAATTATACTATAATTTTTTAATTCGTTTTGTGTTGTTTAACTGTGACAAATAAGGTGTTTTCTGTACTTTGTTAACAGTGCAAGTGGTTATTTATTTATGACGATAACATGATATCATGATTTTAATGCGATTGTTCAGTTTCTACTAATACTTATTTTTGTGTAGTTCGTAGTACCTAATCAAGTAGTACTGCCTCGATTGATAATGATATTAATTGTCATTTTTAAGTGTTGTCTAATTGGGTATTAATCCGACAAGATAGGATTTTAATTGAATATTTAAGGGATTTGTTAATTAATGGCGCAAGGAAATTAATGCGAATGTTTCCAAATAAAAATTTGCAAATAAGAATGCTTCAAAATTTCTGTGCTGGTGCTTGAGCACGCTATCTTGACATATTTATTTACATATTTATTATATATACATTTATGTCAAAATTGCATCGTCAAGCATCAACACAAGCATTAAGCATGAACTATAAATCTGAAGCTAAGAGAAACCAATGGGTCGACAGAAATAAATCAAATATTATTAGCAATTTAAGACCAAATCATACAACCGGTTCAAGGAAAATAAGTAAAATGAAAGAAATTGAAAGAACGTCAATACGAAGAATTAAACAAAGGTTTAAAAAATTATTGTCACAAAATATCTGTCAGTGTTGAAAATAAAGACTAGAACGACGCCAAAAACTGCTTCGTAGATTTGGGATGCGATAAGCTGAGAAGATATTTTTTCCGAGACAACCCAAAAATGCTGCGAATAATTAGGTTTATACTACAGTAGGAAAAAGGCTTGTGGTTGTTCGTCATCATCTTGCCTCTTCTATTATAGTGGCGGTTGGCGTATTAGCTATTATAGGAAACACTTCCATTATTTTTTCTTGACAAACATATAAACCCTGAAGTCTATCAAAGGGATATTTTGTCGAATATGTTGCTAAATATTGAGGAGATTTGTGACCGTTATACATACATTTCAGCAGGATGGAGCACCTGCTCATATTTGGTGGACAATAAGCTTTCTGGACGAACAGTGCCCCTATTTTATTAAAGCCACCAGATGGCCTCCAAGCAGTCTAATTTCGGTCATTTCAATACTTATCGAGTTTTTAAGTAGATCGTCTAGATTTATCTAGAATTATGACAAAATCATTAATCATCATCTTGAAAAACTTTGTTACAGACTTTTTATTATCTTGAGGTCTTAATTTTATTACTAAGGCCAAAAACTTATTCCACAATTTATATTATAAAAGCACTAACAGTAATAACTAATTGATTAATGTTCAATTTTGTTTTCAAGTATATAAAACATGTTATTCTTAAAAACGCAGTATTATATTTATAGAATACAGAAATGAAATAAGTAGGAGAACTACCTGTGTATCACGCCACTTTAAACCCGCGGGGCATGCACCGCTAATTACTTTCATTTTCTAATTAGGCTTTGTAATTGACGGAATTCCGCTAGGAATGTTGATATTTTGGCCCTGAAATGGTTTCACTCGCATTATGTAGGTAATTATTTTAAAAATTTTGGGAAATTTTACATAATATTTTACTCTAAGTAATTAATGTTCTTATTAAAAAAAATATTTTACCTTCTAAATACCAAAGCAAATATTCGGAATTTTTGACACTCACAGTTCTACACCATTTTAAATCTAAGAATCTAAGAAATACATTATACATGGACACAGCATGGTAACAATACATATAACCGAATTATGTCTAATGGCTTTAACGTCACCGTTGGAATGTGCATGGAACGCTGCTAATTACCGCTAATTATAATGGTTGACCCCGCGAAGGAATTTACTTCTATGTGCAAACTATTTCATTATCACCAAGGTTGTTTTGGAAAATAATTTTGAAAATATAGATTTGACAATACATAAGTAATTACTGACGTAATAATTTTCGGAGCAAGTTCTAATTATAGTTAACTATAAAAGAAGAATTTTTGACTGGATGTTTATTAGTACCTATACGCTAAGTTATAGTGACATACAAACCGTCTTTCAACAACGATATTTAGGTGAGTACATTATTTTGCTTTTTATTTAATGAATTTATTAATTTATTAAATACATAATATATTGCTTAATATATTATTCAATATTTTTTAATATTTGACGTGTTTTATTTTAGCATTCGCCAATTCTTTTTCAACATACAAATCTCTGTCACTTCATTTTTATATTTTGGTGAGTATTTTTATTTAGTGTTATATGTTTTATTATTTAATATTTTATATGTTTTAGTCGAAACCATTAAAATGAGTGGTGGACTACACTGCTTAATGCCAAAATTCCATCTCATAGGTGTTAGAACGCAGACATTTTCATTTCTATGTGAAAACTGTTATTTTCCGTATTATATAGCTAACATCAACCGAGAAGTTGACAGCTTCTACGACGTGACTTCAAACCTTATATTGTTAAATGAGCGTCACTCAAGACCTGCATGTATAGAAATTGAAGAACCAAGTTGCAAATACTGCAATGAATCAATGTATAAAAAAATTGTAAAAGAAGAATGTGACGTTTGCAAACGCGCAATGAATAATATTTTGCATTAATATTCTAACCTCATTAGTAAGTATTTAGTAACATTTTTTCTATTGAAATTGTAAATTATGTACGTATAATAATGAATACATTGTAATATGTATTTCTTGTTACAGTTAAACAATACGACAATTTTATTGAAAACGCTTTACAAATGAGGAAAGATGCCATCGCCCGGGAAAAACAACTCATCGGTCAATCTTCATACTTCCTCAACAAAAGCGGTTCCAAGTGGCTTACCGTAGGACTAAGTCCAGCTGCCGGATTCATTCCAATTGTACAAATCAAATCTGTGAACGCATGCATTTTCTTCACACAAGAAGAATGGGAAGAATTCTGCAAAACCGAAGGCTGCAGTCCCAATCACCAGATGGAAGCCAGTTCTTATCGAGACATTCAAGTTATCCGTCTCAAAAGTAGAGGGCAGCAAATCGTTTTATCAACGGAGACATACAATAACATATATCATCTTCAAGAATTAATCAATCAGAAAATTAGTGTATTGGCCAGTTCTGACTTAGTATCATTTTATAATCATGTTTTAAAATCTTGTACGAAAATGGATGGTGATTTATATTCTAACATTAAAACATTATTAGCTACTCACATAAATTCACAGAACACCATGTATATGTTAGGAGTTTTGTATATAACTTATAATACTGTATTTCTTGATTTTGAAATTATCAACTGTTGTTAAACCCCTGACTAGGTTTTTTTACAAAAGTTTTCCCTAGTCCTCGAACAGAATTGTTGGGGTTAATATGTATTTTTAATAAAATTATTTTTATTAAATCTCATGTTTTTTTTTTTTAATTTACATACAAATAAGAATATATAAGTCATTTACACTCAGTATGAATGAAAACACATTGAAGATATGCAGAAGTTGAAAACGCATACCTACTTATACTAACGGGAAAGTAAATATATAAAAGCTAATGGAGATTACGGAAGAAAAGATTGAAGCAGTTTTAACAAAAATTGATGAAGATTGTGGGAGATTGGATGGTATAAGCGACTATATTATTCCTTCTTTACCCATATGCATTTTCCAAAACTAAGGTAAACCGCATCTCTCTAGAGCAGAAATGGCATTTATTATCGCATAAAAAAGGGTTGCACTTGAAGATTATCTTCCCTGCCACAACCATTATAATACTTTGGCGATGAAGGCCAAGAGAGGTGTTTATATATTATGGATAATTGTTCGTTGTAACACTGAATTTTTATATGTATTGGTTGTACGTTCAATAAATAATTTGAATACTGTATTATGTTTATTACTAACATAAAATCACAACTTAGCATCCAGTAAAGAATCTAACACATTAATATAAAAATAAAAAACGTTCATAATTGCTGTATATATTTTTTTTATTACTGATACAAGTTCATCGGTCAATCTTCATACTTCCTCAACAAGAGCAGTTCCAAGTGGCTTACCGTAGGACTGAGTCCAGCTGCTGGGTTTGTTCCAATCGTACCAATCAAATCTGTGAACGCATGCATTTTCTTCACACAAGAAGAATGGGAAGAATTCTGCAAAACCGAAGGCTGCAGTCCCAATCACCAGATGGAAGCCAGTTCTTATCGAGACAATCAAGTTATCCGTCTCAAAAGTAGAGGGCAGCAAATCGTTTTATCAACGGAGACATACAATAACATATATCATCATCAAGAATTAATCAATCAGAAAATTAGTGCATTGGCCAGTTCTGACTTAGTATCATTTTATAATCATGTTTTAAAATCTTGTACGAAAATGGATGGTGATTTATATTCTAATATTATAACGTTATTAGCTACTCACATAAATTCACAGAACACCATGTATATGTTAGAAGTTTTGTATATAACTTATAATACTGTATTTCTTGATTTTGAAATTATGAACTGTTGTTAAACCCATGACTAGGTTTTTTTACAAAGTCTTTCCCTAGTCTTCGAACAGAATTGTTGGGGTTAATATGTATTTTTAATAAAATTATTTTTACTAAATCTCATGTTTT
Organism: Holotrichia oblita; assembly: GCA_023690525.1. Taxonomy (NCBI): domain Eukaryota; kingdom Metazoa; phylum Arthropoda; class Insecta; order Coleoptera; family Scarabaeidae; genus Holotrichia; species Holotrichia oblita. The sequence continues at coordinate 68,029,154 of CM043015.1, forward strand.
TTAATTTACATACAAATAAGAATAGTATAGTAATATAAACGTAACATAAGCCATTTACACTCAGTATGAATGAGAACACATTGAAGAAGTTGAAAGTAAATATCGACATACGTATACTAACGGGATAAGTAAATATAAAAGAGTTGCAATGGACGACAATCAGTAAACATTTCGAAAAAAAAAAATTTCTGTTTTTTTATAAGAAAATATACTTATATATTAAAAACAAGCATTCTGATTCATGTTAATTATACGCTATTTAGATTTCAAAGATGCTATTGTGACTATAGTATATAATATTCTGTAGGATCAAATATATCATGATACATATTGTTGCTGATCGTATTCGATTTCCTCATCGAATTCAAAACAATACAATAAATTTTAGAACCGATACTATGCAAACAACATAGAAAAATATCTAGGCCGCTAGGACTATCATTTAATATAAATATAAATATTTAGTTTAATTTTGAAATTATGAACTGTTGTAATACCTCTGATTAGGTTTTGCAAAGTTTTTCCCTAGTCCTCGAACAGAATTGTTGAGGTTTATGTATATATTTAAAATATATTTCTTTGTTAGAACATATGTTTTCGTTAAGCTTTACTATTCATCATCAACAGCGACACATAAAAAAACCTATAGAATCAGTATGGATCGAGAAGAGCTACGAATAAGATTAGAACAGCATATTGAAGAATTGCAAGAGTTAAAAGCATACATCAAAGTATGTACTTATACTAACAAAAAAGTTAAAGAAAGTAAAAATGAATAAAGAGAATAAGTCATCATGGAGATTACGGATGAAAAGATTGAAGCAATTTTAACAAAGATTGATGCAGATTGTGGGAGATTGGATGGTATAAGCGATCATCTCATTCCGTTTTTACCCATATACATTTTCAAAACTAAGGTAAGCCGCATCTCTCTAGAGCAGAAATGGCATTTATTATCGCATAAAAAAAAGGGTTGCACTTGAAGATTATCTTCCCTGCCACAAGCATTATAATACTTTGACGATGAAAGATCACGTCGATGCTCCACCACCATCCCGAAGAAATTGTTACAAGAAGCTTTGTCCTGATATTTAATGCATACATTTATTATATCTAAATAAAATGCAAGTTATATAATATTTTTTGTTTTATTAAAAATCGTTTACAAAACTCATACATTTACAATATTTCATTTTTATTAATCCAACTGTTCTGAGTATTATCAAAACCGAGCCATTTAACGTATACTTACTAATATTATCACCAACTTTAAACGTATGTTTTCCCATAACTTTAATGCTACTGTATACGGTAGACAAAAGATGTTCTGCTAACATCAAAATTACAACTTGGCACCCATTAAAGAATCCAACACATTAATATACAAAAACGCTCATAATTGAAGTATATTTTTATTAGAAGATATACGTGATTTTTATAATAGGTAGTCTAACAAATTTCTACATTACGTGGTACACTTACTTAATTTATTTTTACTATGAAAAAAGTAAAGAAAATTGGTTTTGACTAAATTAGGTGCATTGGTAAGGTGCTCTAAATTAACAATAGGTCAATCTTCATATTTGCTTAAAAAATCGGCATTTTGGTGACCCTTTACACATATTTTATCGTAAGATTTACATATATCATTCTAGATTTTTCCAATATTTTTTAAGCCTACGTATCCATCATTATAATTAATATTCAAATAATTCCTCTCAAACCATCGTATAGCTAGGTTAGTGATACCTGGTAAATATACTGCATTTTAATCATATATACATGCGATTAAAATTATTATAAATAAAACATGTTTCATTTATAATGTAGTAAATAGACGAGAATCTGAAAGATAGATTAGTTGTAACACCGACACTGCCACCACAGACACAGTTGTAACGATGGTGCTTTTAGAATTGATAAGGGAAGCATATTACGGGTCTTTGCCTGAGCTAATTGCTGGTTTTTTGACCTATAAAATAAACCCTACAATGCATTTGTATGTCAAAATATGTTTCTTATGTTAAAAGCTGTAGAGAAATATAGTGGGCGAGCGAAGAATCGTTTGTATTCGAACGATAGATATAGATCAGCTGTTGAAGCTATATGAATTAATATTTACTAGAAATCCCCAAAATTTTACATTATTGGACCAGCAAATCTATAAACATGTACTTGAATTATGTGACGTTCACAGAAATAAACGAGGCTATCTGAATCACCAGGCTGATAAAGTTAAGTTTTCACGGATAATTAAACCACTGTTTAAAAATAAGACCAACCCGAAAATAAAACTACCTAAGCCGCAAGTCAAGGAGGAGGATACGCCAGTCAAATACACCGGTCAAATGGACAGATGGACAGATGTAGATATGTTGAGATTAGAGAACAGTGTGAATAAAAGAAACGTTATAATAGATGAATTACGGGTCGTCGCGTCGATGTTATATACTAGAATACATTCATTTATGATATATAATTTATAATACAGGTACAATAAATAATACATACTACCTTTAACATATTTTAATTGTTTTTGATTACTCCGTTGATGTATAGAGTCGGACATAAAACTCTGACGGCTTTGATCAGGTATTGAACGGCTTTGATCAGGTATTGAACGGCTTTGATCAGGTATGGATCAGCTTCTATCAGGTACCAATCGGGTTATGATTTATTAGGTAGTGATTTATTAGGTAGTGATTTATTAGGTAGTGATTTATTAGGTACTGATTTATTAGGTACCGATTTATTAGGTACCGATTTATTAGGTACTGATTTATCAACTTAAACTCCTAGTTTTACTGTTTATAAATAAAATGGCACTTGCTCAGACGGCTAATGAGCAATACAAAAGTTTGTCATAGTTGACGTTTAATTTTTTTAACCTTCCTCGACATGAGTAGCAGTATAAATGAAGAGTGAGAATTTAATTACAAACATATATACCAATCGAAGTTCTTTTTATATCGACCTTTGTCAATATCTCTGTCCCTATCTATTACCAAAAACCCATATTTATCTTTCCAGCACTCTGCACACATAGACTTAAACTGCTGAAAACTCATATCTGTGCCGATATGATCATCAAATTTGTGGACGTAATAAATATGCTAGTATATTCTCATGTGGATACTTATATACGCACATATAAGTATGGTTAAGGCAATTAACGAAATTATACATTATTACAGAACTAAATTCGTCTTAGATAGGTAAATATATCAGACTTATATTCTTTGCATGACAGTGTTTCAATTACTGTAACGTTCAATTGTAGATATCCATCTTACAGAACGTTTCTGGAAATTATAAAGTTTTATTTTTTTGAACAAATATTTCGTAAACCCAGGCAGCATGTAACGTTTGTAAAACGTTATAAAAAGGTTTCCTAAGGGTTAGCAAAAACGTTTATATAACGTTTTGGAAACGTCTTATAAAGCAAAAACGTTTATATAACGTTTTGGAAACGTCTTATAAACCTTTTTATAACGTTTTACAAACGTTACATGCTGCCTGGGTTTACGAAATATTTGTTCAAAAAAATAAAACTTTATAATTTCCAGAAACGTTCTGTAAGATGGATATCTACAATTGAACGTTACAGTAATTGAAACACTGTCATGCAAAGAATATAAGTCTGATATATTTACCTATCTAAGACGAATTTAGTTCTGTAATAATGTATAATTTCGTTAATTGCCTTAACCATACTTATATGTGCGTATATAAGTATCCACATGAGAATATACTAGCATATTTATTACGTCCACAAATTTGATGATCATATCGGCACAGATATGAGTTTTCAGCAGTTTAAGTCTATGTGTGCAGAGTGCTGGAAAGATAAATATGGGTTTTTGGTAATAGATAGGGACAGAGATATTGACAAAGGTCGATATAAAAAGAACTTCGATTGGTATATATGTTTGTAATTAAATTCTCACTCTTCATTTATACTGCTACTCATGTCGAGGAAGGTTAAAAAAATTAAACGTCAACTATGACAAACTTTTGTATTGCTCATTAGCCGTCTGAGCAAGTGCCATTTTATTTATAAACAGTAAAACTAGGAGTTTAAGTTGATAAATCAGTACCTAATAAATCGGTACCTAATAAATCGGTACCTAATAAATCAGTACCTAATAAATCACTACCTAATAAATCACTACCTAATAAATCACTACCTAATAAATCATAACCCGATTGGTACCTGATAGAAGCTGATCCATACCTGATCAAAGCCGTTCAATACCTGATCAAAGCCGTTCAATACCTGATCAAAGCCGTCAGAGTTTTATGTCCGACTCTATACATCAACGGAGTAATCAAAAACAATTAAAATATGTTAAAGGTAGTATGTATTATTTATTGTACCTGTATTATAAATTATATATCATAAATGAATGTATTCTAGTATATAACATCGACGCGACGACCCGTAATTCATCTATTATAACGTTTCTTTTATTCACACTGTTCTCTAATCTCAACATATCTACATCTGTCCATCTGTCCATTTGACCGGTGTATTTGACTGGCGTATCCTCCTCCTTGACTTGCGGCTTAGGTAGTTTTATTTTCGGGTTGGTCTTATTTTTAAACAGTGGTTTAATTATCCGTGAAAACTTAACTTTATCAGCCTGGTGATTCAGATAGCCTCGTTTATTTCTGTGAACGTCACATAATTCAAGTACATGTTTATAGATTTGCTGGTCCAATAATGTAAAATTTTGGGGATTTCTAGTAAATATTAATTCATATAGCTTCAACAGCTGATCTATATCTATCGTTCGAATACAAACGATTCTTCGCTCGCCCACTATATTTCTCTACAGCTTTTAACATAAGAAACATATTTTGACATACAAATGCATTGTAGGGTTTATTTTATAGGTCAAAAAACCAGCAATTAGCTCAGGCAAAGACCCGTAATATGCTTCCCTTATCAATTCTAAAAGCACCATCGTTACAACTGTGTCTGTGGTGGCAGTGTCGGTGTTACAACTAATCTATCTTTCAGATTCTCGTCTATTTACTACATTATAAATGAAACATGTTTTATTTATAATAATTTTAATCGCATGTATATATGATTAAAATGCAGTATATTTACCAGGTATCACTAACCTAGCTATACGATGGTTTGAGAGGAATTATTTGAATATTAATTATAATGATGGATACGTAGGCTTAAAAAATATTGGAAAAATCTAGAATGATATATGTAAATCTTACGATAAAATATGTGTAAAGGGTCACCAAAATGCCGATTTTTTAAGCAAATATGAAGATTGACCTATTGTTAATTTAGAGCACCTTACCAATGCACCTAATTTAGTCAAAACCAATTTTCTTTACTTTTTTCATAGTAAAAATAAATTAAGTAAGTGTACCACGTAATGTAGAAATTTGTTAGACTACCTATTATAAAAATCACGTATATCTTCTAATAAAAATATACTTCAATTATGAGCGTTTTTGTATATTAATGTGTTGGATTCTTTAATGGGTGCCAAGTTGTAATTTTGATGTTAGCAGAACATCTTTTGTCTACCGTATACAGTAGCATTAAAGTTATGGGAAAACATACGTTTAAAGTTGGTGATAATATTAGTAAGTATACGTTAAATGGCTCGGTTTTGATAATACTCAGAACAGTTGGATTAATAAAAATGAAATATTGTAAATGTATGAGTTTTGTAAACGATTTTTAATAAAACAAAAAATATTATATAACTTGCATTTTATTTAGATATAATAAATGTATGCATTAAATATCAGGACAAAGCTTCTTGCAACCGTAACAATTTCTTCGGGATGGTGGTGGAGCATCGACGTGATCTTTCATCGTCAAAGTATTATAATGCTTGTGGCAGGGAAGATAATCTTCAAGTGCAACCCTTTTTTATGCGATAATAAATGCCATTTCTGCTCTAGAGAGATGCGGCTTACCTTAGTTTTGAAAATGTATATGGGTAAAAACGGAATGAGATGATCGCTTATACCATCCAATCTCCCACAATCTGCATCAATCTTTGTTAAAATTGCTTCAATCTTTTCATCCGTAATCTCCATGATGACTTATTCTCTTTATTCATTTTTACTTTCTTTAACTTTTTTGTTAGTATAAGTACATACTTTGATGTATGCTTTTAACTCTTGCAATTCTTCAATATGCTGTTCTAATCTTATTCGTAGCTCTTCTCGATCCATACTGATTCTATAGGTTTTTTTATGTGTCGCTGTTGATGATGAATAGTAAAGCTTAACGAAAACATATGTTCTAACAAAGAAATATATTTTAAATATATACATAAACCTCAACAATTCTGTTCGAGGACTAGGGAAAAACTTTGCAAAACCTAATCAGAGGTATTACAACAGTTCATAATTTCAAAATTAAACTAAATATTTATATTTATATTAAATGATAGTCCTAGCGGCCTAGATATTTTTCTATGTTGTTTGCATAGTATCGGTTCTAAAATTTATTGTATTGTTTTGAATTCGATGAGGAAATCGAATACGATCAGCAACAATATGTATCATGATATATTTGATCCTACAGAATATTATATACTATAGTCACAATAGCATCTTTGAAATCTAAATAGCGTATAATTAACATGAATCAGAATGCTTGTTTTTAATATATAAGTATATTTTCTTATAAAAAAACAGAAATTTTTTTTCGAAATGTTTACTGATTGTCGTCCATTGCAACTCTTTTATATTTACTTATCCCGTTAGTATACGTATGTCGATATTTACTTTCAACTTCTTCAATGTGTTCTCATTCATACTGAGTGTAAATGGCTTATGTTACGTTTATATTACTATACTATTCTTATTTGTATGTAAATTAAAAAACATGAGATTTAGTAAAAATAATTTTATTAAAAATACATATTAACCCCAACAATTCTGTTCGAAGACTAGGGAAAGACTTTGTAAAAAAACCTAGTCATGGGTTTAACAACAGTTCATAATTTCAAAATCAAGAAATACAGTATTATAAGTTATATACAAAACTTCTAACATATACATGGTGTTCTGTGAATTTATGTGAGTAGCTAATAACGTTATAATATTAGAATATAAATCACCATCCATTTTCGTACAAGATTTTAAAACATGATTATAAAATGATACTAAGTCAGAACTGGCCAATGCACTAATTTTCTGATTGATTAATTCTTGATGATGATATATGTTATTGTATGTCTCCGTTGATAAAACGATTTGCTGCCCTCTACTTTTGAGACGGATAACTTGATTGTCTCGATAAGAACTGGCTTCCATCTGGTGATTGGGACTGCAGCCTTCGGTTTTGCAGAATTCTTCCCATTCTTCTTGTGTGAAGAAAATGCATGCGTTCACAGATTTGATTGGTACGATTGGAACAAACCCAGCAGCTGGACTCAGTCCTACGGTAAGCCACTTGGAACTGCTCTTGTTGAGGAAGTATGAAGATTGACCGATGAACTTGTATCAGTAATAAAAAAAATATATACAGCAATTATGAACGTTTTTTATTTTTATATTAATGTGTTAGATTCTTTACTGGATGCTAAGTTGTGATTTTATGTTAGTAATAAACATAATACAGTATTCAAATTATTTATTGAACGTACAACCAATACATATAAAAATTCAGTGTTACAACGAACAATTATCCATAATATATAAACACCTCTCTTGGCCTTCATCGCCAAAGTATTATAATGGTTGTGGCAGGGAAGATAATCTTCAAGTGCAACCCTTTTTTTATGCGATAATAAATGCCATTTCTGCTCTAGAGAGATGCGGTTTACCTTAGTTTTGAAAATGCATATGGGTAAAGAAGGAATAATATAGTCGCTTATACCATCCAATCTCCCACAATCTTCATCAATTTTTGTTAAAACTGCTTCAATCTTTTCTTCCGTAATCTCCATTAGCTTTTATATATTTACTTTCCCGTTAGTATAAGTAGGTATGCGTTTTCAACTTCTGCATATCTTCAATGTGTTTTCATTCATACTGAGTGTAAATGACTTATATATTCTTATTTGTATGTAAATTAAAAAAAAAAAACATGAGATTTAATAAAAATAATTTTATTAAAAATACATATTAACCCCAACAATTCTGTTCGAGGACTAGGGAAAAACTTTGTAAAAAAACCTAGTCAGGGGTTTAACAACAGTTGATAATTTCAAAATCAAGAAATACAGTATTATAAGTTATATACAAAACTCCTAACATATACATGGTGTTCTGTGAATTTATGTGAGTAGCTAATAATGTTTTAATGTTAGAATATAAATCACCATCCATTTTCGTACAAGATTTTAAAACATGATTATAAAATGATACTAAGTCAGAACTGGCCAATACACTAATTTTCTGATTGATTAATTCTTGAAGATGATATATGTTATTGTATGTCTCCGTTGATAAAACGATTTGCTGCCCTCTACTTTTGAGACGGATAACTTGAATGTCTCGATAAGAACTGGCTTCCATCTGGTGATTGGGACTGCAGCCTTCGGTTTTGCAGAATTCTTCCCATTCTTCTTGTGTGAAGAAAATGCATGCGTTCACAGATTTGATTTGTACAATTGGAATGAATCCGGCAGCTGGACTTAGTCCTACGGTAAGCCACTTGGAACCGCTTTTGTTGAGGAAGTATGAAGATTGACCGATGAGTTGTTTTTCCCGGGCGATGGCATCTTCCCTCATTTGTAAAGCGTTTTCAATAAAATTGTCGTATTGTTTAACTGTAACAAGAAATACATATTACAATGTATTCATTATTATACGTACATAATTTACAATTTCAATAGAAAAAATGTTACTAAATACTTACTAATGAGGTTAGAATATTAATGCAAAATATTATTCATTGCGCGTTTGCAAACGTCACATTCTTCTTTTACAATTTTTTTATACATTGATTCATTGCAGTATTTGCAACTTGGTTCTTCAATTTCTATACATGCAGGTCTTGAGTGACGCTCATTTAACAATATAAGGTTTGAAGTCACGTCGTAGAAGCTGTCAACTTCTCGGTTGATGTTAGCTATATAATACGGAAAATAACAGTTTTCACATAGAAATGAAAATGTCTGCGTTCTAACACCTATGAGATGGAATTTCTTTGGCATTAAGCAGTGTAGTCCACCACTCATTTTAATGGTTTCGACTAAAACATATAAAATATTAAATAATAAAACATATAACACTAAATAAAAATACTCACCAAAATATAAAAATGAAGTGACAGAGATTTGTATGTTGAAAAAGAATTGGCGAATGCTAAAATAAAACACGTCAAATATTAAAAAATATTGAATAATATATTAAGCAATATATTATGTATTTAATAAATTAATAAATTCATTAAATAAAAAGCAAAATAATGTACTCACCTAAATATCGTTGTTGAAAGACGGTTTGTATGTCACTATAACTTAGCGTATAGGTACTAATAAACATCCAGTCAAAAATTCTTCTTTTATAGTTAACTATAATTAGAACTTGCTCCGAAAATTATTACGTCAGTAATTACTTATGTATTGTCAAATCTATATTTTCAAAATTATTTTCCAAAACAACCTTGGTGATAATGAAATAGTTTGCACATAGAAGTAAATTCCTTCGCGGGGTCAACCATTATAATTAGCGGTAATTAGCAGCGTTCCATGCACATTCCAACGGTGACGTTAAAGCCATTAGACATAATTCGGTTATATGTATTGTTACCATGCTGTGTCCATGTATAATGTATTTCTTAGATTCTTAGATTTAAAATGGTGTAGAACTGTGAGTGTCAAAAATTCCGAATATTTGCTTTGGTATTTAGAAGGTAAAATATTTTTTTTAATAAGAACATTAATTACTTAGAGTAAAATATTATGTAAAATTTCCCAAAATTTTTAAAATAATTACCTACATAATGCGAGTGAAACCATTTCAGGGCCAAAATATCAACATTCCTAGCGGAATTCCGTCAATTACAAAGCCTAATTAGAAAATGAAAGTAATTAGCGGTGCATGCCCCGCGGGTTTAAAGTGGCGTGATACACAGGTAGTTCTCCTACTGAAATATCATTATCGTATGTTTCTGGAATAGATGTAATGTACACACTCTCATACAGATCTGTATGTCTGACAGAATTAAACTTATAGAAGGAATTGAAAACGGTAGGTTGAGAAGACAAGTTGCGGAAGAGTTTGGAATTGGATAAAGTGCTGTTTCGAGGATACTAATAAAATAGAAACATTCGAATCATCGAAAGGAAAAAGCTCACCGGACCAAAAAGGATATCTACTATACAAAAAGACGCGGGATCAGTTAACGAAGTAATCAAACACCCTTTTACGGCCGCTATTAAAACAGTTGAAGAAGAAAACTTTCCCGGTTGTGTTCACAGCGAAAGCCACCGATTACAAGAAAGGTAAAAAATTAAGCTGTTGCTTAAAAAAATATTAAATGATCCATATAAAGAAGAAAGTTTAGAAGTTTCTCTTACATTTATTGCCTGGCGTTAAAATTAACGAGCAACGTCATTTTTATAGACAAAAACTGTATTTCAATCAACTCCCAGTGACAGATTTAGAGTTTCTAAACGGAGAAATACTCGATATCAGGAAAAATTATCGACGTGAATTACAATTTACAATAAAATTTATACTAACAGTGACATATTGCGATAAATATATTTGTCAATGAATGCCACTATTTAATTTCCACTTTATTATACAGGGTGGCTGCTAATGAAACGGTCATACTTTACAGCGTGTTAGTAAAGATCATTTGCAATAGATATAGCCAAATTTGCCTTATCCAAAAGTCATCCGTTTTCGAGATATTGCGGTTTCTTTGTTTTTTTCGAAATTTACTACTTACTCTCAAACTTAAAATTTACGAAAATAGTGGAACTTTTTCTCAATTTTTCAGGCTAGAGGACATCTCAACACATATTATCTATCGATGACAATTACGTTAAATACTTGGACAAATTAAAGGAACAAAAATTAAAACTTCCGCTTTTTATGAAACTGTAGACACAATTGCCACCTTTGCGACTATTTATTTAGCGATTATGTCTACAGTTTCATCAAAAGCGAAAGTAATTATCATCGATCGATAATGTGTGTTGAGATGTCCTCCAAACTGAAAAATTAAGAAAAAGTTCCATTATTTTCGTAAATTTTAAGTATGAGTGAGAGTAAGTACCTAGTGAACTTCGAAAAAAAGGATAGGAGTATGCTTAAAAAACCCTTTCGCTTGCACTGAATTTCTTTCTTACTTCAAGTGCGCACTGTATATATATATATGTATATACCTACATATATTGAAGTCAATTAGGTATACGTAACGTATAGTAAGATAGTATAGTTTATTGTTTTGATTAGACGTAGATAGATACTACGAAGCCTATTTTTGTTGAAAATGATAAATTGACATTTCCACTGAGGATCGACGTTGGCCGGGGTTTGACGGGATGTTAAATATGCTCATAAAACTTTCTCTTCAAAGCGATACGGTTCTTAACGGCTTTGGAAGCTTTATACTTTCAGAAATGCTTAAAACGTGATAATCCTAGAGTTGCGAAAAAGCTATTATTTGTCCTTGGAGGAAATTCTGGTTTTGTACGCACTAGTTACAAAGTTATCGTCGCGAAGGCGCTTCATTTGAAATAATTCTGCATGAATTTACTATTCAACCATTGTAGTCACCATTAATATTTAAGGTGTCACTTGTCACACAATGTTTTTCGTAGTGGGCGGTATTGACGCGAATGAAATTTCGGACTTTTCAAAGTAAGAAAAAACTGTTGTACGATTATAGTTTTGGCAACAATTATCATTTAAATTGCTTTGATTTATAATTAGAAAGTAAGCGCTAGAAAGTAACATTGCTATTAGAGACCTAAATTTTAAAACACAGGAGTCCGTGGAGTCCATAATAAAGGGGATGTAAGATAACGATCTCCAGATAGCACTTCACAAGTCAGAAACAGTGATACTAAAGGGCCCGCATAAGAGAGATGGTATAACCTTTGATATTCTGAGAAACATGACATCCCCGAAGAGGAAACTGAAATATCTTGGAGTCATACTGAACAACAGGCTCTCGTTCCGAGCACACATCAGATACGTGGTTGAAAGAGCTGAAACTACCTTATCAGCCCTAGGTAAAATAATGCTTAATATCGGCTGCCTCAGCTATATTAAGAGATAGACCTTATACGGAATTATACAGTCGCAAGTTCCATACGCCGCTCCAGTCTGGATATACGTGTGGAAAATTGAAAAGCACAAAAGCATGCTAGAGAGACTTTAGAGAGATTCTTCTGAGGGTCATCAGTGCATACAGAACCGTGTCGCTGGCGGCTACGTAGGTGATAGCAGCAATATGACCTTTCTCCTTGCTCGCGGAGGAGAGACTGCAGTTGTGTAATAACAAAACAGGTCCTTTGAAGGAGGAGAGGAAACGAGCAAGGACAAACACCTTACACAAGTGGCAAATTATTTGGAGCCAACCATCTACAACAGCCGAATGGACGAGAAGACTTATACCTGAATTGACTTCAGGAATCGAATGCCAACTCAGAGCGACCGACTATTATCTGACTCAGTTCCTCTCTGGACGTGGTAACTTCCGCAGCTACCTGAAGCGGATGAAATAAACGGACAATAACAATTGTCGCTACTGCCAGAGCACCGATACCTCCGGACATGCGATCTTGGATTGCGATAAATGCGGCAGACAGAGACAACTTTTAGAGCAGGAGGTAAATGAGGTTTTGACGGGGAATAGCGTGGTAAGACTTATGATAGAAAGAAAACCTAATTGGAGCAAAATACACCAATACATTAAATGTGTCCTGTCAGAGAAGAAGAAGAAGAATGAAAGGGTAGGAGAAGTCTAGGCAGAGCGGATATTGTGGAAGAAAGCGGCAACTAGCGCGACTGAGGTAATGCCTAAGAGCGGTTCCCAGCGAGCTAGAGAGAAGTAGGGGGTATTTGGTCGGTAAGAGTCCGACACCCACTGGTAAAAAGCTGGGAGTCCATGAGGATTTTCCCCCTACTATAAAAAAGTAATATTGCTGTTGGATACTTTGTGGTGGTAATCACAAAATAACAGTTAGCATGACATACGAAATTATCGCTATTGCCCATACACTTTTATCTTATGACAATGATGAAACTATTAAAAATGATAAATCTATTAATAACGGAAGTCTGCCAGGTTTCAAACGTCAACCTGAACGAACCTTGATCATCTAGTAGAACTCATTGAGTGTTATAAAACGCCTCTTTTCGTTTGTAGTTATTATTGGAGATGACCTCTGTAGCCATCTAATACTTAGCGTTTTTGAAGAATGCACCTCCAAATGCCACCCATCTATTCCAGCCTCGAGATGTGCCGTATTTTGGGTTCCTCATACGAGCGTGGAGCAATGTTTTGGAATAGTGGAAATTAAAAAACCAAGGCATAGTATCCAAAATAGCGTTTTCTATGCTGCTAAATAAAGGAATAGAAACAATTGGAATAAAATCAACGCCAAACACACTAGCAGGATTTAAGGCCTGCGGAATTGTGACATATAATCCGAACGCGAAAATTGCGATTGCTTAGTTATTTGTACAATAAGGACCTTCTAACAAACTACCAGACTGATCAACAGAGCATTGACTATCATCACAGAAACTATACTAAAAAGGTTGAACAGCAGTATGCTGATAGCATGTATTAATTGTGATCTATTCAGACGTTTCGACAGGTTTGATTATTATACAGGGTGTCCCAGCGAGACCGTTCATTAGAAGTTTATGGCGTTGTGGTCCAAATATAAATTTGAAAATTTAGAATTATTAATTTAGAATGATTTTGACATTAGGCTTTGACAATAAATCTTTGAGAACGTTTATTTTCCATGGTACACTGGATAAGTATCGATGACTTAGGTGTGCAATTTTTCAAAAAATCTAATTATCTACTAAATTATTAATTTTAGGTATAGTACATGTGAGACATAAAAGATGTAGAATTGGACCAAGAAGACGACTAAGTAATAAAATATGGGGGTGAAATTTGAAAAAATTAAGTTATGGTTCTTCAAAATTTCGAAGAGTTAACGTGCTGTAGTAAAGTAACCACGCAATGTAGACAGCCGTTCTCTGCACTAAAATATACTCCAACATGTTGTTTACGTATACTACGAATTTTAAATTGATATACGAAAAATCGAGTGTCCTCTGATTTTTTGAATAAATGTCTGCTAGAGCAAATTTTTTCAGAAAAAATGGAATAACTACAAAACGCCCGAATCAAATCGCAAAAAGTAAAGATATTCATAAAGCTTAAAAATAGGTGAATCAAAATGTGAAAAATATACAGGGTGTAATAAAGTAGATGGCGACTTCCGGTATAACCGGAAGCACTATAAATCTAATAATATTTTCATTGAAGAGAACATAATCGACTAGGTATATATAATTCTAAAATTTCAAATTTATATTTTGACCAGAACACCATAAATTTCTAATGAACGGTCTCGCTGAGACACTGTATATTGTTGAACAAATTACACCACTACGGTGTTAGAAGTTTTGCTTATGAAATCTTCGTTTCTTACTTAAGTAATCGAAAGCAATATGCTGACGCGAAACATGTTGACAATGGCGTCGACGTGGTTTCTAGTGATGTGGGCGTTCCTCAGGATACATCTTGGGCCCATTGGTGTTTGATATTTACGTAAATGACCTATCGAATAATGACTACTGATTTATTTACCTTTAGTTGTGATGGATGTAGATTATGAGAAGGTAGTTGAGGTAAGAAATAGTCATGCATAAAATGACATTTAAGATGAGTAAAAGTGTAGCACTATATGGAATTAAAACTAACTGCCAAAAATACATATAATATTGTAATAAAAAAACTACTTTAAATCAGCATAGATATGTTTCGGAAATTCGTACTAGTTTTTCGCAAGACTTAGTGTTAATAGTAAGATGATTGGAAAAAACTAATAGACATCTTTACTATTTGTATTATTTTATCGCTAATTTATAACAACAATAAATCATTTCTTATATCCGTCGTTGTTCAGGATTAATCTTGTTTGATATATGGACAAAATACAAGTGGAAACTTTTGTCTATCGACATGAATTATCTGATTGTCAGATAAAAATCGTCGAATACATATTATTTATCACAATCTGATACCTAACATATAACACGGATTTTGACGTGGTGAATTGATGTGAGTGTACTCTAAACATTTCTGTGTAGTTAATCTTATGATTTACGATAAAACAATATTATCCGGCAGATGTAGGAGTATAGGAGACTATATGGTTGTATTAAGATCTAAATATTTTCGAAAACATTAAACATTTTAAAATCTTACAAGGATTTCAAAAATTAGAGGAGGATTGTAGAGGATATTCGAAAAAGTAACTTGAATGCAAACTTCCATAATAAGTTTAGAGACATCTACATTAAAAATATATTTTAATGATACTTTGCTTAAAACCAACAAACTTTTGTTTCACAATTTCTTTGTAAATAACCCTGTATTTCTGGAATTCGTTCTTTGTCAATATAAAGTTTGTTTTTACTACCATGTTAGGAGGAACAATTGATCGTATGCCTTATTATTTTCGCAGAGTTTACTAGCTGCAATATAAATTCCAGCGACATTAGAGAAAGAAATATACAGGTATAAAATTCGAATATTTTATTTATTGCCGAAATTCTAACCTTCCTAAAATTCCTTGCAATTTTTTAATACAGACAGGTAATTCTTAATTAATAACGGTAGTAAGATACCGTTCGATAAATATAATAATTGATTAGTTTATTAGACGTAAACCATTCATATCATTGTTAATACATGGATATTTTATATTCTAGTCTAGCTTAATCTATTTATTGATATTACATATCATAACAACAAGTATTATGATGTTATATAATTTGGCTCAGCTGATACGATAACTGGGTATTAAAACATGATTGTGGATATGACAACTCTGTTATTAAAGTATAAATAAATAAATATTATGTTTGCAAAAATAGTCAGTTACTCTACTTCGTAATTTTTAGAAATTACAATTAAAAATTATTTGAAAACCGCCGTTTTGTCAAAATTCATTAAATATAGGGTAATCATAAAGTAAGGGGTATACTTTAAAGTCTTATATAATTTCAAAAAATCAAGCAAGCAGCAAAATGTAAATGGAATGTAGTTGCTTTTGGATTTGGATTTTACTGTATCTATGAAAAACAAAAGACTTGTCGGTACAATTGTTGACATGAGTGTCAAAACGAAATCATTCAATTTGGAGTTTTATTTTGAAATTAAAACTTAAGTAGACGTAGAGTTCAAACGACTCAAACTGTAACAGCATGGATTTATAAATAAGAATTGCTTTAGTTCAGTGTTATTATGAATACGGCAGATATTACACTGTTGCATTATGAAGATTTCGCATGAGAATGGGCTTAAGAGCGGGGCCTGTCAAATGAAAGCGTACCGCGATTTGATACAAAAATTTGAAAGAACAGGGTCTGTAACTGGCCTACCAAGATCAGGAAGACCAAGAATTAGTGATGTCCAAGTTGCAGAGGTTCTTCGTGAAAATCAGGACATAGCCAGAGGTAATCCACTAGCAATCAGCAGTGTAAATGCGATATCCAAGCGATTGCAAGTGCCGTATACCACTGTTTGGAAAATTTTACGCAAAATTCTAAAATTTTTTCCATATAAACTGAAAATGTTGTTTGATTTCTCTTTGCGAGTAATGGCTCTGATGGAAATTGAACCCAAATGGTTATCCCTTATTTTATGGAAAGATGAGGCACATTTTGCTCTGAATGGTGGAGTCAATACTTAAAACTATAGAATCTGGTCTACAAAGAATCCACAAGAAATCATTCAAGGTAATCATGACAGGAAAGTCACCGTTTGGTGCGGTTTTACAGGAGATTTTATCATTGGTCCCGATATTTGCAAATGTTAAGAGATTATGTTATTCCACAGTTGCAAAGCGAGCACCACGGAATTGAAAACATCATTTTTATGCAGGATGGAACACCCCCGCACATTTTCCGACCAGTCAAAGAATCAACATTTTTCAAGATCGTGTGTTAAGCAGACATTTTACAAATGCATGGCCTTATTTTATGCTTACTCTATTGTTCTATAGAAAGTTGAGGACGTTTTGGTTCTTTCATAATGTAAATAATCAAAACAATTTATGATTTTTATTGATAAATTTTCAAGCAAAGAATCCATCTTCCATTGCACTGTTGTACCATGTACTATTCATTTCAAATTAAATGCTCATTTCCTTTCTTTGAAAAAGAGTATTGTTATTACGAACTTATTTAGAGTAACTATATTCGGTTTAAGTCTGTGCGGTCAGTGAGGAATTTCGATACAAGATTTTTTAAATATTATAAAAACAATTAATAAAGGGAAATCACGGCCTTCACTGTCACTCTATTGCCGAGTTATTGACATATTTCTGATTCTGTAAAAGTACTAGAAAAAAATTAAGGTTAACCTGAACATAATTTTAATTAATTAGAAATATGTATGTCATTATTTTGGTAACATTAATCTTGTACAAAACCTTCAAAAATTAAAAAAAAAGTTATCACTACTGTATATGGAGGGAATTTCTCGCCACTTCTCACTTGTCGTGTAACCTTAAAACAAAGTTTTTGTTTACTAAATATATATTTAACGTTGGAAAATCACACATTCTGCTTTCGTCTGAATGTAAGAAATGATGTAACAAAATATTTCAGTTGATTGGTTGTCTCATTTTTGTTATTGTTAGTACAGTTAACGTAGCCAAGAAAGTAGTTGCTTTGACATCATTTCTTTAGAAGACTATATTTGATGTCATTCTATTGATTTTTGGTTCACATTAGTGCATTAAGAAACTAATACCTTATAAGAAGATAGGTAGCGATCTCGATTTTAAAATTCAAGGATTGTTGTATTTTTCGCTGAACAACATGGCATTTTTATATCAGCAACAAAGAAGTCATGAATTTGTCAGTATTGATCAAAGAAATGAAGAATTATTCTAATAGTTCATTTCATTGATTTAATCTGAATTCTGTAATAACTGATCATTCTATCGATCAAGTCAGTTCCTCCTATACTATCGTTGTACAATGTCAGAAATTGGAACCTGATTGAATTTGCAGTCATTCAACCCTCTACTGCACTCAGCGATGGCTTCTTTTCTAGACCAGTATATGTCAGAAGTACAGATTTCGAACTACTACCATTGTACCATTGTAATATGGCTGGTATGCGAGATTTCGTGATTGTTCTCGTACAATACATTTTTTATTGGTCAACATATTCCGGAAGTGTTCTTATAAGGTGAAAGACAGGTTGGGTTTTCCTATAACAAATTGCTTCATGTGCTTTTCTTATGTACCTTTCAAAATTTGTCAGACTTTCTTTCCACCTCTATGATCCTGCGGTATCAACTACAATTTTCAACTTACTTCTTATGACAAAATACGCCTTCAAGTCATGACTGCAATACCTGCCACTTTTATTGTTTTGCCAAATACATTCTGAGTTTTAGATATTTTATACAAGACATTAAACAAGCGACCGATTTCATTAAATGGCAATTTAAGAAATCAGTTTAATTTAAGATACCTTCTATTTAAGATGTATCTTTCGGGTATTGCCCTGGTTGTTGTAACAAACTTGACGTTTCGCTGATCATACTGTCAGCTTCTTCAGAAGTTCAGAAGAAGAAGAAGAAATTATGGAACAGTGGCCGTGAAAGCCTACATTCGACTACCTTCTATTTGTACAATCATATGTCTTTTGCAACAGCTCATCGTCAAAGTATATGGATATAGACAAGACTGTCGAAGTACAACGGAGTTTGGGGCAGCAATCACTAGAAGAACTTTCTAAATTTGGAGTTCTGAAGAAAGTGTCTCTGTTCCAAAACAGTCATTGTGTAGATACTAAAGTTTGTTGCGTTGCTCTCAAGTTTTAAACGATAAAATAAAAGTATGTACATCTCCATTTAAGTGAACGATTTTTGGAAATTATTTGTCAGCATTACTTGCCGAGGTTCCAGTTAATATTCGGCAAAGAATGTGATTTTAACCCGATGGTGATAGTGATTTTTTCGTGTGTGGATATATAAGAAATCGTGTATTCAAACAAATTTCGACAGCTTTTAAGAGTATTGGCAAAAAACAATGTTAAAAGTAGCCCAGTGATTTAAAAATTCTTTGGAAGCTTTCATAGACGTTCATGGTCGACATTTTGAACATTTATTTTTAAATTATTTTATACTATCAAAAATTGTTTTGGCATCATATTAACCTCTAGATGCAATCAAAACAAATAAATCTACTGGACCGATACTCAATGAAATAAATATATGTATATCCACGGGATTCAATTTTGCAGTAGCTGACGTTATCATCCATGATGAGTGTACCTACATTTAATTAACACTAGCGGTAGCCACAACCGAAACAACGATTTTTAATTAGCATTTCATCAGACGAATTAAGATCTCATAGCTTTTAATCTTTTATCCAGTGTCAATATTTTTTAAAATATGTAATACCAAGTTAATTTTAATATAGGTAATTATGTAATTATTTTATTTATAAATTTTTAGTTCATAATACAACTTCACTTTTTTTTTATTTGAATAACTTTAAATAATGTGCGTGGTAATTAAAATAATCCGTAGTGCACTTACCTCAGAAGCGTAATCCATTTTACCTCCTGGTTGTCAAGACCTGGTCAAATATTTCAAAAGCTTTATTTACAACTTCCAGCAGAATTACGTATAATATTCATTCATTTTATGTAGTACATAGTTAATTAAATATTTATTAGTTTCCCGGTTGATTTTATTAATAATTGTAGGCACAAACTGTTAAAACAGTTCACAATAAATAAAATGAAAATGAATGGTTACACTGTGCAACATCAACACATTAAGTCCGATTTAAAGTACCCGTCCGACACTGAATATAAGTTTGAATTAATGAATTGGTAAGCAATATCAAAATAAGAGAGTTTATAGATTTGGAGATTATTTTAATATATCGTATTGATTGTGGATGCCGTTATCATTGTAGAATTTCTATTGTTTTCGATTAGATATGTGAGTTGTCATATTGTAAGTTTTGATTTTAAAAGTCCAGGGTTCGAAATAGTACATAATATGTATGTATGTATATAGATCTACTACAAAGATTTTTATCGCTACTGAGATTACTTTGTTTCAAAGACAAATATAAATATTAGTGTTATTTCAATATTTTCAAATATGGTTATTTACACGTAACGCAGTTTGGTAATACTATTGTCATCTTAATTTAATATTTTCTCATGTTTTTCGATACTCTTACTATCTTTTTAAATTTTAGATAATGCTCACTTGTAATTTGTGTTACATTCTATTTTTTAAGTAAATAAATTTAGTTTACATTGATTACGATAACAATGCCTAGAATATCGATATCAACAAAAGAAAATAAATGCTTTAAAATGTGTAATATCAGCATATCCTTGAAAACGATTCCAAATAAAACGTAAAAATGAAATTCTTTTAATGCAATGAGATAATATTTATTGTTTTTAAATTCTAGGTCTTCGATCACTTTCTGGTGGGAAATTTGAAGCAGATAATTTTTTTCATACGATAATGTTTATTAATAATAAATAAAAGACAACAAATCATTAGCGCAATATTCGGATTCAATACTCCGGTCCAAGAGTCAATGACTTTCATAACATATGTATTTAATTAGAAAATTCTATGATATCAGTGATACGTTTCTGTAAATTCTTGTTTTAAATAATCTTAAAATTCTTGTTTTATTAATAACGGTTTTTTTTTCAAATACAAACTACACCTTATATAGCTAATAAGCATTTAAAAAGGTTTACAGTCCTATTTTAAAGGTGCTACTTTTTAAGGTGCCTATTTAAAAGATCGATAACTTTGAATTTAGGCATCTTTTTACTTAAAATTGGAGAAAAAATTGAATGATCTAATTATATAGGTAGTTCCGTTTAAAAAAAATAATTTGACGACCGACTTTACCACCGACCCTATACTTAAAATTATTATTAGCTAATAAGCATTTAAAACCCCTAAAACTTTTGTATTTAACTTTGTCCTCTCGTATATTTTACCCAATACCAACACTTGACAATGTGAAAAGTCATTTCAACGAAGAATTTATTTATATATTGTAAACGACATCTGTAATAAAACATGTTTTTGTTTTTAAGTTTTGTCTAGTTTCAAATAAATCAACAACGTTGATATAACCAAACTTTCATTAGCTAATCATCAATTAAAACACTAAATTGAATTTCACTAAGAAACTATAAGAGATAGATATAAGAAACCCCAAACAGTGTCATAAATCATCTTAAATATTTATCTATACATGTTCAAAAATTGTTCAATATCTCAGAAACGTTTTAGCCTCCGTTTAAGTCTCCGCCATCAAAATGTTCAATAATATGTATGTATGCTGTTCCATTTAAATTTTGATAACTTTGATGTATATCTTTTTTGGACTTTCCAGTATATTTCAAAATAATTTTAGAACATGCTGCTAGTGGATTTACACATACCCCAATAAAAAGATTTAAAAAATATGTTATCGTTTTTCGTATATCGACCCAGGCGTGTATATGTATAGCAGTTGCTCAAAAAGTAGTTCAAACTCCCCGTAAGTGTTTCATTCATTTTTCTTGTCAAATTTAGATCTAAGTATATTCTTCTAACCATACCCTCACCACTCACCAAGCGTATTTTTTGGTGAGTATAATGCGATTTTAAATGGTTCTCAATTCATAAATCTTGCTTGCTCGAGAAAACAAAAAAGCTGAATGCAGATTAATGAGCAGCACCTCCGATTATATTCGGCACATTGTAGAAACTTTGTTAAGAGTATTTGCCCTTGAGTGTTAGTCTTTATTTTGAAGCTTTATGATGTTTTATTACCTAATAAGTAGGCCATATTCTACATTCTTGTTTAGATGTGTAGTTTTGGATTATTTATGCAAATCCTTTATTTACTTTCCAATTTAATCTCATATTTCCTTCGTTATTTCATTCTTTGTCTGGTCTCTCCGCTTCTCTGATATTGATTTGTTTCTTATAAACAGCTTATAGAAAGCTGCTTAGGTGTTACATTGGACATTTTACAATTTCTCATTGGAGGTTAACTTCTTCGCTGAACCTCATTTATTTTTGCAGATTAGAGCTATTATTGTTGTATTTCGCAAGTTCGGATTCGATTCATTAGTTTTTTTTTTTTCTATGTATTATTCGTTACTAATGAACCTTTACGAAGATTAGATTTTATACAATTCAATGTCTAGATTTTATACAGAGATAATTAAAACATAGGAATGCGTAAGTACATTTGTAATCTTGGTATCAAGTACATCAGACAAACATAAGTGCATTACCTATTTACATCATATAAATATTAACGTCATAAATTTAGATCAGGTATCTACATAATTGGATAAGACCGTCATACACAAGTAAAAATAAAGTAAGTATCATTTTATGGCATGACACGATACGTTTTATATGGAATTTGATTAGAAAGCAAGTGACCTTAGATTTTCGGTATCAGTCGCACTTTCTATACAGGGCGTTTTGTTTTGCAAAAAAGAGTATCGATATAAATGCATATATTACATATTACTATGTAGATTTTAGGAGAGGGCCATCTAGTTTATTATGTTCTGTCAAGTACCTGGATAAAAAATTTGGCTGTAGATTTTGTATCGGTCTGGCTAGAACTCTCGGGCCATCTAGCTTTATTATGTTCTTTGTCAAGTAAGTCGATCAAATGGATAATCAAACAATAGTTGGCCATCGTTGAAGACTTAATTCATAAAATAGCATTATGCTCTAGAAGGGACGTCCAAGTTTCAAACCAGCTTTCCTTACTGCGAGATAAAGATCTATTGCATTTGTCTAATTCCAATTCTAATTAGGATCATCCAAACCAAATGCAAAATTCTTAAGGTCGACAGTTTAGATTAGTTTTGCCCATTTCTTTTTGATGATTTTTTGAAGGACTCCGATCAGTCAGAAGGCATGTCGAAAGCGGCGGAACGATGTCAAAGATTTTTAATTTTCTGTAATTTGTCAAAGAGACCTTAATTTGTATAGCCTGACAAGTCGTTGCAATTTCTGCAATTGCTTTGCTTTTTCATCATTCCTTCATTGATGTTTTGGCCACCATACTAATGTAGGGACATTACTATCTGATGAGGTAAACGTTTATTCAAAGAGAATTTTCTATTTCCTATTGCTATGCTATTGTTTTTAAATGTTGTTGTTAAATGTTTTACTTTAATAATATAACGCATTTCAATAGGATTACACAGGCCTGTAATATTCAAAGTAATCAAACATAAAATAAATATATATTTAGTTTCTAGAAAAGTTTATTGTTGACATATTTAAAGAATTTTTACCTTTTTGACATAGGTACATATATGTATCATGTGTCAATAAGTTTGGTTTTCTAATTTTCAAAGAGGTGTGAAAGCATTATGTAATCGATCATCTATGCACCCTATATAAATATTTGCTAATCACAAATTATGGGTTTATGTGTATTATTGATTAATCGCCAATAGTGTTAACACTTGAGATACTTGAGTTGCGGAAGTTTTTTATACTTCATATTAGTATATTATTCTATAGTATAGGAAGAAACATGATGTTGGAAAGCAATTAACTTTAAATTATGTAATTAATATCTTGAATAAATATGATCAAACCGAAAGCATATATCCCACGCTCATTTACGGCGATTGGTTATGCACACAATTCAGATTTTATGAGCGCAAACACAAACTGACCTTTTCTATTGCATGACGTATAATATGTGCTGGCCTGAAGATTAAATATCTAGAATAAATATGGAAAAATAATATATCTTTCATTATTAATTTCAATCAAGAAGAGTATTTCGAGCTTTATATTTACGACTACACATTAATTGATTACACCGTTTATGTCTATCTGGATCAAGATATACAACATCCCTTAACTTATTATGATGGCTGAAATTGATATGATCACACAATGAAACAATCGAACAAATTGATTACATAACCTTGTTAAAATATAGCAAGGTCATTATGAATTCTTAAATTTATTCGCGATATCAAGATTTTATCGATTCTAATTTTGCAAAAATAGATATTAATCGATAATTATTATTAATAAAGTGCTAATTGACATAATGTGTACCGGCAATACATTTTTATCATATGAGTATAAAATCACTTGAATCTATGTCTAAATGGATGAGTACAGTAAATTGTTTGTATTTAACTTTTTACTATAATTTATGTTAAATATAATTGCAAGATAGTAAAATAATATTTTGGAAACAAAGCTTGAGATAAACAAAAACTTATTTACAATTAAATTTTATTGAAATGTCAAAAGTTGCGACAGTTCTTCTAAAGGACGAATAAAGTTATTCTAGTAACCAATTCATCAATAATAGTTAGTTTTTTCTTTTTCTACATTGTAAGTAGCTGTTTATAGTTGTTATGTGATTGCCGGTATTATGTATGTACTTACCTACTTAATGTTTAAGAGCTCTTAAACGATAGTCTGCTACTTCAGCTGTTTCAGAGTCTCCTTATCGTATTTACTTAAATGTTCAGCTAAAGTTTAGTTAGGTTTTTATATGTTGTATAATGGAAGGTTCCTTCGTGTAGATCTTACCCCACAGAACTTCCTTCTAGGTGTGCAGACTGCAGACGGTAAGTATAGTATAATTCTAGAATTCTAGAGAATTCTCTCTCTTTTGAACTCAATTTGAAGTAAAATTTCGAAACTATTTGATACTTGAACGCTTCTTGTAGGATGTAATAGGAAAGTGTAATCTATTTTCAGGTAATATAGTAGATGGTGTGTTCAGTAAAGTTAATGTTTTCACAACTATAGAACTAGATGAAAAGAATATTATAATTTCTGACAAATCTTAAAAACACAAAATATTTACCTCTAAAACTGTTAGTAAGAGTAGATAGTAATCAATTGCATTTATTTAATCAGTTTCAGGAAATTTGCAATTTTCTTCCTATGGCTTTATCACACTATTGTTTTGTTTGTCTGGTGCTAGTTATAGCGGCTTGTAAAGCCGTATTGCTTATCTGATTAGCATGCAACTCTTGCTATGTAATTTGAGTGTGTATAAATCTGTTAAATGGTCTTGTTACACCACCAACTCGCTGTTTATAATGCTGCGCGAACTCCGGATTCCAGTCATTTTTCACATCACTGGGTAGCCGCCTAATCACTCCAGCTATGGACCAGTTATCGTTAATTTCCAAACGAATGAAATACAAATAATTACAGCATTATATGGTAAAGTACAAATGCATCAGTACGTTTCTAATTCAGTTGTTTTCAATATTTATGTCAAATTGTTGATATTTTAATATGGAACGAAAGACCAGAATTATCGAATATCATTTAATATCAAGTTAGCTTAAACCATTTCCCTTGACCAAACTTAAATCTTGTTACCATAGCAAAACAATAATGACAGATGTCATTGTAAAATTTTACTTCAGAGAATTGAAGCATTGCTGGGTAGTAAATTTTGAGAGAAAGCATGGTTAGCAGACAGTCGAATTGTGCTGAAACATGTAGTTGAGACACTACACATTTCTTATAAACGCGTCCATCATATCGTCGATTTGGATATGAAAAAAAATATTCGCAGAATGGATTCCCGAATGTTTGAACGTCAACGAGCAAGAGTGAGAGCGTCATGGTCAGTTTGTACCCATTTTAAAGAATATTCAAATTTTGTGAATCGTCTTGCGACCATGGATGAAATATGGGTTCATTTTTATGATCTAGAAACAATGTAAGTTATCAGTGGAGTGGAAGTATTATGGTTTTCCAAAGCCTAAGAAGTTTCGAGTTCAACAATTCGCTGGAAAAATTCTTGCTTCTTTTCTTTTGGGGTATCCGTTGGGGGAGGGTGTTACGCTACCGGTAAACTAGAATAAAACGACAATAGCAACGGATCTTATTAAACATTGACGCTTCCGACCTACCTAGTGGTGGGTAGTGGATTCCAGAAAGCGGCTTGGTCCAGTAAACATGGCCGTAGGTAAAAATGAAAAAAAGAGCACCACTGGTTTCACAAATCCTTAGAAGAAACATAGTGTATTTTCCCCGGAAACCATAAGGGCTGGTAGGGGGTTAAAGCTAAATAGAAAATGCGAAAATGCAGACAAGTACCAAGCATAAACTGTCGTTTATTAAAATTTAAAATGAAGTCTTAATCTTGGGGGCCAGCGAATAATAATTTGAAAATTTGTGAAAATTAATAATATTATTTACTAGATAATTTAAGAAAAACAATTGTATGTTACTAAAGGCTGTAAACCGTTGTGCTATGTAACTTTTGTCTGCTTTAATTATTAGAGTTTCGGTAAAGCAAATAAATAGTTGATGTATCTCTGTGTAGCATGCGACGTCACTAATGTTACCAGGATAAGGTTGGTTACCGGTATGACGGTAACCTGTCTCAATTGCCTGAATGAATAGAAATATCCGACAAGATATAGGTGTCACAATTTTTAAGTGTTACAATATTTATTCTGTGGAGTACGATCTATACATTATCTTTACTGTTACCTACCAAACAAAAATTTGTGTTGGTTTTTATTAGAACTTTATTTTCTATAGTCTTAATAATAATGATAAGTTATATTATCTGTCTTATATATACATACATATATATATAAGCTTGTGATCGATCACAATAAATTTTACTTAATACATAAATCTCGTTTTCCTGTGTATTTTAATCCTAAAATAGAAAGAACTGGAATTATCTCTTGACAGCTGGAATTCTTGTTCGCGTAGCTCATGCTTTTATTACATCATTATCGGATATTTGTATGCATGTTAATGGCGCAAAGGACATTACATTTATTTGTCGCTACGATTATAGACGGAAAGACATCAAAGAATCGGGGTCAATGGTTCACTGTGGTTATAGAATCATTTATTTTAAGTTCCTATCGAAAAGAAAGGTTATTGAAAGGAAAAGTTATTTCACCTTCAAGACGAAATGGTATAGCTTTTTCAGCAATTAGTGTCATTGCTAGTAAAAGATTCCTTTCTCTTTTACGGAACAAAATAATATCCTACAGGACGTGGTTGTACTCCATTTCGGCAGAGTTAATATGTTTATGAAAAATCTTTAGTTTTAGTTATCTAGTCAGATTGTGATGTTTACGTACTTGCCAGTTAAAGTGAATATTAACGATGGCCAGTTTGCTGGCTAGTGATATAGAATAATAACTCAAAAATGTTAATCATGTTTGCATATCTTCATGTTTGTTTGTAATAACAACATTGTTAACTTTCCAATCTTTCTAAAAGAGGTGAAGCACTAATTATATCAAATAGAGCATATCATGTTCATCTAGCGAGAATTTACGAGTACCTAATGTAACAATTACTCATAACCTAAATGCTAATTAGAATAACTTCATTGTTATAGTTTTACATGCAGGATATAGGGTTGTGAGATGAAATTGTTACAGATATTGCTACCGGCTTAAATTTTTCCACTACATGTTGAAAAGTACAATCTAAAAATTAATTTATTTTTTTTTAACTATGTATAGTTGTGCTTTCTAGGCGATGAAACTAATTTATTTCCTGTGAGATTTATGACTTGAATATTAAAGCAACTATTGCTTGGCAAAACTCCCAAACAATAAAAGCGGAATTTATCTGCTTTATAATGACCTCCGCGTTAAACATCTCCATCGCAAATGCAGATCTGGTATCGTGGGTTTTTTATTAATAAAGCCAACGCTCAATTTAGTTCGATAAGATTTCTTTGTTCCGTTTGAGGTATAAAGAAAAATCTTATTACTCTTATTTGTTAGAAGATAGATAACGTCTGTCAATTGCAATAACGAAAGGGAGGCTCCTTAATTGAGTTTTGTTTAATGTTAAGCTTTTCGAAAAATCGAAATACTAACTACGAAACGAAAGAAAAAGACTAGCATGTTAATACTGTCTTAACGATCAATTTTACGTGTATAAATGAATAAGATTAATTTATATAACTAAAAATGAATGAGATATATTTCCATTTTCCTTTTGTGATGAAAACTAACTTAATTAATACCTAAGAGTAAAACTTGAGGAGAACTTGAGGAAGGAAGAGAGGTAGAAACTTTATCTTGTCGTGGTTTTAAGTTTAAGTAGTTAAGGGTAAACTTAAATGTTATTGTGTATTGAATTAATTGCGTATACCATCTTCTATAATTACCGCAAATAGATAATTTAGGTCGTTTAAATAGCTGCAGGTGTTTCATTTGAAACTTTATTCGCTGAAGATTTTCAAAGGTTTGAATGCTAATAAATATAGGATAAAATAAAATAGAAAATTTATCAGAATTGTGTCCTGTACGCATTTCATGATGTATAAAAGTGCTACTGATAGAAATTTTCAAAGAACACGAATTAAGAGGGGGAAATTTTTTAATAAAATTTTCAGTTAATTGTGAAGGTAAATTATCAGCTCAAAAGTCTGGTACATTATGATTTATTGTAATAGGTTTGACCTAAATTACAGAAATTTAATGTTATCTGAAGCAAATCAGAAAGAAGTGATAGATTGTCATGCGTTACACTAGCACCTCACCCATTTGGCGAGGGTATTTATTATTATTGGGTAGTCTTCGTTAAATTTTTGATGTAGAATTTCTTTGTAATGTCGGTGACATTTGTTATCGAAGTTTTACAATAGTTCTTCGTGGGAGTATCGAACACTACCGGCGGCGGTTTGTGCACTTTGTTTGTAGCCACATTGCTGAGTTACTTTAGGTGGTCCTCTAAGTCTATATTACTCTCCAGGTGAACAATAGATGGGTTGCATCCGTCAATATCAGATAGCCGGTTGTGTGAGTCTGCGTGTTTGAGATAGAGCTGTAGCTGTTGTTGTGGTTAGGTAAGTTTTGCAATTCTCCAGTGGATGAAAAAGTATTTAGCGATTTCTACGAGAGTCTTTTGTAATTTGGGCAGTACGAGATTGGTGGTAATTTCGGTCTTCGTTTATTGGTTTCGCTCAACTGGTGATTAAAGCTCTGCCATTGGTCGGTTTAGACAGCCCATCATAATGCAGGAAAGTTTCGAATCATTCAATTACTCAGCAAGTGTGAGTATGCTACTGATTCGACTTGCTAGGGTCGGTATTGTTGGTCATACGCACTAGCTATAAACGGAGCATAAACGGAGTTCTTGTAGCCTGCGATAGCTAGACGCGAACTACTGGGAAACAACTATACTGGTCACTATTCCACTAGCTTGGATACGCACTAGAAGTTGAAGTCTATGCGGTAAGGAGGGGTAGGGAACTTTTGAAGTATTCATTACCTTATCAGAGGGTAGTGGCATTGACTTTATACGCAAGTTTAAAGACTAGAAAGTGTTACAATAGATGTTACTGTTGGCTATGGAAATTTATTGATATTGTAAAGAACGGGAAAACTAGAAAGATCACCGTATATACAGCAAAATCACTACCACAAATATACTTTTTCACTAAAAAGTGTAAAATATAAATGATAATCACAGTAATAAATAAATTACTATGATATTAGATGTAAAATGTCGATGTCGATAAAAAAATTCGGTACTTCCATTTGAAATAAGGAAGTTGATACGCATTTTTGATGTAACCGGAAGAAGTAGTAAGCTAAAATTATTTTAAATTGAAAGCATTGTAGCATGAAATCATTACTTACAAAGTTTTAAATCGGAATGGTTATTAGTTACATATACCTTTTTAACCGAAGCTCGCCATGACATACTCTGTATATGGTTGAACAATAAGTACATACCCTATAAAAAATCCTGTCTAGGCAATAGAAGAAATGAACCCAGTGTGTTGATTGAACCAAGAGAGTAGTCTGAATACACACATTTGCTACTTGTACAGTATTAATAATTGCTTATTGGAACCGACCTAAAGCTTCTCAGTTTAGTTCCCGCGTATTTCATACATTCAACCAATCTTGTGCTGTTTACGTTTCATGGTGAACGATGTAGTATATTAATATTCGAAGATTTTCATATAAGAAACTTTTTGTATTGTACGCTTAAGTAATTTATTTCTTTCTTACTTATAAATGTTTATTATATAGCTCCTATATCAGTTACATTTTCAGTGTAGTATATTTATTGTGTCCGTTGTATTGACAATTGAAACTTTATTTGTTAAGCTAACGGTACTATAATAGTGTACTATTGAAACAGTAAATTGTTTGTTCTATACCAAATTTTGTTTATAGTACAACAATTTTTTAAAGAGTATAATGGATTATACATAGTTATAAATATCCGCCGACTTTGTATACCTTCTTAAAAATTGTCACAAGTAAATTAAAATAGAGGAAAAAGGATTAGGTTTTATTATTTTGGATAAAAATAATTTTAAAATGAAAAGCTACAAGTGCATAAAAGTACAATCAAATAACTGGCATAACGTTATCATTGGTTTGCTGAAACCTTTGAAATTTATTATTTGACAAAATCCACCGCTCCAAAAATTTTCTGTTATGTCTCGTATTGCTACAACACATGTACAATTTTAATTATTTTTACAATTGAAATATTTTTTATTAAGTAACGATCAGACCATAGACATCCTAGGCAGTAGATACATATATGTCTTAATATTATTTAACACATATTAAATGTCAGTTGCTTCCACTGAAGAGGTATTTTAAATGAAAACAATAATTTGTGTTCTGAAATAAATTAACTTTTAATTAATTGCTGTTTTATTTGATCTACAATATCTGAAATTAAAAGATAGGTACTTATAGGTTATAGTGAATATTAATCAAGGTCACATAGCAGTATAGATACAGCCTTTTAAAGCTAGTGGGAAAACTTCTTCAAATGCGTACACTCTTAGAAGGCACTTCGTTAATTGAACACTACAATCGTAGAGAATAGCATTTTGCCTATTGATTGTATTATAAATTATAAGTTAGTAAACCATAAATTAATATTTACAGCTATAAGATTTTTAAACACAATTCTGCATCGATTACAGCAACAGATGAATAGATTGATTTAACTGATTCTTGATTCGGCTTGTTTTAGGGGATTAATGGAAAGGGTGAAGTAAACACTGTTTTTACAAGAAATTTTACATTATCTCATACTGTCTCTGGTTACATGTATGCTTTCTATTCTTTACTGCTCTATTTAGTGAAAAATTAATGTTATAGTACATTTTATATTGGTATATACACTGAGATTTTTGCTCTAAAATATTTATTAGCAACACTAGACATTTTACACTAATTTTTGAACTGTGCATAGATTGACGTAATGTTACTACCGTTAGCAAAGATTGCCTAAAACAACTTGTCACCACTTCCACCTTCTTTCATATTGTTACAAATACAATTGACAATATTCTCTTACAGTTTCGTACCCCTGTTAAAGAGGATCTATTATAAATTGTTTTCTTTGTTCAAGCATTTTTAGATTGCACAACATAGTCAAACGTTCTTTCGCAGATTTGAGTTCTAGTGGTTGATGCTCCTTCATAGAAGCAAGAGTTTTAGTTGGCATACATCTCCAATGGAGGCAAGTTTCAACTACTACGACTACTACTACTACTACTCGTACATTATCCGAGTAGTAAATCCTGAATATGAGTTTTCTAATTGTAAAAGTGGATTTGTTTTATTTTTAAACAAAAAATAGAAACACTCAACATGAGGAGACCAATACTGTCCACTTTAGAGGAATACTCTCTGATGTCCAAACATTAATTCTGATTGTCGCAATAAATGAATACAATAGTATCAAGCAAGACAGGACGTTATAGGTGGTTTTGCAATTGACTGTATATAGGGTCCTATTTGTTTGAAAAGTTTACATTAGATATTAGGAAGCGAATTGTAATGTTAGTTCCTTCTCTTACGGAACAAACTGATTATTTCGATAAAATGTACGATTACGATAAGATTATGGTAATCTTAATAGGTAGTTGGGCAATTGTTTTCTAAAACGTTCGTATTTTTTTGTTAGATTCTGAAAAAAATGTTATTTTATTGCTTATTCCGATTGAATTATGCTAACATAGTGCTATAGAGACAATGGAAAAAGTTGGTAGTTTACATAATGATACTATACATCTTTTAAATGTGACTTATATAGATAGATACTGGAGCCAATACGTGTCAATACATACATTAGATGATTCTCTTTATAAATTATTTTAAAATCGCCATTTTTTCCTTTTTATTTAGTGTGTGTTAGTGTTTTCCTGTAGTTTACGGCTTGACGATGGCGTTACGACAAAATATTTGAAGCGTCCTTTCAATAATAGGTATTTCTCTGTAATTTATTGTTGTCGTGTTGTAAATCTGTTTGAGATTCCATAGAACCTATATATTATAAAATAGAAGTAGAAAAGATGCAGTGATTCTATTTTATCCGGAAACAATGCGAGAGATATGCAGATATAGTATATTTGAATAAATTTCTAACTGAGATTGATGCTGAGATCGATGTAAATCTTCGCATTGCGTTATATGTACCTATTTGCATCCGAGCACTTTGTTTACAAGCTTGTCTTATGTACATACATTATAGCGTACGAAGACAGTTACATACGGGAATCTGTCTCAAGATTGAAATTTTGCAATAATTGCAAAGACATTGATGTTTGGAGTTTTATCCTAATAAGCAACTGACAGATATTGCTAACTGGCAGATAAAATTGAGCAACTACAATGCTTTATCTTGCAGATAACTTCTATTTAACACTCAATAAATGTTTCATTGTCATTATCTTACGAATAAAATTTTATCTGCAAATTAATTTATTTATCCTCACATTGATAAACCCACCCTAAATCGACTTTATTTACATACATTTAATTACCATCTATAGTTCAGCTACTATATTAAATAATGTTGTGAAGTTGTATACTATCAATAATAACTAATTGTAGGAGCAGTGAGTAATGTTACTTTGGGTGTATGAGGCAATTGTGAGAATCCCGTTAAACTTAATTAAACTAGAATTAGGTACATTATATATTGTATAGTATTATTGGGCTACCTTTACCGCAAGCAATAGATGAACGCACCCTTAAGTGTATTTGGTAATAAAATCAAGGTATTACGGAATGTTGATACATATTCGTGTCTAGACAGAGTTGTAAGTCCACGATTAAAATCGCTTTGATTTTAGATGTCCTTAAGCGTCTCAAAGACAACCGGATGATCTAAGCAGTCAATGTAACTAGTACCATAGTTCGTTTCCAGTAATCAGACACTTTTCTGAAATTATATAATCCCACTAAATTTCATATTAAGTCAGTCAGAAAAGTAACGAACTTGGAACGATATTTATAAAAGATAATTAGTCTGTAAACATATTCATTTTGAGATTAATAAAGTGTACTTGAGAGTACTTGAGTTTTATTCTGACCACATTTATAAGAGTAAAATATAAATCTACAACTAAGAGATACAAAATATTGGAAATTTTGAATTTTTGCGACTATTTATTCCTTTATTTGAATTAAATGCTTTATTTTTTTAGTAGTTTTAAATGTAGTGTGTTTAGGTTGATTTATTTTTGATACTCATCATGACAATCTCAATTATTATTGGAGGTTAAAATTCGACTCTTTGTTAAATTTTGTGTTTGTTGTCTACCAGAAGGGAACCTAGACCTATTGTAAATTATATAGATTTTTAGAATGAAATATCTGATTTGTTTATTATGCTCCTGGTACCTCAATGTGGTCATGCAGATAAAACCTAAAAACACATTCTCAGAGCCACTTTTGATCTATGAACTATCTAATGGGGTACTGGAAATTTTGTATGACAATTTTGTGCTTTCTGGCCATCATTACTTTTGACATATTTATGGAAGTCATATTGGAATTTGACACAATCAGAAGGGATTCTTTTTAAATTTCATGTGTAATATATTGATAATGCACGGGTCGATAGCCGCATTGCTTAGGCCGCTGACTGTCGTTGGAGCGGAAGGATAGAAGTTAGGTTTGAACTTTCCGAGGAGAGGGTGAAATTTTTTTCGGAGAGTTGAAATCCGGACCGATTTATGATTCGGTGTTGGGAGCAAAGTGATTAACAGCGTGGCTTTATAAAAGGCAGTATGATGCTGTCACAGAACCATTTGAATACAATTTACACACACAAAACTACATCGTGAGAGTCGCAGTGATTGATAGCCATACAAGCGATACAGCTTACGGAGTCACTGCAACTAAGCACCCACCACATACATACATAAAAAAATACTTCGAATTCAGTTTAAGATCCAATTATGTGGCCACGTATATTAATATTTTACAAATGATAATTTACAAGTGTCTTTTTATAGAATTTATGTAACTTTTGGTAATTGTTTGACAGTTTGAAATCTCATTCCGTCTGGCCAATGTCAAAATCTAATAGGACACCCATAAAAAATAAAGTTGATGATAACTAGAAGGAATGGAAACGTCATATAAAAAGTTCAACCATGCCACTAGATACATTACATAGAGCCTTGCCAAGATTTGATCTGCCCTCTGGCTTCGATAATAAGCGAGCCAATGGTGAAGGTCGGAAATGAAATACAATTTTGTGTTGAACAGAAAATCAATAATCAATCGTATTGTATTGTATTATCAATTGTATTCTATTGCTCGTATTTCAGTAGATGTAAGAAGTAGGAAAATGGTCGTTTAGAAATGAAAAAGGGAGTAAAGATAATTTATTTCAAATTTTTGCGCTTTGATGTTTATTGTCCATTTATTGTGTCATCTATAAAAAGATTTTAGCATTACTAACAGATCTTATCTGTTTTGGAGTGCATTGTTTTCGTATTTATTTATAGATTTGTATATTTATATCCATTTATATAATTAATGAAGTCTACATATAAAAATTATAATCTACATTAATTCTTAATACTATAATCCTTATTTGTAACAGTTTATTCATATTATGAATCATCAAATTAATTATCAGCTTAACAGCTAATAAAGATACCATTTCCTGGAATTTTACAACAGTTTTTTGGAATTAAAGTGCTTAAATTCTATAATGACTAAAAATTATTATCTTTCAGCAGATATTTTATTAATTGAAGTTATCTTGAAGTAATTTTAAGTAACAGTCATCAATAATTACTTTATTGTTGTTTATATTGAAACTAGTTACAATGCATTAATTATTTCTTTAGTCATTGGTGTTAGTGTGTTTGATTTAGTATGCCAACGATTACTAGTTATTTGGATATTATCTCTCTATGCCTTTACGATCTCGATCTCCTCGGAACTGCGTTGGCATTACTTCAGGAAGAGGTGGTTAAGTTGTTCGAGCACTCCCTATTCTTGGTGGTCTACTTCTGTAACCTCCTTTCTTCCTTTTCCTTTGTTGTTAAGATGTTTTGAGCAATTTTATTTATTTCCTGCCAATACTCTTCTTCCTTTAGCATCCTCTCAATGAGGTTCTTCTTTGTCAGTTGTCCTACTTTTTATATAACCCTTCTCCTTTCGTTATCCTATCTTCTGCATACAAAAAGATGTATGTTCCGCAGTGTCGCTTTGTCCACACTAGATACATGCATCCGTACTGCCTATCTAAAAGCGATGCAGATAAGCGCGAAAACATTTGTGTCCTGACAGTATTTGCGTGAGAAAACAATTGACTTCTTGATGCTCTCTCAAGTACCAGAGTCTTACGTCTTTTATTAATTCCTTTGTCCAGAGTGCTATACTTTCTCCTTCCTCCCACGTCTCCTGTCAAGTGTCAAGTACGTGATCTCTCTAAGGG
This sequence comes from Holotrichia oblita, assembly GCA_023690525.1. NCBI lineage: Eukaryota > Metazoa > Arthropoda > Insecta > Coleoptera > Scarabaeidae > Holotrichia > Holotrichia oblita. Next base: position 68,065,114 of record CM043015.1, read on the forward strand.
GCTCTTGGTTTCTCTTTTTGCGTGTATGTCCTATCTTTTTTTCCTTAGTAGATATATTGTTGGTGTTCTAGCTATCACAAGCAGAGCTGTCGTGGATACAGTTCTATACGCACCTGTTATGCTAGTCGCTGCCTTTATTTGCACGCTGAGATATACAGATCTGTATAATTTTTTATCCACGGCCCTTATCCATATTGGACCGCCATACAACATTATTGACAGTGCTACTGAATATAGAATTTTCCTTTGGATATTACTAACATTACGGTAATTTTTAATTAGATGACATAATAGTAGCTTTATTATTTTGAACTTTATCAAACGTAAATGAAAAGAATTTGAATGACCTATAATGAATAGGGGACGAGTTGTAATGCGCTTTTACAGGGTGTTATGATGACAAATAAATAAATATTGTTCTTCCTTGTATGATTGTATTTATAATTATACGGTGAACATGTTTCGGCTTTAAGCCATCTTCAGCACTGAATCTGGAATTTCTGAAAATTAAATTTAGACTTATTAATTGAATCTTGGCGATCTTTATAATTTAGTGTTTACTGTCTTTATAACTTACTATCTTTACATCTTCAATTAAAAATTAAAATTATTAAATAAAAATATATAGGTACGTCAACATATGCTTTAACAGTACCTGGAGATATTATACATAGCGCCATGTTTTGCGAAAGAATGTTAAAATCAGTATATGTATAAAAACTTTCGATCAGAAAAAGGAAAAAATTAATAAAACATAAGTGTTCCTATTTATAATAAAATTGAAAACAAAATACGGGTGTGTACAGAATATTGATTAATACTTGAAGAATTCTATTTTAGATATTTGAATAGTAGTTTTTTGTTTGGTTCAATTTGTTCATTTAATAGATTATACTTACTTATTATTTTTCTTATGATTTTCTATTTCTAGTGCCTCAAGTAGAGTAACTTTTATACCTTTGACATTACCGCCATTTTTTTGCTATTATGTCCAGAAATCGATAGATGTTGAAAAGAATTTGAAGAATGTTTTTTTTTTTATGTTCTTTTATACTTATAGACAGTTTTCTTCCCGTTTTCCCAATGTATATAGAATTACAATTGTTACACTTGACGCTATATATGCCATTTTTGTCCATTTTATTGCCTTTGTCTTTATTATTACATAAAATGTTTGCTAGTGTATTAATAGATTTAAATACGGGTTTTATATTATGTTTGATAAGGAAATTCGATGTCATCATCGCAGAATGTGAAAAAGTAAAAAGTCTGTATATTGTTGTTTTGTTTTCTTATTTTACATATAAAGGATCTTTTTTAATCAGAGTTTTTCGTAATATTTTTGTGACAGTATTATTGGGGACACCATTTTTGTGCGCTATGGCTTTGATTAAATTAAGTTCATGTTGATAATCGAAGTTGTTCATAGGTATGTTGACGAGTCTATGTATGTATGTACATACATATGTATATAATAGTTTAAAGCCGAATATTTATGTGTCGGATGATGGTGTGAATCAAATAGTATGATATTGTCTGTGGTTGTAGGTTTTTTAAATATGGTATATTGAAAGGTATTGTTAATTTTGCTTATGGTAAGGTCTAGAACATTTATTTGATTGTTTTGTTCGATTTCTTGACTAAAAGAAAAGTTTTGATGTAGGCTGTTCACATATATAGTTAGAAAATTTGATTAAGTCTGTTTTGTTATCTTTCCATAAACAGAAGACATCATCTATGTATCTAGCCTAGAGGTCTATATTGTGAAAAAAAGCATTAGTTTGGTTTAATATGAATTTCTTTTCGATGTAGAAAAATGTTTGATAAGTAGTCTTCTATTTTGTAAAATTCATGGTTGAATTGACAATAGTTATTAGTCAAGTAAGTTAAGTATTTTTGTTAAGTTTTCGATTTCGTTATGGTCAATAATGTTTATCATTGTGGGATGTTTTTTGCTTTAGTAATTTTATTAGATGTTGTGAATTATAATATATGGATATATTTCGTTGTTAATTCATTTAATAGATTTAATATGCATTGGAATTATTTAGGATTGTTAAATTGCTCTGTAACAAATAGAAACTGATTGTACTATTTCCCATAATCCGATATGTATGTTTCTCTGTTCGTTTCAATTACGTATTTAGGTAAATGTTGGATTTTCGATACTAATAATTACGTGTTTTGTGGTAAATAAATGATAATGATAAACAAAAATTAAAACGATGTGAACGTTGAATTCAGACTATGAATGAAATCGTAAGTGTGGAAACAAGAGAGAATATTAATGAAAGTCTTCTCCAAAGTAATACGTATTATGGCTCAGATTATGACAATTCAAAAAGTATCAGTAACGTCCGTCTAACAAGTGAGTAGGAGAGCAGTAAGAATATCCAGAGTATAATACATAAACAAATTAAAAGAAACATTCTTTGATATTTTTGTACATATTTACGTAAGGTTTTTGTCTCGTGATGGTTGTTGTTCCAACGTGGTATTTATTTTGCTGTACTAGGGGAATAATTTCTGATCTTCCATTCCAATATCATGGTAATTAGCCACATGGCTGAATTAATTATGTGTCCATACCTTCAACATTGGTACTGTAATTCTGTTAATTACACCGTGAGCTTATCTGATTTAGGTTTATTTAACAATTACTTATATTTTTATAATTAATATATCTACAGGGTTTCCACGGCCAAGTGGGACATAGGCAGAATACATGTAAAATCGGTTTTCGGTGAATATTATCTCCCTAATACTACTTCATTCAAAATTCAGGTTGAATTGACATATTATAACTGGTAAGTTAACAATGAACATCTCCACAATCATAGTACAAAGAAAGTCATTTTAATAAAGCCAAAAAATTATTATTTTTAAATCTATTGTTCGTGAATTCCTAATAAGGCTTTTTCGTACGTGACTTAGTTCAAGCGTCCATGGCGCAATGGTTCGCGCGACGGCTTAATAACAAATGCACGGATTGTTTAGGGTTCGAATCTCGAGATTAGTTTTGTTTTTATCTCCAACAATAATACTACAAATTCAATAACACTACAAAAATCAGAGATTTTGAAGACTATAAAATCGATTTTTTGAGGATTAAGGTAAATAATGAATAATTTTTACAATAACAAAAATGATCACGTGCTATTATATTATTCGATTTTTAATTGTTACTAACGACGAATCATTTGTCAAAATAAACAACAAAACTTAATCAAGACATTTAAAAAAAATAAAAAATAAAATTCATTTCTCGGATTCGAACCCCAAACAATCTGTGCCTTACGTTATTAAGGCGTCACGCGAACGTCTGCGCCACGGCCACTTACACTAACTAACGTGTTAAAAGCCTTATTAGGAATTCATGTTCAATAGGTTTAAAAATAATAATTTTTTTGGCTTTATTAAAATGACTTTCTTTGTTCTATGATTATGGAAATGTTCATTGTTAACCAAGTTATAATATTCGGCACTTAAATTTGGATGAAGTAGTATTAGGGAGATAATATTCACCGAAAACCGATTTTAGTTGTATTTTCCAATTATGTCCCACTCGGCCGTGGAAACCCTGTATGTTATGACCTTTATGTACTTATCTTTCAATTTCTGAATTATTTCCACTTATAGGTCAATGAAACAGCAAATTAATTAAATACCAGTTTATGGAATAACTTGGTTTGCTGTTTCATTGACCTATAAATGGAAATAATTTAAATTGAGTTTCTGTTATTTATCACATACGTTTATAGTGTACAGTTACTAGCATCGATTATATTCTATACGTGCTAATTATGGGTGCTATATCAGACTAAACCTGTGCACATACTTGTTGCGTATTTATTCATGTTTTTAAGATTTATCACCTCGCTAGCGAATATAAATATAGCAGTACTTTTATTCTACTAAGTGTTCACTTATTTTCGGATTTAAAGGGTGTTGTATGTCTATTGTCTCAAAGTTACGCTTATGTTTCGAACTATTTAAAGAAGCAAGTTGTATTAGAGTATACATAGTTTATGTTTCAAAGAGCGTGCAACAAGTGTCCCTATTATATAGAACGTGGCCACATTACTTCGTGAGGTGCGATTGTAATAAAAATTAATTTAATTAAATGGATGCAGTCTAGAGAAGGATAAGGTAACGAGAAGAGTCGGTTGGTTATGGGCCCTCAGGAATGGAAGGAAAGGAAAATTAGCGCTGAACTTAAAATTCATTCTTTGGAGGATTTGATTTTGCTATTTTAGTTTGTGTTTGTTTTATCTTCGATGCCTAGAACATAAAAACTGGAAAAAAGGTGTTAGTACGATGAAGAAACATTTCAAAATGTAATTAAACCAGCTAGATATAAGAAGAAAGATAGCTTTATGTCTCTATTAGGAAGCTGTATTGTTTTCAGAAGTTACGGCTTTTGTGCAAAATAGCATACTGGAGAAGCACTTGTAATTGCACATGTCACTTATGCCCGTTTATTATTTTTAAGGGTAAAAGACTACCAGGTAAGTTTGCATTTTCACCCTGGGACTAAAATAATTTTACAGAAAAAAACTGTATAAAATATGTTCACATTTATATTGTATTAAGCAGCAAAAATGCATACTGATGGCTCAGTAGCTTGTGCGATCTTTTTCTGTACTCCTACACTATCACCAGGTTGCCAGGTCAGTAATGAAGACACAAGATTCCGAATTCAACTAAAATTGTTAGAACGTACGAGGGTGGATCAATAAACATCCGTGTTAGACATGAAGATTTTCTTATTCTACGATAAGGTTGGTCAAATTCTTTAGAATACGTTTTTGTTTCGACGATAACCTCTTCGTTTGAGCTGTATCTTTTTCTTCCAAATCATGTTTTTATTTTGGGAAGTAGCAAAAAATCGCAGGAAGCCAGGTCAAGCGACTACGGTGAGTGCGGCAGCAATTCGTAATATGATTCATGCAATTTGGCCGTTAAAATTGTGGATGAATGTGCATGAAGAAACTGCACCTTTTTCTTATGCAAATGGGATCCCGTCTTTTTCAATGTATCGAATCTGTGCAGTAATTACTACCCCGTGATCTTTTTTCCTTTCTGCAAGAAGTCTATGGGATTATGGCCTCCGAGTTCCAAACAATTGTGATTTTTCACGTCCAGATTTACATGGAAAACTTAATTGTTTTGATCATTTTGTTTCTGGCCTATAATAATATGCTTATTGCTGATTATGTCACTTATGCCAATAAAATTGTATTTTATGACATTCATAAGGTAGTATACGCTTAATAAAAGATACACGTTTTACAATTCATAGCCACCTAAGACTTTTAAATTGTTGAGCAGATAACTGCAACCACAAAATGTACAATGAAATAAATTTTTGTTCTATTAATATGCTCATATTAGTGGATAACTTTTTATGAAATTTTAGCCTGATACCATACTCAGTGAGCCCTTTAAAATGAGGTGTCACTCGACCCCCCATTCCATTTAAAATTTTGATACTATATCGCCCTCTGTCGTCAATCAAGAAATTTTACTTCAGGAATGTAGTATGTAATATTTCATATTAATGATCTAAAACTGGAACCTCCCTATTAAATTGATCGTAAGTTTGCCGCGGGGGGAGAGGGACGGGGGAGGACAGATGCTTTAGAACCGTCCAGTATTGCGGCAAGATTTAAAATCAGATCGACCGACTTTGCTTATATCGATACATAGACATACACAAATATATAATATCAGAGTTGTTTCTCAATTTTAACCTGTGGCGGCATATCTATGTAAGTTCATAAGGTTAAAATGTACTATAGATAATTCTAATAGGTTTACTACTCTGCTATTATTATTTTTATTAGATATGATTAAGTAAATTTGATGTAACTTGTAAGGATTAATTTTTCTAATTATTCTTGTTGAATTCATTCATTATTCACTAATTTGATAGGTCATTGCACAAGTTATAGAAAGGAATTTCCGAACCCCTAATGAGATTTGACGTGAAATCTCACTTTTTTTTTTAGTGCGAACTTTATAAACTAATAATATAATTTAATTATATTTTTACTCAACTTTAACTTCAAGGTTCCGTTCACATTCGTTTTTTTCTTCAATTCTGGTAATATTAATAGCAAAAGAAATCTTCTCGCCCTTGTATGGTTACGATACACTAACCACGTGTGATCAGTATTTACCAAAATCTACGGCAAATTACTGCATTTGAGGTGATTCATCACGTAATAATGTTTATTCAAACACACATTACGAAATAATATTTTCATCTGTGTCAATAGTATTGTAGCTGAAAAACGGACATGAATTTACATATACATACGTATATATGTATGGCTGCTCGGGACATTTCTACAGCTGAACTTGCATAATGCGGATGTGAATCTCAATAAGCAATATTGGAAACTCATACATATAATTCAGGTATATTCAAAGCCGAAAGAAAATGTTGAATTCTATACATGTTTCAATCACACAGATATGGATGAAATGTGGGTAAATATTGTTAGATACTGCGAAATATGTTCCTTTTTTGAATGTATAGTTTATTAGATTAGAGATAGTGGATATAAGAATATCTTTGCGAATCTACATATATTTGTATTCAAGCGCCGAATTTTTGTTAAAGAACATTCTATACCCGGAGGATATTTTTTTCAGTCGTATTTTTGTAATATATTTCTATGTAAAGATTCTTGGCCGTGTATTCAAAAAGTATTTACATTTTCTTTATCTGTGGTTAGTTGTTAATAATATTATACTATAAAGTAGAGGTGGGCAGTTCGGCTTACTTTAGTGATCCGATTCAGTAACTCCCGATCATCTAGCTGATTCGGTTCAATGAATCATTTGAATCAATTGAATCATTTAATATCATGTCACATTTAGATTCACCCGCTTAACTACTGCCCATTTGAAATACATATATTCTACTTTAACAACGAATTATTAAATATCTTGTAAATTCGTATTATATTCAAATGTAATTGACTGATTTAAAACAAAACACCAGAAAAAATAATTTATTTTACCAAATCAATATTTTAACTGCTTTTAACTGTAAATAAGCAACGGTTAATTTCGTTTCATAGAAATAAAAGAAATTCATAATGGGCGCTCGTAATAAACGTACTCGTAATTTTGATATTGGCTTGGTGGGTTTATATTTTCATCCGAAATTCATAACCAAAATTCATAAAAAAATATTTTGTCCACAATCGTATTGATTGGTAGATAGTGCATTGAAAGAATAAAAAAAGACGTTCAAAGAATTATTATTATTATTATCCACTCAATGAAATATAGTATAGGTACACGTTGCACGATTCACACTTATTATTTTATTAATATAAATTTGTTTGGAGATTAGACAATATGTATGTGTGTGTGAATCAGATATCCTTTCATGCTATAAACAATGGCATACACTATTCCACTGTTAGATACGGCATTATATTGTATTTTATATGAGGCATCAATTTTTCTATTTCAAGTATTTTACAGAAGACAAATTGTCGTTTATTCAAGTTTATACTATTATAACGATAGCTTCTTTATATTTACGTAAAAATGAGTTCTAGAAAAAGAAGTGAAATTTGGAATTATTTTAATATAGTCGACAATAATAAGGGCAAGTGTTGTTATTGTTCTCAAATAATTAGTGCAAGGAGCGGTTCGACCGGTAACCTTTCGCGACATCTAAAAGCAAAACATGTTGCGGTAGTAGCAACTAGTGCACCTACCAGAGATAAATCATCTGTAATTGCAAGTACAAGTAGGGAAAGTGAAGTGAACGATGCACTTTCAGAGAATAATCCTAGTGCTTCTGAAAAGTCAGACAAAGGTGCTACACTAATATCGACACGACAGACAGCAATAAGTGACTTTGTTGGTGTTCATAGACCCATTGCAACCAATAAATCCAAGCTATTCGACAAACAATTAATAAAAATGATAGTGAAAGAATATCAGCCCTTCAGAATTGTTGAAGATACTGAATTTAGAAAATTTGTAAATTTGTTATGTCCGGGTTACAATTTGCCTAGTCGTAAAATAATATCATCTTCATTAATTCCTGAATTATTTAATGTAACAAAGCTGCAGGTTGAAAATCGTTTAAGAGATGCTTTTGCTGTATGTATAACTACAGATGGATGGACCTCTGTAAATAATGAAAGTTTTTTGTCAGTAACAGCACACTGGATCAGTGCGGAAAGTGAACTTTGTGCAAATCTGCTAGAATGCGCTTCATTCAATCAGCGTCATACAGCAAAACATTTATCAAGTTTCTTGACAGACACATTCAAAAAGTGGAACATTGAAAATAAAGTAGTTGTGGTTGTGAGTGACAATGCCTCCAATATTACAGCAGCAATTAGAAATGGTGGTTGGCGTCACTTAGGCTATTTTGCTCATACTGTAAACCTGGTTGTACAAACAGCTCTACAGAAAATATTTCCAACAATTGAAAAAGTAAAAAGAATTGTAGAATTTTTTTAAAGAAGTTCGCATGCTCTTGCGAAGCTTCACCAAATACAGGAACAGATGGGGTTGCCTCAACTGAAGTTGAAGCAAGATGTTGTTACAAGGTGCAATTCCACATATGACATGCTCACCAGAATTTTTAAAATTAAAGAAGCAGTGGTTTCTACTTTAGCTATTTTATCCCATGAACCAATAAATATGCTAACTTCAACGGATTGGACAATTATTGAAAAAAGCATTGATATTTTAGGCATTTTTAATGAAGTTACTACCTAGTGAAATTAGTGCAGAAAAAAATTTATCCGTTTCAAAAATTATAATATTTGTTGAAACTATGAAGCAACATGTAGGGCATTTTAAAATTGATAGTACTTTGCTACCTGAGCTTCGCGAAATGATTCATATTTTTGTAGACCAACTAACCACGCGATTTAGCACTATAGAAGATAATGAGTTAATTGCTCAAGGTACACTTCTTGATCCCAGATTTAAAAAATATGCATTTTCTGATTCTAATAAAGCGGATAAAGCATGTGCGTCATTAAAAAAGAAAGCTGGCTCTATATGTATTAACAGCACCGTTAGTGATAGTGAACAGGTGATATCTGCTTCAACAATGCAAAATGTCTCGGCCAGCACTTCGTCATTATGGAAAAATTTCGACAAAAAGATAGTCAGTTTAAAGGCATCAAAAAATCCAACAGCGGCAGGAATAATTGAAGTTGACAAATATTTACATCAACCACTGATACCTAGAGGCCAAGATCCACTCTTATGGTGAAAGGAAAGGAAATGTGTGTATCCTCTGTTATATCAAATTGTGAGAAAAAGACTATGTATAATTGCTACATCCGTACCATGTGAGCGAATCTTTTCGAAAGCTGGACAAATAGCAACACAAAGAAGAACTTCTCTTCAGTCGTCCATAATAGCACAAATTTTGATTTTAAATCACAATTTAGAATAATCTATGTTGTTTTAATATTTTGATACCATCTATAATTATATTTTTTGAGAATTTCATTATTAGTTTCTAGTTAGTTACACTGTTATATCCACAGAATTCTACTTTAGGTAAATTTTATTCACAGAACGTTTATATTTTCTGTTAGATTATAGAGAATCTTATTTTTATTTTAATATTAACTATTTACAAAAGCAATTGCTTTAATTTCATTTCTTTTTAGAAAATATTTTAATTATATAATATATATTTATTTATAGGTATTTAATAAAAATACAAGGAGTTATTTCAACATATTATGTACATTATTTCTTCACCAGTAAAGACATACAAACGAAAAATATAACTAAGATATTTAAATATATACCTACCTACCTATAAAAAAGTACCTACAAATTCAAAACAATTTCATTCTTTATAAAAAGTCAGAGCGCTATATCGTAAGCTCCAAACTATTCTATATAAACTTAGTTGACATAGACAATGTTACGTAAACAATTAATATCGATTTACAAAAAGAACATTTCACATCATATTCTTATGGCATTCTATAAGAAACAAGGAAAACATATTGGAAAAATGTCTTACATTAACGGCGACAATATATTTTTAAACCAAAGTAATTTTGATCGCGTCTTAGTAGTGTAACACACTTTAGGAAAAAAGTGATAACCACATCCTGTATAATCTGAAGGCATGAAAGTATATGCATAATTTTAAGGTCATATTTATTTATTATTATTACATATTTTATTATTACTATTTTTATTTTTTATTATTTATTTATTTATTATTAGATTTTGACATAAATGCCATTAAAAATGTATCAAAATCGCGTGATCAAGCATCGACACAACCTCAAGCACGAACTATAAATATGACCCCTTAGCAGTGCATAAGGTTTTCCCTTGATGAGTTTCGAATTTTTCTATAGCCGCACTTTTTACTAAGTGGCTCCGACAGGTGCACCATTCCATCGGCATGAAATCCGAAGCAAGGAAAGAAAATTTAAAAAAGTGTTCATGCGTCAACATGATTTAAACCTAGTTCAGTCTGTGATTTTTTATCATTTTCTAAATTGGCGGCATCAAAAAACTGCTCTATGGTTAAAACAAAGAAAGTTACAAGCTTTCTGATTCTTGTCCTAGTGTAGATAACTATACGGTAAGTTTAGCAAGTGCAAAAACACAGTCGGGGAAATACTCATCTTCCTGAAGAGAGTAATTTCAATGTTCTTTGAAGAAATAGGTATTTCCCCGAATGGTAAGTATAAAAGCTGAGCGTTCGCAATTCCGTCTATCGGTGTATCATAAGCATGTAAAGTTTAATAGAAGATACGAAACTGTCATGTCATAGTTTTTATATTGTTCCTGCAATTATTATTAGCAGTAGAGTTAAGTAAATAACCGCTTGGTTTAGTTGATAAACTTTCATGATAGTGATTTATTCTGTGTAAAGAGATACAGCGCATTTGTATTTTAAGCCAGTACAAGTAGGCAGTGTTGAATACATACAAGTAGTTTGTTACAACAGTATAGTTTTTGATAATTTCACGATTGCTTCTAAAGCTTCTAATTTATATAAACATTGTGTAAACATATATAAAAAAATATAGAAAATAAATTATTTGTCTATACAGATTTTATTTTCCTTTCTGACATACCACATTCTTAAAAAAGTCTCCATATTTAGAGTTATGTCAATGTATTGTTTGAGTTTATTTTACAATTGATTATTTACATATGATACTATTGTAATAATTAATTGTAAAATAAACAAAAACAAAATTTATTTTTAATTATGATATGAAAATAAATTACTATTTTGAATTTTGCCGCTAACAGTTCTCACGATCCAATAGATGGCTCTAAATCATGATACCACCTCTTATTTAGGGAGATTTCGCACCGTGGGGTGTATCAGTTTTCGATTTGGTTTCTCTTACGGTACGATCCAATTTTTTAGCTCCCCGCTGTACGTACAAACGCTGTTCGTCAAAACCTATCCAGTTACTTTAACACGTTTAACACGATCTGGCATTACTGATTTTAGTACTACATCCATACCAAAGTTCATTGCTTTAGCATCACACGTTCAGATTATTCAGGATGTGCTCGTCAATATTTTTCAACAGTGTATATGTAGAGCGGTTGGTTTTTCATTGTCCAACCTATATCAGCTCTATTATCAAAAATACAAAAAAATGTTAGAGGAAAATGTTTTTTTATCTCGACATGGTCTATCATATTGCATCATTAGCTATCTTTCATAGCTTAGTGATTTTCAGTATCCATAATCAACTTTAATTTTTTAACGGAACACCCTGTATATTTTTACGGGATATGGCTCTAAATAAATTTCTCTTTATAAGGATGTATAACAATAAGTAAAGCCTTACTGCCTTTAAATTATGCCTAATAATGGGAAAAATAAAATTATAGCAGTCGACTGTCATATTCTATTGTTTATATCTGTAAATATTTGACATAAGCCAGTTAGAAGTGTTTGTTAGTGATAAAGGTATTGCGGTTCTTATTTAACTAAAAAACTTTGTGTTTTGTATAAGGAAAATGGACATGAGCTTCACAAACAGTGAAAAAGTTGATATGTTGTGCTGTTTTTACAGATCAAACAACAATAAACGTCAGGCTGATATCTTATATCAAAATTTATATCTTGACCGAAGACAACCTCACGTAAATACTTTTCAAAATTTAGACAATTCTCATGACATGAATTTGTAATGAATGTGAAATTACCGCAGCTTCCTTGCTAATTACTTCTGCAATGCTGCAAAACACTAGGAGGAACATAATTACGCGAGCCTACAAATGTTTAGAACGTAATGGTGGACAATTTGAAAAATTTTTTAATTTATATTAGAAAAAGCAAATTTTAGTTTTAAATAGTTTTACTTATTGTTATGCTAACTTGTGACGTATCATGATAAACAGAATTTATTGAGGATTCGTTTTTACATAAAATAAACAGGGAGTTCCATTAAAAAAATTAAAGTTGATTATCGCTGCTAAAAGTCAGTAAGCTATAAAATATTACTAATGTTGCAATATGATAGACCATTTTGAGATAAGAAACATTTTCCTTTAACATTATTAATAGAAATTGTTATAATGAAAATTAGATAATTCATTTTAGATGAGTAGGTGGAATTCTTAGTTCTTCAACTCAAGGCGATCATATTCAATCTACTACACATTTAAAATTCATTAAATATCTAGATAAATTATAAAATGTGTAGCTCAGATATGACCGTTTGGGATTCTTCAGTCAGTTTATCTAAAAGGGTAGCTATCTAGAGATCAACACGCCAATCAAATATAGAGGAAACATTTCGTTCTCAATACGTTGAATTAGAGGGGTTCGAAGTTTTACTTCAATGTTCCTAGACGTCATCTTTATTGAATTATTTTCAGGTTTCAATTTTTATTTTTTATACCTTTTATTAGAGTAGATATACAAGGTGATTGGTGAGAATGGCCTATTAAAAGTATTATACAAACGGAACGGAATTTTAAAACAAAATTTTTCAGTTGGATATGGTTAAATGTGAATCATCGTGAAAATCACGTGAAAATATTTTTGAAAAAATATCGCTTCCGGTTAACCGGAAGTGGGCATCAACTTCGATTTTTTAAATAGCATGCTATAATAGTATATTATGACACTAGTCTTTAACGGTTAAAGCCACTCCGCTTCGCGTCTTGGCTTTAAACTCGTTACTCGTGCTTTAAAAGCTAATTATGCACGAGTGTCATACGATATTTTTTAGTATAAATGAAACAATAATTTTAAGTAGAAGATATCAAATCAATAATTTCAATACATGACATGTACCTATATGTCATGTGACATTTCCTGACATTTCACTGGACTATTAAACGTTTGGGATTGGCTGTTACCAAGCAACCTTTATACGCACGCCGTGCGATAAAGGCCCGATTATGCACGCTTATGAGTGTGTTTTAGTTGGTTTATGATGCATGCATACTAAAAAATAAATTACAAATTCAGCTACTACGATCAATTTTACACATATTTAATGTATCATACCCTATTGGCAATTTACATTAACTGACACGCCACTATGCGGTAAACTTGTATTGTTTCTTATGTGGCCTTTATTTTTCCGTCGGTATTTAATACTTACGTTACTGTTTAATGGCAGATTTGTCTTTATAAAAATAATACAAATATCAGGTTTTAGTAAAGTAAGTATTTTAAACAATATACAAGATATATAAGTGGGTTGCTTGTTTTCTCATCATCAACTTCAATTTCCATACTTTTTTCCTGTCCACTTTTTCTAGAGTTCCCAATTTATTTGTTATATACACTAAACTACTTTTTTCTTTTGGAAAACGGGCGAAGCTTAGAGAATTATTTCTACCTTTTTTCGTGTGACGACTGTAAACACAGCGGTTTATATTAGATTTTCCCTTTGGCTACTTACATATTTGAATAGACAGATGAAGTAAATCGTTAAAAAGAGTCGTTTCTTTATGAAGAAATTGAAGTCAACATAAAATTAAACTGGCAAATGTATGAAACGTTATATGACACTATACAAAACTACATAGGTATACCTCCATTACACGCCATTTTGGTATCGATTTTGGCGTCACCAACGGTAATGTTAATTGCCAATACCTAAATACCATTCCTTCTGAGTTATTTGCAATTAAAAAAAAAGTGACAGATACCGATCTGACTTTATAGTGATATTACGTCACGTAGGAGTAAAAGAGACGAATGAAATTTTGTATACGCACAGCTGATATTCTGTAGTTACACAACACTTGAAGTTATTCTCTGTGACATTATACAGAGTGTTTAAAAACTTATAGTTGCTTATAAATAAGTTCAATCTGCGGCAACTAAGTTTTTAAACACCCTGTATTATCTTACAGAAAAGAACTTTAAATGTTATGTAACTACATACTATCAGCTATGTGTATGCAAAATTTCATTCGTCTCTTTTACTCCTACGTGACGTAATAGTACTACACTATAAAGTAAGATTGGTATCTGTCACTTTTTTTCTTTAATTGCGCATAACTCAGAAGGAATGGTATTTAGATATAGGGTATGCGAAATTTTGTTTTAAAATTCCGTTCCGTTTATATAATACTTTTAATAGGCCATTCTCACCAATCACCCTATATATGTCCATTTATTCTATTAAACATAATGCAGATCTTTCAGTAAGAATGCTGTGGTTAGAAACAAATAATACGCAACATCTCAACCAAAAATTAAAGGAAAATAACGTGAAGGAAACCCCATTTTGATACAATGAAACAGATGGATATAAAGATACACCGTGAAAGCATATTTGGAGAAAGCCTCTGAAATGAATAATGTATTGAAGACTCTTCAGAAACATTCCTTTTCCCGTATTTTTCTATGCCAGTTTAAAGGTTGGTCTGCAATCTTAACAGTTTCGCATACATCTTTCGTCAAGCACTTGGTTTACTCCCATCTACCGCGTTTCGTTGTTTCAAGAATAAATTTACATTTCTTCGTCTCAGATGTTATCGGAGAATTCACTTGCAGGGATAAAAAGTAGAGTTAAGGCAAATTATGTGTTCTGAGAGGACGAGAAATAGAATTCTCTAAAGGGGGTGAGATACGAAACCGCTTAATCTTAAATAATATGCGAACCTTAAAGTAGCCTACTTTCCCATCGTTTCAGAAGATCTGTGGATTCTTTGCTTTAATGGTATCATGTTCATTTCGATTTTTGATGAGTTAATTACATGATCTAATTTAATTTAAGCTCTAAAGGTATTCATATATTAATGTATTAAGTTGTAGTATTATCGATTATAAATTTAAAAATTAGTTTTAAATCGTTAGTTTTAACGCTACGTATACGTGCTTGACAAATGCACTTGGTTGATTTTTATAAATAGTAAAGCTAAAAGGTTGAATTGAGTGATCTATAAGAGGAGATTATAGTATGAAATAGCGTTAGATTCGTTTTGGTAGTAATCTCCTATAGCTAAATCCTGATAAATTAAACGAAGTCAGTTTGTGCATATTACTAGAGAAAAAGTGTTTAAAATCCGCAAAATAGATGAGATGTCCTAGTGTAGTTTATTGGAAGCTTTTTAAAATATATGAAGGTGTCTCGCTCGGGTTTATAGGTATTGTCGGAAATAAACGATCCGTTTTATATTGGTATATCGGAAACTCGATATTGAAAAGCTAAATAGTGCTTTTGAAGTGTTTATCTATGATTTGAGATTGGTATTAGAGGTTTAAAGCCGGCATTAAACACAAAACATAAAGTATCAATCATTAAAGCTTATTCGCATCATATGCAATTAAATAGTACATAGATAAATATGTAAAAAGTCTAGATCATAATTTATACCAAGTGTTTAGTTTCTAATTAGCCAAATGAAAACCACGTACTATACTGGTGATTTTAAGGCGATTTAACATAATATATCATGTCTATACAAAATTGCTTCCCAAGGGAGTCAGAGATCTTTGAAGATGGTGTCCAACAAAAAATTTTTGTTCCGAATATTTTCAAAACGCTTTTATTTATAGAGATGACACTTGGCACATTTAATAATAGGAAAATTACTAATTAAATTATTTGTTTTCCGTAAATATGATCAAAGGGACCTTTAATAATTAACAAAAAAAAAACATAAAACAAAATATACGTCAAACAAGGTAATTAGTTAATTTTTGTGCACTTCTTCTAGTTTATGATAAAATGCAATGTAATTTAGGAAGGGTTGCTCCGGTAGTAAAACACTATGAAGGGAATATTCTATTGAAAATACAAGCAAATCCTGAAATTAGCATTCGTAGACTCGCCTAATAACTTTATGGAAAATCATAAGAAAGGTCTGTACCGGCCCCATTTTTAAAAACCTCACGCGTTGTTCCAACAATGCATGATGCAGCAAAATTGTGTTGCAACATGGTTTTGCTGCTTGCGTACAATTTTTCTGTGACTGCAAGCAAAAATAAGTCAAAACACATCTTTTTTAAATTTTGTGATGAAGGTAATATGCACAATGTACGAGGTGTGTTCAGGATATAACGGGAAGTTTTAAATTTCGCGCGTTTGGAGAGTTCGATTGTTAAATTTTTTTATGTGTTGGTATACATGCCCCTGAAGTATGATAAAAGAAATGGATCAAAGAATTTGTATCAAATTTTGCGTAAAAAATGAAATAAAGTGTGTGAAATATTAATAAAGCCCTATGGTGAGTCTGCTATGAATAAAACAAGAGTTTACGAGTGGTATAAGCGTTTCCAAGATGGTCGTGAAGACGTTGAAGATGACAAACGCCCCAGACGCCCCAGCACATCAACAACCGATGTAAACGTGAAAAATTGAGAGGAATGGTTGTGAACAATGGCCAAATGACAATAAGAGAAGTCGCTGATGATCTTGGCATATCGATTAGCTTATGCCATCAAATTTTTGTCGGTTAGACGTGTTCAAATTGAAGTCGAGACGCTAAACTCCTACTTAACCCCATGGGGACCAAAGTAGCGGATGGCTTTTATCGGCCAAGCTTACGATGGTAAAATTTTAAAAACAATTCAACTTGAGGTTGTCGCCCGCCCGTGAATTAAGCCTGAATGACAATTTAATTTCCGGGCCGGAATCTATTAATACATAACCACGCCAAAAAATTCGCCCCTCCAAGCGATCAAGTATCCAGTTCAAGTTGATCAAATATCTAGCCAATGAATGTCCGACTATTGGGTCGCAGAAACAGTTTTTTAGGATGAAACCAAAGGTTTCCCCAGCGAACAAAAAACCAGCGGGCGGACTTTGATGGCGAATCGACTTTTGTCCTCCCCTAATCGCTTCGCCAAATAGTAATCCCGCCAATGCCCGTTTAGCTTTTTTGGCCACCAAGGATGGGGTTGATTTAGTTCTTAGGTAAGCGCCGTAGGGTATAACTACCCACCGTATATTCTGAAGGTTAGCGGCATCTTAAGGACACAGCTAGCGTTGAATTTGCCTCGCCCAATGCATCCTCCACAATTAGAAAATAATAATACTACTTTACCTTTACGTCCGTTACCCTAAGGAAGTGATTATGCATTCAATGAAACAAGGGATGATTAATATTGGCAAAAATAAAGAGTCAAAATGTATTTTTCGATAACTAGTCAATGTCTACATGAATTAATGCTTGTATTTCGTTTATTTGTTAATTTTTGTTTATGTATTAATAGATTTTGTTTATAATTAAATTATCATTTCCAATGGTCGTGAAAATATGTTGAAGATGACAAAAAATGCCCCAGACGCCCCATATCTCAAAAACGCGATGTTCAACGTTTTTTAAATTTTATCATCGTATATGGTTGGAAAAATGGCCTAATTTGACAATTTAAGAGAAGTCGCTGATGATCAATAATATCGATTAGCTTATGCCATCAAATTTTTTCGATATATATGTAAATATTTTGGGGTATGAAACGCGTGGCAGCAAAATATGTTCCAAAATTGTTGAATTTTGAACAAAAACAGGGGCGAATGGAAGTTGCTCAGGAGCCACTAAATGAAGTCAACGGCGATGCAAAATTACTGAAACGTGTTATAACAGGATACGAAAAACATGGGTTTACGGATATGACATCGATAAGGGTTCAATCGTCCCAGTGAAGGCATCCTGACTCGCCAAGACCGAAGGTTATGCTCACTGTGTTCTTCGATTTTAATGGTATAGTGCATCATAAATTTTTTCCACGAGGTCAAACGGTAAATAAGGACTACTACCTACAAGTTCAACACCGTTTGCGTGAAGCAATCCGAAAAAAACACCCGGATTTGTGGAGAAACAATACTGTAACGATGCCTCAGCCTCCATATTCGCGTCATCGGTCCGTCTGACTTATCCCTATTTCAATCAAAAATAAAGAGAACTTTAAAGAACCGTCGCTTTACAAGTACAGATGACATTAAAACCGCATCGCTGAAAGAGCTGAAGGCTGTCCCAAACATAGAGTTTGAGAAGTGTTTCGAGGATTGGAAGAAGCGCCGGCACAAGTGCATAATATCTACTGGTGACTATTTTTAAGACGACAACAGTAATGCAGACGAATAAATAAATATTTTTTTCAAAAAAAATTTGCTTAGGCCTGTACAATTTCTTGGTAGTTTAAATTGAGAAAATTACCTCATATTTCTAGAAAACACTTTACCAGATCTTCCATATGATATTCATTTAAATCTTTAACAAACTTTATGGTTTATACATGATGGATGCTGGATGCACATTTTAAGATATATGCTCATAAGATTTTTGATACCACTTAGGAGGACTAATGGATTGGAAGAGAAGGACTAGTTGTCTGACCAACAAGATTCCCTGATCTAAATTCTTGTGACTTTCGTATAGGGGATATCTGAAATCGTTGGTTTATGGCATTCTAATAGAAACTTGCGAGCAGCTTTGGGCCAGAGTTCATCAAGCTTATAGTGACTTTAGAAATAATAAGGACATTTATGAAACAATGTAGTGGTTTTTATATAACAGAATACATTTATGCTTAGAGGCAGAAGGTCGTCATATTTGAATAGATCCTCTGAAATCATGATTTCCTTGTTTTATAAGTAAAATAAATGCTTATAATGCCTAATATTATAATATTTTTATTTTTATTTTTGTGTTGTTTTTCTTTTGGCACCATGTTCAAACACCTCTAGTTCGCTTAGGAAGCAATTTTGTGTATGGATGCCGTATGTTAAATCAGTTTCAAATCATCTGTATTGTATGATGCTTTTATTTGGCTGAATAGAAACTGAACATCTGGTATAATCAAATAACGCAACATAAAACTTGATCATTTATTGGAATTATAAAGCAAGAAGATATACCCATGATTATTTAATAGAATTAGTAAGACATAACAATGTACCGCACGAGAACCTGTAAGCGAGCTTCTACGAACTTTCTAGCTTGTGGTTAGATTAAAGAAATTTTCTTATTGGTTCTCGCGCAGTGTGGACGGTGAAAGCTGGAAAACGGTGAGAGTTTTTGTTTTTTATTATAAATAAAAATACAAACTTTAATATTTGCTGGATTTAGACAGCTCTTATATAAATATAGACAAATGAATGTTTTGTGGCATTAGGCTTGGTTCAACTCGATTTGGGTTTGATTTTTGTATGATTTACCCACTGTCTAGAAAACTTTTAACTTTCTTGTCTCTATCTACATTTTCAATGTCAAAAAATGATTCCGTTAAAATTGAGGGAGAGAGTGGAGGTGTAAAGTAGTAGTAGTAGAAGTAAAAGTATTTTTTTTATGTTTTTATTTCCAATTAGTTTTTGAAATAACTCAGATGGATGGTTTTCAAGAAATTACACTGTATACAACTATATCGTTTATTTAATTATTCTAATGTTAACACAGTACACAACTAAACTAGAGTAGATAGATAGCGAAAACAAACAAAAGCAAAAGAAGCAGACGGTATACTCGTTTGGTAGACCTGATAAAAGTTTTATAGATGTTAGTGTTCGTAGTATTTACAGATTCTTTAGATGTACTTTGCAGTACTTTCGAAAGTAATGGCTTCACTTAAAAGTTCTTCCTGGTTCTACAGTTACGAATTAAATTTAAACTCGGCAATGTTTTACAACTTGTTAAGCGGACTTTTAATAATAATAAATTGAAAACTATGCGGGATAATACAATATTTAAACGTGGTTTTCTAGTCTGCGCATTTCCTTGCATTTATTAAATTTTTGTTCAGTTTTGTTTTCTCGCATAATTCCTATGATTATCATTTAGTTGAATGTATTTGTGGTTAACTGAAAAAGACCGAAATAATTAGAAAATTTTATAAAATTCGCAGTGAGTATAGTTCACTAACATTCGAAACTGGGAGGAAAACCTTTTTCTATCAACATCTGTACAAAATATTTTAAGCAATTTGAATGTAGGTGATTGGATTGGGATTTCGCTTTTGTTAGTGCTGAATATTTCAGGAAAAAATTAAACGTGACGATGCAAATGTATTTTCATTTGAATTTTGTCGAATTTACCCAGAGAGACAGAATTACTAATTTCCAGTCCATTACATTCAGAAATTATTATGTACATCCACATAATTTTTCGCGTAATTAAAAACAAAATTCTACGACTGTTTATCGCGTGTAAAATGCTTAGTCCAGTTTTAGAGATTTTGTATTACACACATATATTATCTCTGTATATTGCATAGTATCGAGCGTTTGCAGTAGGAAATAGTATCATACGAAGCTAAGTGAACAATAAGATCTTGTCACAGATATAAGTTAATGCATCTACCCACGTGTATGGTGTAAGGCATTAAGCGGAATTGTTAGATAGTTCTTCTCATCATCTGTTGTCATGTTGGACACTTCCCATTTCATATTTGTTTTGTTAAGGCCAATTGTCAGATTCCCTAATCATAGTCTTCTAGGTATACTTCTAGATTTCTTGTTGTTTGATTTAGCTTAAGATAAGTTCTTCTACGTTTTGTCTACTTTTTCTTCTATTCATCTTAGCTTTATAATTTGTCTCAGTATTGGCTTCTTAATTCTACCCATCTTTTTCTTCTTTCTTTTTCTTCTATTCTCCTTAAAAATTGCAATTAAATTTTGTTATAATTTTTCAAGTCATAGCCTATGTTTGTGCCTAAAAAAATACGCAAAATACCTCCTAATAATATAATTCAGATTTTGATACAACTGTTGTTTGAACGCTTTATATTTAGGAATAGGATCAAATAAGTGTAAAATATCAATTTAAAACATGTTAGAAGCAATTATTACACACAAAAATTGCAGATATAGCGTTCTGCGGTGCTGTTGCGACAACATGAACCCAGCCGGGGCGAACCATTTGTCATTATTCAGCCCAAACTTTTTACAGAGTTTATAAATCTTGCTTATATCATCTCTATCTTAGTCTAATTAACCTTCATCGCTACCAAGTTCGTTGATGTGCGAATCATAAAATGACGATTCAAGGACTTGTTTTCTCTCTTCTGTGATATGTTTTTCTTCTTTTACTCCTTCAACTCTAATTTTTGTTTTTGTCTGTTGTTCTTCTCTTCATAGATGGTTTCCATCGAAGTAGGTGTTAGCACTATAGAATTTTGTTGAATTGTTGATGGAGTAGAGATCGGAGAAAGGTCTTCAAACGGAAGAGATTTTTTGGAAACATTGTCATTAAGATCCATTTGTTTACGGCTATTTTCAAGAATTTCGAGAGGTTCTTGCTCTCCATCCTCATTAGAAGGGAAGAGATCTTCGTATCCGAAAACCATACAGTTAACTGGAAAAATTTTGCAAATTCCAAAACCTTTGATAATTTCGTCTATTGTTGCTTGAGATTTTGTATACTTAGAATTTACGTTTCATCTGTATTGTAACAATCAATCGAAAAAAAGAAGTATTTTGTACAGTTTTTGTCAATTTTGGAAGAATAAATCTACATCTTTGTCTGTAGAATGCCATTATTCTATTTAAACTGGTTACTTCAGGTTGTCAAAGACTAACGGACTTTTTAGAAACCTTTCTACTCAACTTTTCTCTGTAAGTTTAAGAGTTTGATGAAAACGGTGGAGTATTTTTATTTTTTCATGCGCATCTGTTCACGATGACTTTTTGATATTTTTAAAATAAAATTTTTTGTGTTTCTCCTTGTTGGAAATGCAAACTTTCTTTCCATTGCAGCTCCAGCTTTACTTTCAAACACAATTCTCTTGACAAGTTGTCCCCTCTGTAATGCAAAACGTTTAGCTGCTTCTTAAACCGACTTTACATTTTTTATAAAATTCAATGCTGGTTGCAACATTGCTTGGGCTCAAGTAGCATTCTCGGTCTTCTGAATATACATAATTTAAGGGCATCTGTTACCCAAAGAAAATAATCATCTACCGTTATTATCCAGAAAGGCATGCCTCAATTATCCCACATAGCAAATATAACCTCTAAATGTTAAAACCTTAAACTTTCTTTCATTTGAGAAAAATTAAACACGGTGTGTAGACTGCATATTATCCATGCATACATGAGAAAAATTTAAATACAACTAATCGACTAATAAATATGAAACTTAACTAGCAAGTTGAGTGAGATTTAAACGAGAACGACCTCGTCGCATTAATTAGGCGCTAAATGTCTAAACAGTAAAATTGCAGAAGATAATTATTCACTTATTATTCACTAATACATCAAAGTTAAGCATGCAGTATCTGTTATGTTAGTCGTTGTGTTAGAATAATCGATAACATAAATTAATACAAAAATAATTTTTTAATAATTTTTCTTAATGTTATTATTGTAATGTAATTATTACATTTTGGTACTCGCCTAGTGTACCTACGTACGTATCTGATCTCGGTTCTTGTTTGTCGAGCAAAGTTTCGTCACAATCTAACTTTGTTATGCGAATATGGAATTAAGATCCTAAACAATTTCAATGTGGGCTTCAAGGTCTGTCAGGAAGAATCTGTCACGTGTCAAATTTGCTTGTTTAACAAGAGGTGAATCAGGAAATTTAGTACCTGTCATATTCAAAAGATAACTCATCAAGTCTACTTTCACTATCAATGAAGTTGTTACCACAACGTTTCAGAGAGTTATTTAATCGTGAAATGATTAACAATATCCGCTACATCAATATTATGTTAAAGGCTGTCTAAATATTTTGAAACAGTTCCTCTAATTTAACGTTAAATCTCCGTCAATCTTGATTTAGGGATTTTCAGTGAGTATACGAATAATTAGGTCACCTTCTTCTGCTGCGGTAAGCTGAAACTAAAATGTAAATTTGTGTTTGTCGATAGGATTGGTGTTAATTTCGAGGCTAATTCGTTTAACATTCTAGCGACGCACTTAACGTGGAAAACCAAGGCCGACCCATGTACTTGAATTATTAATGGTTTTGACGTAATTATATCACATTGGTAATGGTAGGTAAATTAATAGGATTGATTGAGTTTAGATAAATAGTATATCGAAATTGTTAGTAATGGATAACTTCTTTTTAAGAGTATTTTGCTTTCCAATTGAAGTTTTCATATGGTATAAACTTTGTGTACTTTTTGGTAGGAAATTTGATATAACGCAATTTTTTGCTTATGATTATTTAATAAACTATATCGTTTTTAAAACAAATATGTCTATTTAATGTTTTCTGATCTTTAATCCGGTAATTAATGTTTATTAATAATTATGTTCTTCCCAATTTTTACTAAAACAAATATATAGTGCTATCGATTTAGAGATGACCTCTTCGGCAATGCTATAATCGTAAATTTCTATGATACATTTTAAAATATTAAAAGATTCACGTGTCTGTTTTAGACAACGTACAAATAATGCATTATAAATGTGTATATAAATTCCTTTGCTAGGCCAGGTTAACAAAAATAGAAGAAAATTAGAAAAGCAATGAAATTAAAAATTTCTATCAGGAGACTAAGACTGCAAGACAAGAAACAAAGTCAAGAGCGTTATTTTGCAAAAACAAGGATTTAGTTGGAGACGAAAAAGAGGCGGCAATTGTATGGAGAAATTATTTTAAAGATATTATGGAAGAACAGAACCAAAATTTAGGTAAAGAAATAATTGAGGGAATATATAGAGAAGAAGATGAAGTTGATATAGAACCACCAACAGAAGATGAAGTATATAAAGTGATATCATGTATGAAAAATGGAAAGAGGGCGCAATCTGTTGCGGAAAGGTGGAGGTGGTAATGTCATAACTAATCCTCACTCACTTTGTAAAATGTTTGCCGAAACTTTTTATAATTTTAGCAATATTATGACACCAACTGTTGATGTTGGACAGGAAATACCATCAGTTGGTGGGGGATTCTACCTTAATCCTACCGATGAAAATGAAATTGAGCGTATTTTATTTGAGACAGGTAATAAGCATTCTTCTGGTATGGACGGTGTGCCTTGCTTCGTTCTGAGGTCTGTCGCACCATATATATCTAGACCACTAGTTGATATAATTAACAATTAACGGGTATCTTCCCGGACAAATTAAAAATTAGCAAGGTAATACCGGTATATAAGAAGGGAAACAAGTTCCATGCCAGCAATTACAGACCTATTGCTATTCAAAATGCAATTGCAAAAATTTTTGAAAAAATTATTAATAACAGACTTGTTAATTATCTTAGGGATAGGAACATTGTTTCAGAACATCAGTTTGGATATGTGCAGGAGAGATCAACTTCCGATGCTATATATCATGGCCTGGATCATATATATCGAGAGATGGACAAAGGAAACAGTGTAATTGGCTTGTTTTTCGCATATTTTGGTATGAGAAATTTAAGGACCACTGTAAACATAGATACTCTTCGAATATTTTACTTCTCCTATGTAGAGTCCAAGCTTCGTTATGGAATAATTTTTTAGGGACGTGCAAGGTCCGTTAATCGACTTTTTATATATCAGAAAAAAATTCTAAGATGCATGGTGGGGGTACCAGCTCGAGATTCTTGTCGTCCCATATTTAAGGCACTAAGAATTCTGCCCTTATGGTCGCTGTACTTGTATGAAATATTAATATTTTATAAGCGAAATGAAACTAAATTCGTAAAAAATTCAGACATATACAGTAATATGCTGACACGGTGTAGGAACCAGTTAAATGTACCTCTCCACAGAACTAGTCTCTATGAGCATAGTCCGAATTATACTTGCATCATTTATGTTAATGCTTTACCCGCCGAAATAAGAAATGCGACTACCTTTTACTCATTTAAAAGTCTTGTGAGGTCATATATTCAGACTCACTGTTTTTACAATGCTGACGAATACTTGGCTCGGAGAGTTCCGTAAATGGTTTAGAAATTTTAATTCCCTAATGTAATTGATTTTAATATTTTTATTTAGAACAGATGTATTTTGATATTACTAGTTTAAAATGTGTAGCTTCAATCTGTCTTATGTATTATTGACAATGTCTATGTTACATATGTAATTTGAGACAGTAAATATATTAATATTATTATTATTATTATTATTATTATTTATGAATTAATAAAAGCTATGTGGCAGCAAGAACAGATAAAATGGAGGGAGGCAATCATTATACCACTGCACAAGAAAGGCAACAAAATGGAGTGTAAAAATTATAAAGGTATATCACTATTGGATGTGACATATAAGATTTTTGCAGCGATAATACGCAATAGACTACAGGTATTTTCAGATAATATTGTGAGTGAATATCAGTGTGGTTTTAGAAAAGATCGCTCAGTGATAGACCAAGTTTTTACAATAAAAGAAGCATTGTGTAATAGTCATAATAGAGAAATACACGCTATCTTTATTGATTTTAAACGTGCTTATGATTCCGTAAGGAGGAAGGAACTATGTCAGGCGATCAAAGAAATGCAAGTCTCTAACAAGATAATACGATTAGTGAGAATAACTTTGGAGAACTCTACTAGCAAAGTAAGGGTAAACAATGTGGTTTCGGAATCAGTTGAGATTACAGTTGGATTGAGACAAGGTGATCCCCTGTCTACGCTGTTGTTTAATATAATGCTAGAGAAAGTTATTAGAGAGAGTGGAATAAACTGTACCGGAACAATACTAAATAAAAGTCACCAATGCCTAGCGTACGCAGACGATATAACAATACTGGCGATAACAAGGAAGGAGCTTGAAGAAATAACCAGAAAGTTGGAAGCAAGCGCAGGGACGGTCGGACTGGCAATAAGCGAGGAGAAGACCAAATATATTCACATGAAAGGTACAAAGACTGTAGACATACGACAACAAATAGTGAATCAGTTAGAAAATGGTAGATAAATGCGAATTGAGAAGGTTAAGAATTTTGTGTACTTGGGTGTATGGTTATCGGAGGATGGGGCTAGTAATGCCGAGATTGCAGCCAGGATGGTAAGAGGAGACCGTTGCGCTGGAGGAATGAACAAGCTTTTGAAAACGAAGAATATCTAGTGGAGAGCAAGGATAAAATTATACAGAACGATAATTCGACCAACTGTGACTTATGGCTGTGAGGTCTGGGAACGAAAGATACTTAGAAGAATATTTGGGGGAAGAAAGGTAAACGACCATTGGGAACGTCGAAGTAATCAAGAAATAATGCGGCTTTATGGAGAAGCAACTGTAACCCAATTTGTTAGAGCCCAACGTATAAGATGGCTGGGACATGTGCAAAGAAGAGAGGATCACCTAATAGTGAAGAACATTTTGGTTTTAAGATCCTCGGTAAATAAGAAGCAGGGCCGTCCGAAAACGAGGTGGTTACAAGCGGTGGAAGTGGACTTATAGGAGAAAGGAATTGTTAACTGGCGAGACAAAGCAATGAATAGGGAACAATGGAGACAAATAACTAAGCAATGGGCATAAAGGCCTGTAAACGCCTTATATATATAATTGCAAAAAGTATTCCATATGGAACTTATGATGCAGGTTACTATCTACGAAATAGCAACAAGCACCAAACACAATCCTTTTATTTGCAATTCACTTGTGAGACAGAAGTCCTTGGTATCATTATGAATTTGAATAAGTCTAATACAGAAGATATTTATGGAATGTCATCTGCTGTAATAAAACATGTGGCTCCATTTATATCGGAACCTCTATCAAGGTTATTAAATAGGTGCATTAGCGAAAATGTTTTCCCTAATGAACTCAAAGTAGGTAGGGTGATACCACTGCCTAGACAAAGGCAACTCGGGTGGTTATAGACTTCAATACTTCCTATTTTTTCCAAAATATATGAAGAAATATTGAAGAACAGATTAGTAAATTATTTTGATGAAAGGTCTCTATTCTGCAATCAACAGTATGGATATCTCAAGGGCAGATCCACAATACAGGTTGTGTGCGATTTAATTGAATCTGTTCTTGTTGGATTTGATAAACAATATAGTACATCAGCGACTATGTTAGATTTATCGAAGGTTTTCGATTGCGTTTGCCACAAAACTTTACTTGACAAACTCCATTATTATGGAATTACCGGGGATCCGTTAAAGCTGTTTGCTTCATATCTGTGTGAGAGAAAACAAGTGGTGGTGTTAAATAATTATAAGTAAGATAAAAATATAGTTCACTGCGGAGTACCGCAAGGCTCAAAACTAGACCCATCCTTTTTCTAATATATTTTAACGACCTGTGTGCTAATCTAGAAATGTGTAAAATGATAATGTTTGCTGATGATACAACATTACTATTATCAGCGAAGACACAACATACTTTGAAAGAACTAGAGGAATTAAGTTTGTATAAAGCTGATAGTTGGTTTC
This sequence comes from Holotrichia oblita, assembly GCA_023690525.1. Taxonomy (NCBI): domain Eukaryota; kingdom Metazoa; phylum Arthropoda; class Insecta; order Coleoptera; family Scarabaeidae; genus Holotrichia; species Holotrichia oblita. The sequence goes on from CM043015.1 coordinate 68,092,858, forward strand.
GAGCAAATGGTCTGAAACTGAACACGGAGAAGACACAAAAGATTGACTTTAAAGTGAGAACAGGTGAAGCCAAAGCTGCCAAACTACTTGGTATATTTATAGATACTTCTCTAAACTGGAACAGCTACATTAACCATCTGAGCAGTAAATTGAACTCGACGGCATATCAAATCAGAAGGATTATCGATATTGCAGACATAAACACTGCGAAATTAATATACTATTCAAATTTTTGCTCATATGTAAATAGTATCATTTTACTAAGGGGGAGTACAGAACATGTCACCAGAGTCTTCACAATACAAAAAAAATGTATTAGAGCATTAGTTAGTATTCGAAGTAGGGATCCCTGCAAGCCTCACTTTAAAGAATTAAGAATTTTAGCAATACTAGCTTTATATATTTATAACTGCTTAATGTTTGCAAGAAGAAACTATAATGATCTACCACTGCAATCTGATACGCATGATTACTTTACAAGAAACCATTCGGCGATGAGGATTCCATATCATAGACTATCAAGAACGCACCTTCGTTGCAGCAGTTGGAGAAAAGTATCCTGCGAGTGCGCGAAAGAAGGAGCATTCTTACTTAAACCGTACAAGAACTTTATTGTCCTAGTATGCATACAAACAATGTCTGTGCTACACAGAGTCCATGTAGGTACACTAAAAGAAGAGCGTCCTTTTTACATACACTGGCAGGAAATTTTTTCTTCAACTGTACGTGGTACTCGCGGGAGAGAAGTTATGCTACTTTAGTACTACTTCCATATCAAATTTCATTGCGTTAGAATAACACGTTCAGATTATACAAGGTGTGCTTGTCACTTTTTTTCCAACAATGTATTACAAAACAGAAATTTCCTTAACTTAATAGTATTTACACTTAACTTAATTTTTTCGCTGTTTGAATTACAAGAAATCATTTTTGTTTTTATATATTAGTGTGAGATGTTATTGCTTACAACTGCTGTTAACTTCAAGAAATATCTATTTGTGTATCCACAAATTGTGTACACAATTGTACAGAAACTTAATTAGGCAAGAGAATTATTGTATAGAAAGCTACTACATTACAATATTTGTTAATTTGATTTGACTTGTAAATTTATTATAAATCGTAAATTCAATTAAAACACCAATGTTTGGGGAAATACCTAATTGTTTGGAAACCAAATTGCGTAAAATGATCTGTATAATACTTCTACAATTAAATCTGTAATTCTGATGTTGAAATTCTTATAAGCATTTATATGAAAGCGGAATTCGAAACATCCACGAAAAGTGCCAAATTTATCGACTGTAAAAAAGCTATTAAGTGCTTAATTTGAAACCCTTGCCATAATTAATTTTTTAGATTATGCAAATTATATACATATCCTTTCTTGTGTAGATTTCTTCTTCATGTATAAAATAAGTTTTTGTGGGAATGAAATAAATGGAAATGAAAATCATGGTTCACTGTAAAGATTAAGTTTTCTTTTTACAATTTGTCCTTTGTTGTTGCTGTAATTGCTGTTTGCTCCTCCAAGCGGAAAAATTCATCTTTTCCATGCTTTTTGCCTACAGAGGCTAATTAACTACATTATTATAAGTGGAATTGTAATTATAACTCACTGTGTTTTTAAATGTTTTGCTATAGATAGGTTATTTATATATCTTTAATATGTAATATATAAACGGTTAAACATTATACTTATGTTGCGTGTAACAAGTAAACACTTGAAACTAAACTGTATTTCATATTAAAATACTACTTACCTTGATTTGTATTCACTAAATCGATACAGCAAAAAACTAGCACTTAAGATTGCTTAATCCATTGCCAGTCACAATTCACAGCAGACATAATTTATGCTTCACCGGAGAAGAAAAAATACCAACATGATAAATTTCCCTTTGTTTGAACGTTTGTTAATTATATTATAGACTTTGGTTAATGGTTTCCATAATTTGCTAAGCATCCAGTATACATGCTCTTCCATTGGGTATAAAATTTTACTTTTAAACACCTTAGTTTCATAATTGTGTCTGTTTTTAGCATTTATCACTGATTGAATCGAATGGAGGATTACTGGATAAGTATCCATATATTAACAATGAAACTTTAAATTTTTAATATTAAACAAAACCGTAAGTTATTCATAAGATATTAGATATTACATTGTTATAATAGTGGTTAAGTTACTGATTTACTTGCTGTAGCATTTCAGGCACATTACAACAGAGTGATCTTTACATATGTTCTTTTTACAGTCAATGCAAATAATTTTATTCTCTCTGTCTAGCGATGGCGGATACATACAGCACCGTCTTCTTTTTAGTGTAGGTTCCGTCATATTTTCCATGGCCGCGTAGTCTTCGGCGAGGTTTGTGTCATCGACAACTAAAGTTATAATAAACTGATGACGTTGCATGTTACGTTGGATGTAACAGCTTTCCACAATATAAAAGAATTTAAAACGCTCACATCGATCATATTATAAAAAACAACCAGTGGCCACTTTCTTGTCATCCTTTTTACGGTATAACATCTTGTCATCTGGTCCATTGTATCTACTCCAGCGTTGGTTCCATTATATGACAATATTATTTCAGGTTTTAGCTTTTCATTGATTTCATCGTTTTTCGTTCATGGTGCATTGTACTCAACAGTGGAACTATCATTCCCCTTTTGTGACAGTACGACACAATAATTGCGTTGTGTCTAAATCCGTAAATACTTTCACTTGGTAACTCTAGTTTGTTACGCGGACTTCTACTCATTGCTTGATTGAAAATTGCCTGACCTCTTTTTTAATCCACATCTGTATTACTGGTTCATTTCGGGACTTGAGAGGATCAGGACCCCAATAAGCACTTTCAATTCTTCGATTTCAAGGTTTTGCCAGCGAAGATATCTTTGATAAAAAAAAATGAACGGGTTCTGAGGCCCCCGCGGTATAAGCGGGCTTAAGGTCAAAATTATTTTCGAAAATTGTTAAACATAAGTATATGTATTTAAAAAGAATAATGCAGAGCAGCTTTAAGCAACCGGTGTCAAATATATTCTGCACAAAAGCTGAGTAAAGTCAGATAAAATATTTTGGTTTCCATTACATGAAAAATTAAATATAATAAAGCAATTTGTGAAAGCATTGAATAAAGATGGAAATTGCTTTAAATACATTTGTAGTAAATTTCCCGGTGTCTAACGCAAAACTTCAGAAAAGTATCTTCATTGGTTTTGAAATTAAAAAAGTTGGTTTTGAGCAGTAAATTTAAAACTATTATGATTACGGCAAAAGGGAAGGCTGGATTGCTTTTGAAAATGTAATGGAAAACTTTCTGATCTTCGTGTAAACGAAAAATGTTTCAAAGAGACAACGGTCTTATTAATGATGTTTTCATAATTTTAATTAATACTATTTATAATATAGATACATACGTTCGTAAAACGCTATGGATTTTACGCACGAAAATAGTTAAATGTGCTGCTAAAGCACTAAAAGAATATGTAACATTAAAGTCAACTGTTGTTTTATACTATGCTACCCATTAAAAAAATGTTATTACTTTACTTAGTGAATGTTGATAGTCGACACGTTCCACTTTAGATTTATTGATGTAGATATTATACGTTATATAAAAGAGCTATTTCACTCACAAAATATTTGATACTCAACATAAACTTAACACATTTCAGTGACGAAACTATCATTATCAAGGCAGTATCGATACTAAAAAAATGATATGCGGCAGTAAATTCAAATTAAAGTTAAAACGACAGTCACAATTTTATCAAAATACCGCGTTATGTGTATGAATTTTTAATGAAAATTAACTTAATTTTAGTAAGTGAAGAACATGAAATAATATATTTTATTTTTTAATGCAATAAGCTTTTCTGATTCTTCTTTTGAGGTTTCAGAGTGTTCGTCCAACAATTTGTTTCTGAATCTTTTGGACTTTCAGTACCTATATGTGTTTTATCTTTGTTCCTGTTCTTAGTTGTTCTGGCCGTTTTCATTCAATTGCATTCGTTTCAGGAGTGTTCATGGCTGTCAAATTTCTATCTTGTCTTTGTTCATTTTGAGTCTTGCAAGCCTCTACTTTTGAGAAATCTCTAAATTCTGCGGAATATCTAGAAATATTTATGATAAGTCTTCTTACTATTTTGTAATGATTTCATTGGTTTGGGATATGATCTCTATAGGCAGTTAGGTGATTGAGATAATGTTCCCAGTAATCTTGGGAGGACGGGAAGGGGAGAGGAGTGGGAGGGAGGGATCTTTCCCATCTAGAAAATAACAACATTATGATCGCAATATTGTTAGGAGTTACAACAGGTATGAACAATATCAACGCACTCAGACACTTCGTATATCGAAAATGGTTAGCCTGCATGTCGTGTAATTCAGCTACCAATAGCCGCATAGTATGCTGTTGCGAATGCTTTATAAACTTCGATATACAGAGGCTGCATTTTGTTTGTGGAGTGTGTTGGTAAGGTCACCATTGTTTCCGCACTAGCTTAATTCCAATTAAGAACAGAAATACTAAGACGGTTCTTGTGGTTGTCAAATATCATAAGTAATGGATTTTCTTTGTCATTTTTGGAATGTTTAGTAAAATTACTTGTGGAAAAGAAGCCTAAATTTATCCATCCACTAAAGCAAGCCAGCGTGAATGAACCAGTTGGAGCTCTTTTCAACATTTGTGCTTTGTAGTGAATTCTAGGAAACACCATATCTGGAGATGAGTAATGTTTCGTAGTGTTTATTATCCAGCATGTTGTGACAAGAGTACCGTTTTCCGAACTTGTCAGTCTGTTTATTTGTTTAACACCTTCGACTGTTACTACTTTCTGGAACTTTTGAAGAGTTAGAGTAGCTGTCTCCTCTAGATTGATCCGTGCTTCCCACATCTCGACGATCGTGGGCTATTTCGATAACACATGTTCGCGTTGGTCGGAACACAGTACCATTCAAATTTGATGGGCTCCTCTAATATTCGTAGAAAGGCGATAAATAGAGCAAAAACACAACTACCAGGCAATCATTATCAAATGACTCTATACCTAGCCCTTACATATATTTACGACGGTGTTTTTTCAGGAAGTGTTTGCTTTCAACCCTGATCCGGTTCAAATGTTATACAAAACATCCAATATATATAATGAAATTACTAGAGTGCAGAGATGTGATTTGATGCGATCATAAGATCGCATCAAATCGAAAATCAATATCGGTAATGTACAACTTACACCATACAGTCACATAAAGCTTCCGGGTTTGAGAGTAAATGTAGATCTAGTTTGATCGCACCACGTTCACATTCTTTCTGGAAGGTTCTCGTATGCATGTTTTGCATTAAGGGTGGTGGGACGTGATTTAGGCGAATATGTTGCTGGAATTCCCACTGTTTCAATCTCATTTGTCATATTGTTTCTCATGTTGGGGATTTACTTCGACTACAAACGAAATTTCTAAAGGAGAAGAGAGCGATTCAATTTATTCATTGTTTTTGTATGAAGTATTAAGTACTGTTTGTCGAAATAAAAGTAAATGCAAATATAGATCAGGTGTCTAGTCATATAATAGACGGTAGAGTAACGCTATTAATCTTCCTAAGCTGGAAACTGAATTTTGAAATTTCGAATGGAAAATAATGCTATAAAGAAAGCGGCATATCTTTAAGATTAATCTGAAGGTAATCTATAACCTAAGACTCTAGCAACTAACGAATCAATCATTAGGTCACAGTATATGACCTACGTTACGAAATATGAGAAAAATGTATCAATTGCTTTCTTTCACCGAAGCTTTAATTAGACCTGCAATTGTAATGAAATGTATTTATATGAAAGTTTATATGTATATCTGTTTCACAAGCAAAATGTTTTATATTAGCGAGTTGTCTGCGAAATGCATTAATCCAACACGCTTATTTTCAAACGTTATTGTGAATTTTCTCTTTCAAAATTACTCTTTCTTGCGGGCTAATGAAGCATTCATCGCCAACTCATTATTTGTATCGTGTCGTGTGCATCATCCTGTAGCAAATATTCAATTTACAAGTGTAGTATTTTACTTACGCCGGTATTATCTGTGCAAATGTAATGCAAGTAATTTGCGGTACGTCGGACATTTACATTCAATTAAATATAATTACCTACGAACATGTGGTACGAGATTTTTCATTTTAATTGTGCTTTTACGTTGATAGATACCACGTTGTAGGACATGGATCTGGTTTGCGAACAAAAATTTCGGTTGTAACTTTTAATTGCTGTTTCATTATGTGAGAAGCGGTGTAATATGCGTAATATTTTTTATTATGTACAATATGTAGAGATACTTTGGACATAACTACTTTCAGCTAAAATGCACGAATCTAGTCTTTCCAATTAATTTTTCAATATGAGAGTATTTTTTATTAGTTCCCACACTGTTACAATCTGGTTAATTTCAAAGATTGCTGAGAGGATTCCTAGTGCTATTTATTGGAAAATCATAAATTGAAAATTTTAGGTTATGCTAGAACATCATCATTAACTTTCCTGATATTTTGGCTTCAAATAATAACCAATTAAATAAAAAAATAGCATAATACGCAGTGCAATAACATTACATTGGTTATCTTCAACATTAGAAAAAAATAAACGAAAGGAGTTGTTATAAAACAACTGCTACCTAATAAAATATATAAACAAACATTAAAAAAGATCTGGAAGTTACGTGACAACGAAAGTAATCAAGAAACAAATGTAACCAGAAAGAACTAAAGTTACCCCCTATTACATAAAAAAACCATGGTTTTATTAAGAGAATTCTTGAAGAGGACGCATATAATATATCATTTAGATTGCTGAAACTGTGATGCAATCTATTTATGTAGATCAGACTAATGCCCTGGTTTTTCACTCTTAGTTCAAGCAGAAGTTTACGTTTAAGTTCAAGGTTCAACATATATGTATTTCAGTTCGCATATCATTTCAAACTGGATCGAAAAGTTTCCTCTACGCACCCTTAAGGCTAGGTTTGGTTGTTATCCCAGGGAGTATATTATCCAAATAGGAAAGAGTTTACTTTCTTATAATTGTTATCGTTAACTTAATAAAATCATTTGATATGAAGACGTCATTATTCATAAATAATAAGTAATCGGGGTAATAACTTTCAATTATGAAATGATTGTGTTCTTTTAATTTCGGAAATAACATAAACGAGATGTCAAATTATAGGAAAGTATGTGAAAGTATGTGTACATTCCAAAATTTACAATCAAACACAAATATTGTAATTCCGTAGGCTTTCACGGTCGGTGTCACTTGTATTAGAACCTTCTTCTGGGTTTCGCCGTGTAGTCGCAACTCCAATCGACGTTTCGCTGTTCATGCTGCCAGCTTCTACAGGATCGGCTATCAGACCGATTCTCTTCGTTGTTCCTGCTCCTTATATACCTCGTAGATTCACCGGTGACTTTTTCTATCCATTGGTCGTGACGGATTTACGTAGTAAGCTCTTCCATGTGATGCTGAGTCTATAGCCATCTTCATCGTTGAAATTAGGGTATTTCTCTATCTCGATGGCTTCCCTAATAATTCTACGGTGGTAATTCTTTGTAGTAGCTAATACTGCAGGCTCTTGAAAGTTTACTTTATGTCCGTGCTGGTGAACATGTTCTGCAACCGCTGATTGTCCAATTCTTTTCCTCGCGTGTCCCTTTGATGTTCCTTCACTCGTTGTTCAGTAGCTCTTTCTGTTTGTCCAACATAGTTCTTCTCACACTCGTACATTAACTTGTAGACTCTTTCTCCTTTATTACGTCATAATTTGTCTTTACTTCCAGAGAAATTGTATTGAATAGGAGAAGCAGTACTGAAGCATACTTTTATGTTCTTCTTCGTCAATATTCTTCCTATCTTCTCGGTTACTCCGGAGACGTACAAATAACTAAGGACTTTAGTTTTGAAAATGACCAACTGCAGTCAATATTAAATAAAGTGGTTTAACAAAGTAAAGTATTATTTATTTTATATTACAAAATGTACCACAAAGTAACGGCTAAAACCATCGATTATTAGAACAATAACACTTACGGCAACGTAATGTTGTAACAAAGCCACGGAACAGTTTAAATTACTCAGCAAGAATTGGAACAGTGGTCTTGATACGCAAAACAGCTTAGGAAACCGCTTTAGCACCTAAAATAGAGATGAAAGTTCAAGAAAATTGATGTCGGACATATATTATTCCCTGACACCTTATATGTTTTCATCATAAATAAATTTATATTAAAAAGAAAGAAGATGCATTAACAAATATATTTTAATTATTTTTGCTTGTTTGTTAAAATCATAATGTGTATCGTTGTTATTTTACAATATTTTCATGTTATAAAAATATGACTTGGCAAAAATTGGTAACAAAAGTTTATAGATTTATTATAAACTAGGTAGAATTACAGTTGCACCATCTAATACTGACAATAAGGAAGTAGATATTTTAAAGCTGTGTTTAGGACTGAAAAGGTATAAAATACTCATATAACAGCAACATATATAACTTGCGAGATTATATAACAAAACAACATGCATGTGCATCCCAAACTTGACCAACTTTGTGGTTAAGTCAAAGAGACACACTATATTTTGAATGCGTAGGATGTGACAAACGTGCAATCAATTAACAAGGTCACATCTCGATAGCTGTGGTAACAAGAAAGACTAGCTTTGGAACGATTTGTAGCACCGTTATGGTCCATATTCGCTCAAGCTCCCATTTGATGTTGGGATTTAATTAATTACACAGCATTATTTACGACAAAGTAATATTGTGACAAAACCACAAAAACATGTTTACATACACTAAAGTTACATGGCAAGAGCTGTAGCCATAGTCTTGACAAGCAATACAGCTTAATAAGCTGTTGCAGCTACACTCATCATAGAAAATACAATTATCGTCACAATTTATTCCTGACGATGACAACAGATAATATATTACAACAAACAGGTCCTACATTTACTTTTGAAAAGGCTGCAAGATTAGCATTTTCAATAGAAATGTCAACATGTTGAAGTAAATAATTACAACCTCTGTACTGACATGCATGCTGTACTCGTAAACAAAGCGAAATCACCGAAGATATATAATAATAAAAATCCCGAAAGGTAAATGTTTTAGATCTGCAAGTACAAAGCTTTGTCAATAACAAAATATACAAGAAATGTAGAACTGTGGGTCACAATAAAAAGCCTTTTTCAAAAGAAGGATGGGAAATTAGTCGATAACAACAGATACGAAAATAAATTCAAATAATCGTTGAATAAAATGCGAATAATACAAACATTTACGTTATCAATGTCCGTAATATTTACAGAGAAAATTATGTTGAAATTAAGAATAAACAACTTTTCAAATGAAATGGAACGGGAAACAACGGTAGCAATTAGTTCCATGTCACTAAATGCATTTAAAGAAATATATCCAAGAACAAGCAAACAGCATGGGAACACCAATGAAATAAATTGAAAACTTATACAGATGAAATTATTGAACCAGTGGGTGTGGCTCTGTTTGAAGTTAGTACTCAATTTGCTACTGCAAATCTAAGAATGTGTCAATAAAAGCACTTGTACTGTCTGATAATTACCAAATAATGTGCAAATAAGCAATGACGAATATTGTAGAATAAATAACCAATTATTATTTTTTGTATAAACGCAGAAAGCATGTAACAGTAATCGAAGATATGTACATGCAAGGCGACATTACAGTAGCAAAGTATTAGAAGACGTGAACAATCAATCAATAGTACAGAATACGAATAGAGTGCCTAGGTTATGTAAAAGCAAAGCTAAAATCAGATTACTGACTTGGCGGATGCGTAATATTAAAGTACAACATTACTAAAAGTACTACGGATGAAATAGTAGATCGTCAACTACATATTAGTCCTACACAAAACAAATTATCGTAAATAATCGATCTGAAGGCAGGCCATAACAGATTTTAGGTAAAGGAGATTGCTAAGAGGTCCAGACGAGCATGAATGTAATCAAGCTTTGGTACAGAGAGCATTTTTTTTTTTTGGACTGCACGGGCGGAAAGACCGTAGAGGCAAACTCGGCCATAAAGGAGGCCTATTGTGCCCTCCCTCCCGTACTTTTTAAATTTTATATATGTTATAGTTTTGTGTTGGACAAAGAAAATGTCCGCAACCTGGTCGAGAGTTTTTTTGTCCGGGATCGTCCAGACGTGCGACCCCTAAAGAAATTTCGTATATGCTCCCTTGTTTTGTGCCACTTCCGAGCAGTGGGCAAAAGAAAATGATGTGCTTCCTCCAATCGATTCCCACAGTTTCTAAACAGGGGAGAGTTTACTATGCCCATGCAATGCCTGGTGTTTGTTCAGTGCGCAGTGACCGGTTAAGATTCCTGTTCTCCAAATCGTAACCTCAGCCTGACCCTGCTCAATAAGAGACTGCCTTGCGCAGTTTTTCCTCATACGGGCGAATGCCGAGAGTTTTACAGTGTCTCATGCCGGCAAGGGCATTCCAGTGGGAGCAATGCCTAGCAGCGAGTTCAGATCTGACAAAAGCTTTGATGCTGCCATAGGAGTTTCCACATGTGGGTTCTGGACCCACAAAGGTCCCTCACTGGCGCCTCTAGCTAATTTGTCAGCCATCTCATTACCTCTGATTCCAGAGTGGCCTGGCACCCAACTCAGAGTTGTGCTGAGACGTTCCGCCAGTCTTACGAGAGTCTTATGGCAGTGTAGCACTACCTCGGAGTCAAATCTGACAGCCTGTAGTGCTCTGAGAGCAGCTTGACTGTCAGAAAGGATTTCCACTCCTCCATTAATCTGCGGGCAGTTTAATATACTTTCCGCGCAGGTCTGGATTGCGATTACTTCGGCTTGGAAAACGGTCGTAGTACTCCCCAGGCTGAAAGCTTCACCCTGAGTTTCACCATCTTTCCAAATTCCAATTCCCGTGCCGTTTGGCGTTTTAGAGGCGTCGACAAACCAGCGAGATACCTCCCGTCTTGGTTTGTGGACGGAAGCTTTGGCACTCTCCTTGTTGGAGATGTTTACAATGTATCCCCCACTGAAGCTGAAAGTAGGCGAGATCTTGTCCGCCCTCATGGACAGTGGTGCTGTCTGCTCTATGTAGGTGAAGATGCTGGTATGATCTCCCGTTTTACCGGAGAAACCCCTGCATCCACTACGTTTTGCCCTGTAGGCCCCTAGAACTGCCTCCGACCACAAAACAAGCTGCAGAGGAGGCAGGCCAAGGATCGCCTCCATCGCCGCAGTCGGCGTCGAAGACATGGCTCCAGTGATGCCTAAGCAGGCAATCCTCTGGACTTTACTGAGTGTGTTGGCCGCATAGCCCAGACTAGCAGAGAGCATTTTTCTTCAAATAGAATATTTCTTGTGTGTTTTACTTACTGTACACTAATAGGTGCATGTCCTCAGCTCGCCCCTCCCCCCCGTACTTTCAAATTTTATATATGTTATAGTTTTGTGTTGCAAAAAGAAAATGTTGTGTTTTCATATTAACCGAGTAATAGGGCTTCCTTTTTGGCGGGGTCAGGGACGTGCCACCTCCTATTCAGAAATTTCGTATATGCTATTATTTTGTGCCGTTTTGTGCCGCCAAAAGAAAATGTTGTGCTTCCATATCAATCGATGTTATACAGTTCTAAACAAAGTATGTGTATATGTACGCTATGGCCTGAGGCTGTTCAGATATTCGTGAGGCACAATTTAAATGCCTCTTCTCCAAATCGTCGAATTTCTGCCAACCAACTCGCTTACAATAAGCAACAAAATGTTTCGCAGTTTGGGTAGTCCTGCTGTCGTAATTTAAAATTACACATCGAAGATGATATGTTTGACCGTTAATGAGCAATATTTCAGGAAACAAGGTTAACTCTGTAGTGTTTAATGACCATTGGGGAAGTAATTAAAACACTATAATGCTTTTATTGTCTTTTATTCATGGCACACACATACCCGACTACGCACATATCACTCCTCTGGTTCACACCTGTTAACTCCCCACCATCAGGGGAGGGATGGATAATACGTACATTACAAACTCCATATGTATGAAGGTATGCGTTTTATAAATGATATGCCTTGTTGTCGTAATCTTTGAAAATACTCTAGGTGGAATCAATAAAGATTATTGAATTTTGTGTGAAGAAATCCTTGAAGAAAGCATTAGTTTTGTCGAACAAATCGGTAATGCAGCATGCAGCGTCGCACACTTGAACTTTTTGGTTGATTAATTTACGAGTACAACTAAAGATGTTTGTTAAAACTATTGCACGCATTGTATAATCTGTTTTTATATTCCATTCATTATTAGTGTACTAACTCTTTCTGTTAAACGATTACTCTTCATATTATCCATATAACTTCTAAAATGGATGCTATCAGAATACGGGCTGCAGATAATTACCACTAGGTTATCAAAACTACACGTATTATTAAATTTCTGTAACTCAGTTAATATGAAAGCACAAAGTTTTCTTTTGCGGCACAAAACGGCACAAAATAAACACAAAAATATGTGTATAAAATTTCGAAAAAAGCGGCGGCGGGGAGGGGGCATGTACCCGATACTAATGTCTCTACAAATGTTAATAGTATTCTTGTTGCAATAATAATCAAAATTATATTTATGTTTCATTGTTGACAGCTTCATTTTTAAACCATTCAAGTTCATATTCTGTCAAGAAATTATTGATTACTTGCGTACCGTTTTTCAGGATTTACGTCGAATTAAATACATTGAAGTAGTAAACAATGTAAGTGGCCTTGGAAGTGAACAAGAAAGAGAGGGAGCACGAAATTGGAAACTGCCGTATCCAAGTACATCTACTATTTCAATTCTAGATTTGAAATGATGGATTTTCAGGAAAAGTTGATTCAATTAATCCATGTCTTCTTCGATATTAATCAATTTTGGCACATCGTGTTATAAGCTGGAGAGAGCAGCGAATGAATTTATTATTCTTAATTTTTCATACACTATCGTGCATTGGACGGTAAATAATATGAGTAGGATGCGCGATGGTTGTGTAGAATATATGTATATTTATACTGCTTTTTAGTGGATCTTAGATTATTACTAATTATTAGAAAATAGATAATGGTGTTATAGGGTAATTTTTTGACTCCTTCACATACTTTAGCAGTGAGAAGTTTTGTGATTTAATTTCACGAAGAAGTGTAGGTCTTATATTTTTGAACATTAACAAGTAATCATCGTTTAAAGAAAAAGCAAAACCAGTTATTATAACAAACAAACATCATCGGGTAATCTAGAAAATCATGACATAAGACCTTCTTTATCGATACATTTGTTTGGGAAGTATGTAAGTAAGTAAAGCTATTGGATCAATTAATTTTCTCGATGCGATCGTCATATTGATACCATATGTCTTATGATATGTGGAGGAAAACATCATCTCTATTAATGTGCTGTCAAATAACCCAAATCTGTGATGAAACTTAATTTTGAATGTTTGTTATTGGATTGTCAAGAAACCAAAGATGCTCTTTATAGAAATTATTTCTTTATAAATAGAATTTATCTCACCATAGAATTTTGACATAATTTTGTTTTGGAGGTGTTGTTGCAGTGATAAAATTAATTGCTGTTGAGGTTCTGCGTGATTCAATGGGTCCAACTCTGCATAGATCATCGATACATTATAGTGAATTATATTACAAACGAAAATTCTTATCTAGCTCTTTATTGAATTTCTACCTTATTCTTTTATTTACGTAGTCGCTCAGTTTGGAGCAACTGGAAGTTGGAAGTTTAAAAATATCATCGGAGTTTTCTTCATGCAGTTGAACTACATACCACTGTTCGGAAAATAAACTTTTGACAATAGGTAAAACTACATAAATAACTTTCCGCGGTGTTAAGTTAAACTTTTCATGTGATATCAGATTTTTTTACGGAACGGAATTTATGCGGAGCTGAGCATACTTTAAACCACAACAGGCGTTTAATACTTTGCAAACTTTACTGAATAGATAATGTACATTAATTAGTATGAAGTTTAACTAAGTTCTTTGAAGAGGTCTAGATTTTAAGTAAGATTAGATGTCTAAAGTACTGGTAATATATAAGGCAATATTGACTCTAGAAATACTCACCGCTTATCTAACCAATATTATATGTATGATAACTTGGGGCACGCACATTTAAAATTTAAGTACTTTTAATATATGCCAACAAAGGGTTCAAAGTGTACATAAGTGAACTAAATTCAGTTTTTGTGTGTGTCACTCTTAGACGTAAATTAAAAGGTTGCCAATGACGCTTTATGCTTTTATACGAAGCCCTGAAGTTTCTGACGTTTAGTTCTTTCAAATAACTGTACATAGCTTGAAATAAAAAGGAAGCAATTATAAACAGTAGATATGTCAGAAGAAATATGCTTTAAAGAATAACTCGACATTTGAATTTCAGAATATTAGAATTTTAGAAAACGGGAGTGGATACCAGTGTTTATTAGAAATATCCTATAGTGTTATATATTAATAAACAAAACAGCTACATCAATTTTAAATCTGATATTCAGAACCTAAGCGCGATTTTATTAGTTCTTACTACATTTAAATAAATTCGCTAATTTCATATGAACATATGAACATATGAACAATGGTTTGGGTCGGCGTTCACCCTATAGCGTCGACCCTTAAAACTCTGCAGCTGCACTACCCAATCTCTGATTTCATAGTTTCAGGGCAACGGGCGTGGCGGGAGTAGACTTCGTATATAGGGGAGGATGCTCGGGCGTTGGCATGGGCATGGGCATACGCTCTAGTGTCCGGTCTCTAACTGTCGGAATATACGGTGGGTAAGAGGCACCCTCAAGCACTTACCTTGAGAACTCTACAGCTGCATTACCCCATACCTGGTGGCCACATTCAGGGAAACGGGCGTGGCGAGAGGATTTGGCGAAGATAGTAGGGGAGGACAAATGTCGGTTCGCAGAGGAGTAGTCCGCCCGCTGGTTGTCTGGTTGGGAAAACCTTTGGTTTCCTAAAACAACTCGGTGATACTGGGACCCTACGGTTTCACTGTAGCTGCCCCAGAAACTTGATCGCCGGAGGGGCGAAAGAGTTGGCGCGGTTGGCATTTTGGGGTAGGGCTTCGGCCCGGTTGTCCCCGTAGTTTAGGCTTAATTCACGGGCGGGCTGGTTGTACCTCACGGCCAGATTCCGTTTCCCACGCTTGGCCGATAGTCGCCATCCGCAAAGAGGCCTAGGCCCCGTGGAGTTAGATGTGAGGTAGGAGTTGCTAAAGCGTCACCAGCGGTGACCCGTCCAACGTTGACAAGGGAACTTGTCTAACATGGATAGCACGGGGGAGAGGAGCCCACCGGCTCGCCGGGCCTCTCCGCGAGGTGTCGGTCTCGTGCGGGCGGTGAGATAATGGGTGACAGTTTCAAGGCTCATAACTCGTTATGTTGCAGTGTGGTATAGAAATTAACAGGATATGGGCTATCCGCCTAGGTGCCTGCGGCTCAACATCTAAGCCAATTTCAAATCGAATATGAACAATGGTGTGATTTCATCAATAGATGACACTACTCTCTTTCCTGTTGTGTTCTGGTTTCTCATTTGGTAGGCGATAGTTTCGTTCTTAGCTAAAGGTATGCCTGTCTTTGACTTCGCGTTTTCACATGTGCAGATGTGCAGATGTGCAGATGTGTGCATAAAAAATGGGAGAACTATGTAAACTATTACTGTGTAAAGCAGACGTTTGTTTGATTAATTGCATCAATGTCAAAGTGTCGGAAATTGAAAATGTCAGAAATGGGGGGAAATAGGTTGTATAAAGAAAAATGGCAAAAAACTACATGTTGATTTTTTTTTAACACAGGGATAAAATAATGCATGAACATATGACACTTAGTGGCAGTTGTACCAACTATAGCTAACCTTGAGTGTAACTGAACCATTGATGTAACAGAAAATAGCCTTAAACTTTAGAAGATATCTGCTAAAGTGTTGAGGATACGTATAGGGTGTTCTACATGAAAGTTGTTGCAAATAGTATTTAAAATCGAAAAATGTAATAATATGACGTAGTGCTATTTGACATTTTAATGTTCTATACTGGGGAGCCTAGGAGGGGCAAGGCATGATTTTGCCTTATTTGTGAAAAAGGTTCCCTCTTCAAACAAAAATTGACTTGTCTAGGCGTTTTCTCGCATTTTTTGACGTTTTCGACTTATTTAAGGTGGATCGTTTTCATTAGAATGCTCTGTATATTGTAGAGTACTCATACAGAAGCAATTACGATAGCTGGAGCAATTTGTCAAAAAGTCAATTTACTTGTTTCTCATCGGCTACATTTTAAGTACAAAGTTCAATTCCTACTCTTCGCTATATTTTAGGTCGTGTTTATAGTGAAGTGACAGTACAACAGACTAGTAACGAAATTAAACTGATAGAAAATGTTACAAAGCTATCATATCTAGCTTGGCGGTATGAACGACCGACGTGTTTTGTTTAGCTACTCTCATCTCGTCGCTAATCTCTCCTCCCGTCGGTTTACTATAAAAGCCGCGCCATCTTCGAAATGAGTTCTGTAGTAGCATTTTCGACTTATACACACTGGATTTTGGTTGGATTTGTAATAGTTGTGCACAATCAATATATCAACTCAACTCAACTGAGCGAGTGTCACATTACAGTATTGTACTACAAATGATTTCGTTGTATTTGCATTAGAATTAATGCGAGGGCATTACTTCAGTGCTAAATCTTTGCAATCGCAATCGGTGGAGTTTTAGTCCATGTTTTTTAATGGTCTGGCACTAAATTAACACGTTTCTTAATTGAACTATAACTCAAATATAACTAGGGCAATTTATTGCAGTAAAATCGTAAGCTTAGCACTTTAGCACCTTGACCATATTATAATAACATGCATTCATGTCAGATGTCCAATGAATACCAAATGTTTGACTAATGGAATTAATAGTCTGTTATCAACGTCGAAAGTTTCCAAATCAAACATTTCTATTTTTTTAGAGCTTTTACAATGCACCAACGTGTTTCATAAGCTGTGTGGTATGGAGTGTTTCACGGTTTTGTTACATACATCATCATCACCGCAAATGCTATTGCAATGGTAATTTAAAAGGGCTACACCATATCCAAACAGAGAATGGTGACTCAAAAGGTGTACTAAACGCCCGAAGACGAGCATAGAATTGATGGGATTTAGATCAAGTGGGTGAAGGAGATCAGCTACAATATTGCGATATCCTTATGATGAAACCGATCCTTTGTTTGTCTAGAAGTGTCGACAGTAACATTGTCTTTCTGAAGTATGCAGTCTTGTGACGGCATTGTCTGAAACATTAATATTGTATTGTTACTGGCAAAATTTGTTCAAGTCATTAATACTATTCATAGCTACCTAAGACTTTTAATTTTATGTTGAGCAGATAACTTCAAATACAAAACGTATAATGAAATAAAATTTTGTTTTATGTTCATATGAGTGGATAAATTTTTATGAAATTTTAGCCTGATAGTGAGCCATTTAAAATGAAGTGTCACTCCACCCCCAATTCCATTTAAAATATTGATACTATATCGCTCCCTGTCGTCAATCCTTGAAACTAAATTGACATTTTTCTTCAGGAATGTAACAATCATCAACATCAATGTACAAATCTTGCACCTACGGTCGGGGCTCGGCTTAATCATGAACAGAATTAGCTCAATAACTTGAAAGCCATAATAACTGGAATAGTTCTCTCCTAGACTTTTTGGAGAAAATTTTATGCTCTACAAAAAAAGTCTGAAAAGTTTATTTATATCTTCTGTCGTTAAGCCTACGCTTGCAAAGAAAGGGACAATAGGGTCATTTTTGCGATATTTTCCCCTTTTTGCGAATCCAGCTTTAACCGTATAAGATATCAAGAAAACTTGTAAGACTTTTTTGTAGAGCATCAAATTTGCTACAAAATGTCGAGGAGAGCACTATTCTAATTGTTATGGTTTTCAAGTTCTCGAGCTAATTTTGTACGTGACTAAGCAAAGCACCGACCAGATTTGTAGAGTATACTGTTTCATATTAATGACCCAAAACTATTATTAATTTTTATTTATCTCTTTTAAACCGATCAAAAATTAGCAGGGAACGGGGAGGACACTTTAGAACCGTACTGTATATAAGGTGATTGATTGGAACCGGCCATTAGCAAGATTGAACTTCCTAATGAAAATAGACATTTGAAATAAGAAAGTTGATGTCAATTTTCGGAACTTCCGGAAGTAAATAGATTTAATTACCCCATACATATAGAGGGCCCAATATTTCTAATGGCTTCTGAGATGGGCCATCACTCTGTATAAATAATAAATCTAATATAATGAGAAAAAAATTATATTACTTTAAGATGTCTCCTCACACTCGTGTATCATGTCCTAACATTGTACTTTATTTCGTTTAATTTGGGATTAAGAAGTAAATTCAACGAGGAAGCATTAGCACTAGCGCAACCAAATTAATTAAATTGTTTGTTTAATACTAACTTAACGATTCACCCTAGGTTTACTCTAGGCATTACCTCAAACAGATTATTACTCCAGGCATTTCATGCTTTATCTTGTAGTTTGACAGTTAATTGGGGGTAATCTACTTGTTAGAATATGAGTTATGAGCAATATATTTCGCGTAAACAAAAACGTGCTAACAGACTAATCAAATATCCGTTTTTGGAGAGAAGATCGAGGGATCTAGTGTAATAGCAATTAGGAACTAACAAAGCTTTCATTTAATGGATGCGTTCTCGTAATAGGAAGTAAAATAATTGCATGCAAATACAAATATGATAATGAACTACAACTACTATAAAGTTTGCTTTCCAATTAATTCTAGTCAGAAGAAAATTATTAATGGGTAACGAGTAAGTACTAATAAAAAATAGAAGAATTTATTCCAGAACTATTCTTGTTCAATACTTTCCGAAAGATCAAGTAATAGCGGTGCATTTTGTGAATTGGACGCAATTTAGTGAAAACTGAAATCTAAAGTCAGTCCATATATTTCTACGAGTCTAACTGCAAACCGTAACCCACAAACATCGTTTTGTTTGAAATGGTTAGAAGTTACTAACAACGAAACGGTTTCAACTGTACTCTACTGATTTGAATAAAATTTACGAGCCTCGTAGGGGTACTTAAGATTCCTCGATAATTCATGTCTAGAAAGCTCTTAGAAGGATAATGTATGGATAACTGGGAATTTTAGTTGCAAATTATGCTGTAACCATGCATGAAGGATTAAAATTAGAATAGTGCAATTCTGGGCGTTTAAATTTGAATGTTAAAATAGGTTATACCTAATAAAACTTTGTAGATTACGATTCGCAGTTAAATAAATAAGCTACATAACAACACAAAACTATCCTTAGTATTCATTTGTCATAAGATTAATATTACATCTACAAAAATGGTAGTTGAAGTTTAAATGTGTTCGAAATGTTAAGCGGTATATTCATATCATTCATAAAATTCATAAAATAAATGCCAGTTAACATCATCACTGACAATATTGCTACTGTATTGGTTAATATATTTGACAGCAAAAGATATTTGCCTTCATATCTGTCACAATTTGACGTGTAAAATACTTTTTGCAAAAGATTCTTCCAGCAGGATATGTTGCTTTGTTGGAAGTACACCATTATTATTTATATTAATCTGTATTCTTAATAGGACGAAATATACACTATTAAATGCGATGTAAAAATGTGCCTATTTGTTGGGCAAGTTTGATCTTGTTAGGTGGTTATTGACAAAGAGTTATACCTGCAATTTTTTATGAAATTTGCGTACCTGCCGTGGTTATGTATGATGGAATTTTCTGTACATGAGAGAGTTTAAAATAAAGCTACGAATTTTGATATAAACACACATTATAAGTGGATTAACACGTTTTCGGACTGCGCATATACATGCGGTACGCGAAAGTGTGTGTGATAAAAAACTCAAGATTAATTGTTTTATGGGACATGGAAAAATTAGTACAAAATTACAAAAAATGAAAGGCAAGTTTGTAATTTTATTTTAAACGCGCAAATTGGTACCTAGCCTACATATTTTTTTAACAATTTTTCAATATTATTACTTTAAAAGCTTTACGACATTACTAGATGGGTTACATATGTATTGCAGTGTTAAAGTCAATGCAATATTAAAGTCAAATAAAATAAAAAGTAAAGCATATATTAAACACTTTACAATAATAATTTTGAAACCTATCCTCTCTTATTTTAATTATTTGTGTGTGATATGTAAATATTTTTATCCCCAAAACACCTTGTTCCGGCTTTTACTTCTTTTCCCTTTCCTTCCTTTGAATCTTTTCTCCTTGATCTACTCTTTTCTTTCTTCTTTTCCTTTTCTCACTTCTCAATCTTATCCAAAATCTCTTCCTTTTTATATTCTGTCATCCGTCATTCTTTCAAAATCAATCCAAATCTTTTTTCTTTCAAATTCTCAAAAATGTTTCTTTTTCTCCCGTCTCTCTAATTTTCAATCTTCTTTTCAAACTTTTGACTTTCTATTTTATTATGTATTTTCTTTTTTTAAAAAGAACTGTTTTCCTTCACCTAACTTTTCTATTTTTTCAATCAACTTTCAAAAACCGTTCATCTTTCTCTTGTTTTTCTTGACCTCCTTTTTTTAAGTTTTTGTAAATAGCAGTAGCATGTGTGTACGTGTAATTCTAAAAAACCTCTAACGAATTTTGTTGGAAATGATCGAAATGACATAACATGACAGTATGTAGTATGCAGTTTATTAAAGTTGGTAGTTATCATACCTATGCGATACGGATAAATGTAGCATTATATTGCAAGTAGTGACCTGTGGAAAATTCTTCTCGTTGAAACCCGCTCTAACGAATTGGTTGTTTGGTTTACTTGTCAATTTGTTGACTTATTGCGCAAATTCGGTATCAAAATTTTGTTCGTTGCTAATTCGCAATGCCTAGACGTAAATTAACATCTGACGAAGCAAATATAGCAATTGGTTTGCTATGGGGCGACAAAGTGACGTAGCAACGTTTTTCCAAGTTAGCCAAAGAGTACTTTCTATATTTTTCAACTGTTTTCAAGAAACTGGATCTGTTGAAGAAAGACCTAGAACTGCGCGCCAATCAATAACTACCCCTGCTGAAGAGCGATATGTCATAATTTCTGCACGCCGAGAACCTTTGAGCATATGTCGAATGTTGAGTAGGAGCCTCCCAGAAGCCACAGGAACATCAATATCAGCTGAAACTGTCAGAGAACGTTTACGGTATGCAAATTTACGTTCTAGATGACGTTTTAGAGGTGTACCATTGACTGGCGAACATAGGCGGCAAAGATTAAAACGGGCTAGAGAGCGTGTCAATTGGGCAGAAGAGTGGAACTAGATACTGCTCACTCATAAATCTAGATATGGTCGTTTTTCGAATAGTCGTCGAACGCGTGTCTGGACACAACCTTTGGTACCAACATACTGGCGATCAGTACAAGAAGTTCACCCTTTCAGAGGAAGCACTGCATATGTAGGGGAAGACATTTGTTATGATGGCCCTACCGACTTGCTGGTTATCCCGGGAAATATGAATTCAGAAATATACTTGAATCAGGTGATTAACAACATTGTGCTAGAGTTTAATGCTGCTGTGGATCCTGGTTTCCTTTTTCATGGACGATAACGCTCGTACACACCGATCCAGGGCAGTTATGGATGGAATTGAAACCAATGGAATTCCTTATTTATCTATACCTGCTCTATCGCCGGATGTAAATCCGATAGAGCAAACTTGGGATCAGTTGCAGAAAGCTTTGGATCATCATAATTCCCAACCATAAACAATGGAACAATGGAGAAATTGAGCATTAACCAGCATGCAAAGAGGTTGCCAAGCTGTCATTGAAGTTCACGGAGACCATACGCGTTATTGCTGAAAGGGAAATTAAGATGAAATTTGAATTCATTTTCTCTTTTTTTTTGATTAATTTGAAATTAAGTTATTAGTCAGTTTCACATAATTTTCATTTTTTCTTGTAATTTTGTTTAAAATTTGTAAACTTCTTTATAATATCTAAATCTGGACACAGGAAAATCTGTGCTTCAGTATTCAGTTAGGTAGCTCCGCAGTCTCGTACGTACTGCGTATCATCAATGGTTACCTGAGAAACCTCCGACCTCCAAATATAAGAAACAAAAATAAAAAACAAGCATTTAAAAACTAAATAAATAGCTTAAAATCGTCTTTGAAATTTTTTTTTCTGTTAAAAAATCAAATTTTTAATTGATCTACTCGTAACAATTGTTTGTCGTTTGTTTGGGAATCTTAGATGTTACATCTTAAAATCCCGTTGGAATCTGTTTAGAAAACGTTAACGTGAGTAGTTAAACTCTTTAGAATGGTTTTTCATTTTATAAAACATAAAATTTGAAATGTCAACTGTCAGAATTTGGTACAATTCGTTCTTACAGACAGTTTTTAAATTAAATATTGATTTTTAATTTACAAACTTAATAATTTATATTTCGTTTTATTGTTGTTTGTGTAATAATGCCTAAATTTTATATTCAATTGTTCCGACTGACATTAAAATAGTGTAGGTAACCCAATTTGTACGTACATATGTGACATTTTTAAAATATTAGAAAAATCCTTATTCTATTAATGCGATGTTACCATTACACTCGAATCTGCGTTTCGTTATTCATTGCAAGTTTCGTATATGACGTAGTGTAAATGCGTTGGAAAAACTGTTCCGTTTTAAATATGCTTCACCTGTCCTGCAGCAGTATTTAAAGTATCAAATGATGACGAAATTAATGGTGTTATAGGTTTTTCATTTTACTTTGGCAGTATGTTATCAGTTATATTGGAACGATTTTCGCAGTATTCGCAACGCTTGCAGTGAATAACGAAACGCAGCCTAGGTCTCATGAAAAACTTTGTTAATGTACTGGATCGAAGAAGGTTTTAAATCTTGAAAAGTTTCTAACCATAACAAAAGAAAAACTTTTGGAAAACCAAAAAACAGTTAAGTAGGTCATGCTTCTAATTGTAAAAATTTTAAATATATCTTAGTATCAAGTAGTACATGTAACAAATAGAAAAATAATTTGCTTCTTTTATTAAAATAAAAGTTCCTGTTTTTTTATAATAATCAGCATACGTCACTTCGTGGCAACAGTTAAAATTTGTTGATCAGTGTAATTACCCAAAACATTAATTCATAACTGATAATTATCTTTAATTGTAGGTGTTATGGTGTTGATACATCTACTAGGCAGTGTACAGCGTGTTATATGTAGTGTCAACTTGCTAAGTAGTTATAAGCAATTTTAGTTGATTATAAATTGTTAAGCATCATTACTATTAAAGTATTTTCTTCAACATAGGATTTTAGTATTTTCAACTTTATTAGTTGGTTATATTTACATGTCACAATGTATGTATGTATTTGATAAAGTTTTTATAGACCAACCATACAATACTAATAACATATAAATGAAATAAAATTTGCATCGCTTGTCAATATATCTATGTATGTCGTTTATATGCGCCAGTATAAAGTGTAACACACATTCTAGTTATTGCAGCATCTATCTTGAACAATAAAGGAAAGTGCTATAATAAAATATTTAATATTTTTATGTATATATGTATATATTTTCTTTGTTACATTGTACATGGAAGTTACTTGCACTAAGCAGGTTACCATTGTTCGAAACTGATCATACTGCAAGTGAATAAAGCTGTATTTTATGATTGTTCAAAATGGAAATATTTTATTATGTTTGAAAATATTTATCACAGTACATCTAATCAATTTTATGTTAATAAACTATTTTAGTTATCTTTTTTATTGTATATTTGTTTAGTTTCTAGTTATTAACTTTTGTATATCTTTGCAAATTTTTTACTGTCGCTATATTAGCTTGTAATTGTTGTAGTTGTTCAATTCTATTTAATGCTTAATATAATAATGTTGAAACATAAAACATTGAGATTGGAGGATTCGTTTATTTCCATCCATTTATTGTTCAAATAATCAGAAGCCCAATCGGATATGTAAATCGCGTTGTATTCAACGTACTTAATTAATTTATTCTAAAATCTTGTACGAACGAAATTTATAAATACACGCATCATTGTAAAAATAGACTGGGACTGCAATATAATAAATAAAACAAATGTAGTCCAGTATTTGTATTTGTATCATGCTTTTAAACTTGATTGCAGTATTGGAAATTGTATTATTCCTTGCCAGTAAGGAGCGTAACTCCAAATGCGATAGTTTTATGGACTGTGTCAGGTATTTTCGGAGTAATTACATGTACTTGAAGCGTGTAAGTTGCGTTCTATTTTTAGATTACATATACTACATAAATGTAATATATATATTTCTTCTCCCAGCTCTAGAGTATTTGCGAAAGAAGGAGAGAGTACATGCGAAATCAAGCGCAAAATGGTTTCTGCTATCTCGATGTTGTTTTATGCTTCTCTACGGTTAGTTTAGATAGAGTGTCTTAACAAGATAGGATAGGATAATGCATCACCGCAGTTGAAGAATCCATTAATTTTGCTAATTCTGTTTATTTCGTATTTCCTCACCTTTGCTGTATTATTTATTTACCGCTCTGATAGTATAGCATGGCTATAAGTATAAGTAGAGAATGTAGTATACTAGGATAAGCGAACTCGTAAAAATATAAAGTATGTAGCAAACTGCGTCAAATTTACTACGGAATTGCGATGTTGTGTTATATGGCGCTGTATTCCATAGTGAGGTATTCATCAAATGAAATGATAAAATTGAAATAGTCAAAAACTTTATATTTAAATAAATAAAATTCAGGGTATGATAACATTAAATTTTGAATTGAACAACTTACCACATATTAGTAGAAGCGTAAAGTCTATTAGTATGTGATACGTATTTCTGATCTTCAGGAACACTCGAGGCAGAAAATACAATCCAATACTGGATACAATCGACTTATTTAGAACTAAAGTAATTGGAATATAGTGTCTACGTAGCAACAAGTATGTGTAAACAATACTCTGAAATTAGCCATGTAAATTTGTATTCTCGTTGAATTCAAACTACTCCTAGTAGTAGTTGCACGAAAAGTCGATTTATAATAAACGTGCCTTCAATACATAAGTGTTTAGTTTAAGCACGTCTTTTTATTAGGGTTTGCGATTACTGAAAGGAGAAACCTAAAGAAAATGGCAAATGAGAACGCAATAGTATAGAATAGATTGGAACCTACGCAACGTGGTTTCAGGTCTCCGAAGAACAAGCGATGTTATTTCGTATTATTCCTTCCTATCAAATTCTGTTCGACCTTATTTCCATATCTTTTGGTATAGTAATTGCTATACCGTAATTGAACGCGTTCTTAAGAATTCTAATGCGATTCAGAGAATATTAGCTATTACTTGCGTAAGTTATTTGACTTGCAGTAATATTAAAACTAACAATTATTTCAGACTATTGTTTCTAAAATTGCACTAATACAACGAAAAAACATTGTAATGGGCAAAACCAAGTCTCTGTTCGGAATCATTTAACGCTTTTATATTATTGCTATTAAACCATTAATCGTAATGTAATTCCGTAGGCTTTCACGACCGGTGTCACTTGTAATAGGATCTTCTTCCGGGTTTCGCCATGTAGTCGTATTTCCAATCGACGTTTCGCTGTATTGGCCACTACAAAGAACTACCACCGTAGGATTATTAGGGAAGCCATCGGGATAGAGAAATATCCTAACTTCAACCGTGAAGATGGCTACAGACTCAGTAACACGTGGAAGAGCTTACTCCGAAAATCCGACACAACCAATGAAGCGAAACAGTCACGCAACGACGAATCTGCGAGGTATATAAGGAACGAGAGAATGGTGAAGCAAGTGTAATTATTTTTCAATATACAGTATGTCCACGGATTGGGTTTACAACAGGAAAACTTTTTTATCTTTAACTTTTTCGAAAAAATGTATTGTTTATAAAAAAATCTGCTTGTTTTAAAACAACGAATTTAAGTGAGTTATCTTTATTAACTTCAAAACTTTCGGCAGAAACGATAAAAAAAGGAAATTTATGCCATAATGCAAATTAGGTTATCTAAATAGTTATCTTTTCTAATTATGTGATCAGTCCTGTCAAATTAGGTATTTATCAGGTGATAAATTTTTAAAATGTTATCCGGATGTTCCTATATCAGAGATTGCGCATAAGATCATCAGAAAATTTATAGAACCGATTCTGTAGAAAATAAAAAGCTATGCCATTTGATATGTCATTGACAAATTTATACATCAAAAACAACCGGATGTTCTTATATCTTTGCGCTAGGAATGGGTGATCGCATATTCAGATCATCAGAAAATTTATGAAAATTGATTCTGTATAAAACATTAAAAAGCAACAGTGCCATTTGTTTACGGAAGCAGATCATTACAAATGGAAGGCTTTTATAATAATTATATAATCTGACGAAACAACAACCCTACTAACGGGATAGTTTCATCGCAACATGTTAGATAGAACGATCTTTGCATTTAGGACTTTTAGTTTTTTTTAATCGCACATTCATAATATCTTAAAACGGCTTATCAAAGGAATAAACCTTATAAGCCAGTTTTTTTGTTAGAAACTTTTTTTAGCGACAGTATGGACAGCTTTAGTTTAGCTGATCGCAGTACAATGCACTTTCAACAAGAAGGCTGCCGAGCTCACATGGCTTGTGCTGGAGTAAATTGGTTAAATAATAAATTTGGAGATAGATGGATTGGAAGAAATGGACCAATTATCTCACAATTGCAGATTTTTTTTTTCTGGGGATGTTTGAAGCAGATAGTTTATAGTCAGTCGTTACCCAATAATAGAGAGGATTTGAAAGATAGGATACAACAAGCTGTAGCTTCCTTGTCAATGCGTAAAATAAGAAAAAGTTTTGTTGAATTCCGAGGAGCAATTGAACTGTGTGCCGAAAAAGGTGGACGTTTATTTGAATAAAACTTTAATTCTTTGTTCTCTGTCCAAATTACATTACTATTTAATTTTAATGAAAGCAAATATTGCAGCGTCGTTTTTTTTTGCTGAAAGTTGAATAAAATCTCAAGTCTAGTCTTGTTATCTATTCCAAAACTTCCACAAATTTCTAACGGATTGGACATGGATTCAGTTTCTCTACGATATGACGCTTTATGGGGTTATTAATCTTTTCTGCCAAATGAACTGAAGTACTACATACAATCTCTGATCGGACATAAACATTTTAAAATATGTATCTGATAAATACCTAATTTGACAGGACTGTCACATAACTAAAGAAGATAACTATAGTAAGTTGCATTATCGCATAAATGTCCTTTTTTATCGTTTCTGCCAAAAGTATTGAAGTTAATAAAGATAGCTCACTTGAAACAAAACAGATTATTTTATAAAGAATACATTTTTTCGAAAAAGTTGATCCGTGGACATACTGTATATTGAAAAATAATTACACTTGCTTCACCATTCTCTCTGGATGCAATCTGGTCAGATGTCCCCACCAGGCTAGTTGTTTTACTTTTATAAATTTTACTAATGGCATCACATCTAGTTGTTCCAGTATTTGGCTGTTTTTCACGCGCTCTGTTAGTGTAACTGCTTTTACTTTTCTTAGATATTTCATTTTCATGGCTTCTAATCGCGATTTCATTCTGTTTGTCAATGTCCAGGTCTCGCATCCGTACGTTTGGATCGGCTTGTAGATAGTTTTGTATATAGTCATTTTTAGTTTTTTTTTTAGCTGATATCTCTCTTTTACCTATAAACCTATTGTTCATTGCGAAGTATAATTTATTACTTTTCTCTACTCGTTGTATTATATGTTTCCTGTTTTCCTGATTCCTACATGATGACTCCTAGGTAATTGTATTGGTGCACTTGTCCTAGCCGTCTCCCTTGTAGTTGTATATTAGCGCTTTGTTTTTTTCTTAGCTACTAACATTACTTTGGTTTTCTCAATATTTATTTTCATTCCGTGTTGTAATAGTACTTCATTCCATGTTGTTAAGTTTCTCTGCAGATGGTGTTCAGTTCCCACCATAATTACAACGTCGTCGGCGAACGCATTCTCAGATATATAAGTACAGAGATTGCGTATTTTTATAACCTACTTGCAGCTTATAGACATTATTTTGACATTTCCTAATAATGTCGTCCATAATTACTATAAACAGCACTAGGCTCATTACTTCTCTTTGTCTCAGTCCATCTCTCGTGTTGAATTCTAGCTTCTTGTATTTCTGTAAAGGCTTCTAATTGCTCCTATTAGATTCTGTTAATGGGGGTAACTCATTGTAACTGTTTGCAAATAGGAGTACTAAAATATTATCTTCATCTAATTGTTTAGGTTATTTTATTTGTTGTTGGAAATGGATAATGATTGGGATGATATGCTTAGTTTCAGCAAGAGGTCTATTAGGTTGTTTAGAGTGAAGACAAATTCTTATTGGTTTATGCGATTTCTATACTAGAACAATATTGTTCACCCATTGTGTTTGTGTATTCATAGAATCACTGACATTTGTTTTAACTAATCTATCCAAGTCTTGTTTCAATTTAAATATGTTACTCTCACTAGTTTTACTTATATGAAATCTAATTCTACATTCAACAAAAAATTCAAATTCACATTTTATTGTGCCAGTGCCTATTGTCTAAGTTTTATGAGTGGTGTATCAATTGTATCGTTAGCTTTATTGATGCTTTCTAGTTTAGCCGTTAATTTTAACAAATTATTCTACGCATTCGTGTAAATTTTCATTTTTATTTTACTATCAGCAGGTGTCATTAACGCAATTTATTGTGCCAATTATGGACTTATTACTTTTTTTTTTTTCATTAATTTCAATAATTTTGTTTTTTACCTGTACTTTGTTTCTTGATATTTCACATAGTTATTATTATGACAGTTTTCCTCATTTGCCATCTTTTTTGCCATGCATGTGTGAGTTTTGTTCCAGATTGTGTGTTTGATCTTGATTTTCTTTACATGTAATTTATATACTTTGCCATATTGTTTAAATTTTGTTTTGTTGTTATATTTTACCTTTAAACACTTATTGCCTTTTCTTGTATTTTTATGTTTCTTTTACATTCTTGTTCATAATTCTGTTTTTTTATATTTTGTCCTATTTGTTGACCGTGTTTGGTATACTTTTCTTTTAAATTTGTTGGGTAATGACGGTCAAAATTAAGTTAAGTTTAATATATTTCTCCTTTTACGTTTCGATACACTGTATCGAAACGTAAAAGGATGTATGTATGTATAACACTGTATCGATATACATATGTATATCAGACAAACTTGCATGCATCTTTTACATGCAAGTAAAATATAATTTTAACATGTATAAAAATCTCTTTTAACAATGATTGAAAATGATACAAAACACTGTATCGAAACGTAAAAGGAGAAATATATTAAACTTAACTTAATTTTGACCGTCATTACCCAACAAATTTAAAAGAAAATTATTCTGTTTATAAATATGTCTTTCAGCAATTTTATCCTTCTCAAACTCTTCAAATTTATGTCTTTAATATGTAATGTTTATTTTAATTTTTAAATATTTGACAAATTTTTCTATTATATTTTTAAAAATCTTTTGCTTTATTTAATCATATTGAAAGATAAACATATCTTTTGTCTCCCATTACACAAACAAAATATACCTACCTAAATTTAACTAGAATTTCTGCTTACATTTTTGCCTGTTTATTGTGACATTACCTTCATATTTCTTTGGGTTGTATTGATTGGTAGATATTGTAGAACTGTATACCATGCAGTTGCTTTATTTCACTATCTTTGTTTATATGTTTTCCCTATAACACTAATTTATCGCTGCCAGCAAGTTTTATATTTAATAATGAACTTATAGATAGTTTCCAGAGCTGTGCAAAAAGTAACTAGTTAACTAATAGTTACAAGTTATTCAATCGTATTTATTTCTCGAACTAGTTATTTTTCATGTGTAATCGGCACGGCTGTGACACTTTATAAATTTATTAAAACTACAACACAATCAACATCAATACTGTATCAATAGACCAACTATTTCTTTTCTTTTGCATAAGGTATTATAATCGAAGATAATGGTGATATACCTATGGTAGACATATTGAATTTGCCCTCATAATTACATCCAGTTCGGCGCATAAAATAATGTGCAAAGCGAGCTATTCTTAGCAGTTGCAGTTGTTAAATACTTATCTGTTCTGTACTAAATTTTTTCCTAGAGTAAATCAGCAAACGTTGTGTTTACATTTGATTTTCATTAAAAGTAATTACTATTTAGCTAAAATATGTAATGTACGTTACAATTTCGCCAACCCTTATTCTACATTCATACTACATGCATCATACATTAATTAATCTTTTTCGTGTAATGGTGGTAACCCCGTATTAAAGCAACTATGTTGTACTATCCTTTGGGTGCCCTCATAACTCCGGGTAACAGGACTTTAAAAGGATTGTGTGGTGTTTTCTACTTCTATTAACCATAATTAATTCCTAATTAAATAAACATGGAAATTTGAAACAACAGCTTATGACAACATATATGATAAGCATTTATTTTTGTTAAATTTAATTCATTTCTGTTAAGTGTGTTGTGTAACGCAAATTATGTATTTGTATCCTAAATGGTTTTAATACAATCCGGCTGTATTTAGAACTGACAACTATTGGTTGATATTTCTAAACTGTCTACTTACATTTGCTACTATGCATAAATAATACGTTGCTGAATAGGTTTTACTTCATTTGTTGTGTTCTTTATATACTATGTAGTATTCAAGATCACTGATATGTGCTTATTTATCAACATTAATTTTCAATTTCAACAATTTAATATATTGTTCTGTCACAAACGACAGAAATGAAAGATAAAAATTATTAACACAAATATAATAATAAAATTGTACAAAAAGTCTTAAAATTATCCCACCCTCTTTCTTACCTTGCTAATTATATGTGTGTGTGTGTGCGTGTTTATTTAGTTATTCTTCTTCAGTTAATCCTCTTCAATTTCCCTCTAAGTTCGCTCGTCCTGATGAATTGTTCTCTGTTCTTTCTTCTTTTTATACTCTGACACCCACTTATCACTTGTAGCGTTATTGTGTAGATATCTAATTGTTTGTTAAATACTTTTATGTGTGTTTTCTTTAAATTAAAATTTTTTGCTGACTGTTTTCTTACTGTCAAAACAAATCTGTTTACATCCACCTGCTGCTGCTCCGAACTACCAAAACTGCCGTTACGTCATTCCCCACTAGATTTTCTAATTTATTGTACGATGCATTTTTAATTTAGAAATTGATGCCTAATCGGGTCGTGTTGTGTCATGTATGTGTTTGTATGTGTATGTTACATTAAATTTTGAATTTTTCTCTCAAATAAAAAATTACTATTATTATATTTGTGTTTTTCTTTTTCCACTCCCTCTATCGCTGTTCTAAGATTTTTTTTTTAACAATTAACGTGAACAATAAGTTACAATAAGTTTAAATATCACATACCAATATGTATCAGATATAAATATAAAATGATTTAAAACATGATTTGCTACAATAATTGAATACTATACCTACTAAGCTGACAGTTAATTAGTTCAATTGATGCCCCAAGATTAAACACTAGCATCAATACTCATCAACTATTAATTTTACATTTTTTCTGTTACGTTTACAAATACTTTCCGTCCTTAATATGAATTGAATCCATTTGATTAATTACAAATCTTTGTAGATTATTTTATTTCTGACGTCTTCAAAAAAAGAAAAAAATCTGTCATTGCAAAGATTTTTTGCTGTTTTTTCCAAAATATTGAACGTACAAATATTTTTCGCATTCACTGTATATGAATCATTTTAAATATTTCTGCAGCTTTGATAATGCTGTCTGCAATACTAAACTAGAACCTCAACATATTATTTTTTCGTTAAAAACAAAAACGAAAATCATAAAAACCATATTTTATGAATACCTTACATATTGACAGTAACGAATTAGATTTTTAAAATGATACATGTATTTTAATATGTTGTGACGTCTTATCATTTTACTCTTTTACCTTTTTATTCATAAATATTGTGATTGTCTTTTTTTTAACGCGTAAAGCTGATTTTTAAAACAAAAAGGCTCGAAGACCGTGAGAAGTTTTTAATTTAATTTTTAATAAAATAATTGATATCTAAAAACTATGTCTGAAGAAGCAATACAACCTGGAGAACACGTTGAAAGATTTATCAATAAACTTATATGCGAAAATGATATAAAAAATGTAATTGAAATAAAATATCAATCAGGAGCACAAGCTGGAGATGGATATGCTTCAAGACAAATAGCAGTTGCTATTATTACTGATGATGATGTCTTCAATTTCTTCGTAAAATCTATTCTTAAAGTCATACCAAATGATACGGTTCCAATCGATAAATTATTTTCGACGGAAATAAATTTTTATAACGTTGTCTATCCAGCTTATCGAAAGTTTTTAAATGAAAAAGAGGCGACACATGTTTTCCACCATGTTCCAAAATGTTATGGAACTTCTAAAGAAGATGGTGTTATTGTATTAGAAAATCTTAAACACAGAGGTTTTACCTTATATGATCGCACAGTGCCGATGGGTCGCGTTCACCTTGAATTGGTACTCAAAACCTTCGCAAAATTCCACGCAGTATCTTTCGCATTCAAGGATCAGGATAGAAATACGTACCGGCAGTTAGTGGACAATTCTCACGGCGATGTATTGAGTAAAATAATGAGTGCAGAAGTATCAGTCCAAATGATAAAAATTATAGTTAAGGATTTTCTAGCACAGTTAGATCCCGTTCAAGATAAGAAGATCTTAGACCAATGCGAGGATTTGATTGGTAAACTGTTGGAATCCGTATCTAGTCCTAAGCAATACGTCAACGAATATTCTATTTTGACTCAAGCAGATTGCTGGTGTAATAATGTGATGTTTTCCTATACGGTAAGATTTTTTTATATTTAGTAAAAATATAGTATAATTATACTTTTAATTTTTTTCATTAAAAAGATTAGCTTATCTTTTTTAAATTTCGGAATTTGCAATATAATCTCAATAATGACATCTACTACAATAGAATATTCTGTATGTAACATTTTTTACGGTTTTCTATTGTTTGTGTACCGTTGAATTATAACAGAAAGAATTTATGGAATCATTATTAATTATTGTTAAGTTTGTTACAAGATTACTTTAATATGAAATATGAATTAAATTTTACTACTCGAGTTACAAATAAAAAAGTAATATATTAAGCAAAGAAAATATAATAGGATATAGTTAAGCATATTAATTGTTGTGGACACTTTTATCCAATCCTTGTGTATGTTAATTTGTTTGGTATCACAGATTATATTGATTAGAAGCTAATCATTGCCTTAATGTAGCCATTTTTTTGCTTTTCCTCTTTTGTAAATTGCTTTTCACAATTTATTAAACGACTCAATTTTCTTAAACGTCCGCTGCGTTGTTTTATATAAATTGCTTTTTTTATTTATATGTGTATAAAAGCAATTTACAAATTAAAGTGAGAAATTTATTTTGTTTTACGTAGATATACATACAGTGTAACATCTATGCAATATAAACATAACTTCGTTCACAAGTTCATTTCTTTGCAAACAGACATGTAAATATATGTCATATCTCCAATATGAAATAAACAAAGGAATTACCGTTTATTGTAGCAGCAATAGAATAATTCCGTCCTCTTAACTGTGCTTTTATTTTTGATGCTTTCATAGATCTTCCTATTTCAACATAATTATACTGTACGACGTAATGAAAGCGAGTTTGAATGTCCTATGCATTTGCTCTTCATGAATAAATGTTATGTTTTTAACAGAATAATAAAAGTTTAAGCACTCTTCTTTCAACTGGTGAAGAGTTGTAAAGAAGAATTCAAGTCAATCCAGAAATATATCGATATTTTGTGAGCACTAATAATTTTTGGTGTCTATAGCGACAAGTTTAATCGAAATAAATCTAATGGCCGAAGCCGATTAAATATACCTACCTATAGGAAAATGCATTTGCGTATTATTAGTTAATATTTTGTTGGTAAGTTGTATGTCATGGATACTAAATGTATGTAAAATATTAGGTTCCAAAAAGTAAGAACAGAAAATAAATGATTTACAAAAAGATTTTTTTTCCGTAAATTTCTAAACGTATTGATTTCAAATTTGTATGTGTTAAAAATACAGGACGCTTCATTCATTATGGGAAATACTTTAACTGGAGATACTATGTGTCAAATAATGACTATTGACCAAAAATAGCCTTATTGAAAATCGTACCATTTTTGAGATGAAGGTCTTCATAGTTCCAGAAAAAAAATCGTAGTAGATTAGCTTAAAGATGGGATTTAAGCTAATCTACTACGATGATAATAAAATTTGGCATGGCGACTTAGTATTATTAGATGCTTCTAATGATGGAATTTTATGAAATTAGCAAAATTACAGCAAAGAGTAAAAAATATCCCTTTGTGTTAACATCAATGATTTACAAGCACGAAATTAGCATCAGTTAAAATGCCAAAAATAAGGTCCTCTTGTAGAAACTTCGTATTATGCTTGGTTTTCAAGAAAAACGAGAAAGTTCGAAAGGATTTGTGATCAAAAAATAGTTTAAACAGCAAAAATTCGGGTAGGCTAGCACTCAACTTCTTCGGCTTCTTGGCAGAATTATCATTTTGGAAAATTTTTCGATTATTCTTCAATACTTCCTATGTAAACAGCATATTCATTCTTTTTGCTGAACTTTGGAGACCTTCATCTCGAAAATGGTGCGATTTTGAATAAGGCTATTTTTGATCAATGGTCATTGTTTGAACGAAGCATCTCCAGTTCAAATATTTCCCATTATTAATGAAGCACCCTGCATATTCAAAGTATGTATAGTACTGTGCAATAAAATCTGGGACAAACATATTCAAATTGTGTAATTAAGATCTCATACTTATGGAATGTCAATTGATTTAATGACAATTTGAATATGCTGTATGTCACAGAAATCCGTTTACACAGATTAAAAAAATGGATTTATGCTCATAAGAGTTGTCCCAGATTTTATTGCACAGTAGTGTACATTAGATGTTAAAACATGAGCTTTTAATAACATAGGTAACAAACATTTCTTTTCTCTGAATATTTTTAGGCACCTTACACGATGAGTACAAAATCATTTCTTGTCCATATGATTGTCATCAATTTTTACAAACGTCAATAAATCTGATTACTTGAAATCGGCCGCAAAGTTTCACTTTTCCTAAATTAAAAGAAAACCCGTTTTTTGCTAAATATTCTCCACAGAAATTTGTGCATATATGTATGTAGTCGGGTCAGAAATTTTTTATGACCACACGCAGTATATTGACAGGTATTGCTTCAACTTCCTCTGGAACGCGGTGTTTGAAATCGTGGATAGTTCTGACTGGATAGACCTCAAACGCTTTTCTTTACCCCCTATAAAAAGTAGTCGCAATCCTATAAATCGGGAGATCGAAGGGACCAAACGATATTCCCGTTGCGAAAATGACGCGATTTTAGAACAAGGCAATCACAGCATCCATTGAAATTTTTGCAGTGTGGCTTGTTGCCCTACCTTAAAATTTTCATTCAATGGAAAAAAGAGCAAGTTGTAGTGTCCAGAAAGTTGCGAATCATTGAGAATTAACTGTAACTGCCCTTTTAAACTCATTCTCGAAAAAAGACCGGCACTTTCATTTCTCGAAATCGCACACCATATATAATGTTACTTTTTGAATGAAGAGGGGATTCATGAAGTAACCGAGGATTTGCATCCGCTCAATACCTGAAATATTGTTTGTTAACAAAACCTGATAGATGGAAATGCCTCATCCACAAATTGTTCAGTTATTGTTAGTCGTCATTTTCTTCGGGTCTCCTAAGCATATCCTCACAAAAACGGATTCGTTGTCCACTATCACCCGGATGGAGAGATTGCACCATCTGAATCTTGTACGGATGAGAATGTTTTTGGTTCTCCATCCAATTTCCTCAAGGTTATTAGTTCTAATCGCGTTATGCGACGGATCAATCTGGTATATTAGCGATATATTGAAATGGTGGAACGGTAAGGTGTTGAAGGTGGAGCAATAACACTCGCACCCACTACCAACCTTTGAGCTTTAAAGTTCACTTCAAATCAT
The DNA here is from genome assembly GCA_023690525.1 of Holotrichia oblita. NCBI lineage: Eukaryota > Metazoa > Arthropoda > Insecta > Coleoptera > Scarabaeidae > Holotrichia > Holotrichia oblita. Next base: position 68,129,202 of record CM043015.1, read on the forward strand.
CTCGTTTCATTGTCGGACCCTGCATATTTTTATAAAGAAAGAAATATGTTGTATTTTTTGCATTAAATAAATTGATTGGTACTATTTCAATTAAAAGAAATCTATTTAAAGCAATACACAATGATTTCGAATAAATCTTTTTCTCGTTGGAGAAATATTATACTTTTTATGAAACTTTTATACTCTGTACCTCGAAAGAGACCAAACGTATTTGTTTCGATTCAATGGATTCTACGTTAAAATTCAGCTGAGTTTCAATAAGTCGGGATTATTTCAATTATACTATATAAAATGATATCAAAGTTTCTTCTTTAGTCTAAACTTTTTTCGATCAATTGAAGATAGCGACTGAAGGCTGATTGATGTCGTCGTCGTATATACAGACCGGTCCATTTATAGTGTAACACTGTAATATCTTCGAAACAATTAGTGTTATGAAGAAAAGTATTAGACAAAAGTTTAACTATATGAAGGGCTCATTCGATGGCGCTACGGTTGTCACTATAAAGAAAGACACAAAGGTCATAGCAATGTCAACTCTTTTTTTTTCAAATAGCATATGGTATTTATTTTACCATATATGACCTCAAATTAATATATATTTTTTTATGTGTGGCGGGTGCTTAGTTGTAGTGACTCCGTAAGCTGTATCGCTTGTCTGGCTATCACTGTAACACTCGCGGTGTAATTTTGTGTGTGTAAGTTGTGTTTAATTGGCAGCATCATATCGCCTTTTATGATGCCGCGCTGTTAATCACTTTGCTCCCAACAGCGAATGGCAAGTCGATCCGGGATTAAACTCTCTGAAAAAATGTCACCGTCCCTCCAGAGAATTGAACCCCAGCGCCTATCGTCCTTTCACAACGATAGTCAGCCGCCTAACCACTGCGGCTATCGACTCGTTCAATTAATCGAGATATTTCGAAAAAATGAGGACATAATAAAAGTCAGGGCAGCAAATCTTTTTTATTTGTTTGTTAAATGTAAAAGTAGAAAATAAATGTTAGTAGTAGCTACAAATTGTTTACATAAGGTGTGGAAAAAAGCAGACGGCTATCGAATTGCGACCTTGCAATGACCTCTGTGTCTTTCTTTATAGTGACAACAGTAGTGCTATCGAATGAGCCCGTTCATATAGTTAAACTTTTTTCTAATACTTTTCTTCATAACACTAATTGTTTCGAAGATATTACAGTGTTACACTTTAAATGGACAAGCCTGTATATAGGCATACAAAGAAAGAAATGAAGTCTTAGTATTACAATACTTCTCTAAAAATAATGATTGATAACTTATAAAAATACCGTAAAAAGTAGCAACGTAAGAATGTTTCTTCCTTTTACTACTCGAATGTATACCTATATCATTGTGGTAATGGTTGTAATCAATGCTATAATTTACAAACATTAGGTGACAAGTGTGATAATTAAATATAATTTTCATAGAGAGTCTTTGTTGTTTGTCTAAATTGTATGCCATCATCAAATACATTTGAAACAATAGATTCATTGTGGCAATTATTATCTGATAGCTTGGTAACTTGACATAACACGCTTGATTCAATTTAGTCGTAATAAGTAGTTAATGACACTGTCGTTTGCCTACGGATATTAATTTAACAATTTTATTGGCGTTGATTAAGTAAATCTACGACCAAGTCCTTGTTTCTTAAATTCTATATGTCGTCGTAAATGACAGCGTTAAAATGGCTCATATTAATTGTAAAATACCTACCATTGTTGCTCTAGTTATCCTTTCTAAATATTTATGGATAGAAAAACCTTAACAAAGGTTGAAACTTTTTGTTGACCAGCATTAAATTATGTGGAACTGTCACTAGAACACAATGTGATGTATGAAAATAAATCAATCTTTTATTTTATCTTGTTTTAGAATGAAACTCCAACAGATGTCGTCCTCATAGATTGGCAACTGCTACGTGAAGCATCTCCGGTCTTCGATTTTTCCTTCTTTGTCTATACGATAGCCTCAGCTGAAGTACTCGATAATCTAAGCTACTATTTGGATTTTTACTACAAACATTTATCAGATACAATCCGGGAACTAGGGAGCGATCCAGATGTTATGTATCCTAAGGACGTATTCGAACGCGAGTGGAAGCAGCACGGTAAATACGGGTTTGGAATGGCTTTCATCTCTGTGAGGATGATGCTGGCGGCTAAAGATGAAGTAATGAAAATGGAAGAAATAAATCTCGCCAATACACACGATGTTAGTAAAATGTATCTGAAGTTTAAGAAACAGAAAGAATTCACGGCAAGGATGAAATTATTAGCTGAGCATGTGATCAAAAACAATTTATTGTGATATTTCCTAAAAATGTTTTTAGTAATTTAATATTTTTAAATCACACTTTTATCTATCGTTTACATGTAATATTTTTAATGATTTTATAGCTAAGAAACTGTGTATTTTTTATATATTTGTTTGACTATAGAAAGCTCTAGTATGTATACTCAAAAATTAATGTTATTTAGTTTCTTACAAAAAACAACAATTTTTCTTATTAATATGTAAGGTTTGTAAATTAAGATAGTTTGCTAACGACATCTACGATTTCTTTCATAATAATCTTAAAAATCTGATCGTAGGTATATGTAACATATTATACTTGCAGCATTATGTGATTCATTATGATTCTATTTTATAAACCGACAAGAATATGGAACCAAATGGATTTAATGTGCTTGCTTTGTAAGATTATAAATTTTATACATGTATATCTGTTACTCTCTACTTAAAGCAATAAAATTTTCGAGATAGATTTTTAGAATTTTTATTTTCCCATTAAGTTTTTGCGTTGAAATTTCAGAAATGCTAAAATGTTACAAGATACAAAACTTAACTGTTCCATTTCAAGTAACAAATTTAATAACCGTATCTGTTTTAGCAGGAAAATGTAAAGCATTATAAAAATATTTAACAGAACGATCACTAAAAGTACTTTTAGTGTAATTTTAAGTTAGAATTAGTTGTTAATATAAACGCATTTGCTTTAAGTATATATTTTGCATGTATTTAGCGACATTTTAAATGCTATTTCATATTATACAATCGAAATTTTAAAATATTTTTGTATTGCTTCGAGGTGGGGATAAAGTTCTGATTTTAAAGATATCATGTAGGATAATTTTCAGATATGTTATAGAGTCTGAAAACCGCATATTTTTATATAAATACTAATATTTTTTCTATTTTTATTACCTACAGAGATATACATACGTTAAAAACCAAAAAAGGACGAGGTTTTTCACGCCTTTAAGATGTTTTTCCACATTAAAAAGGTAGTTTTAAGCATGCTCTAGTATGGATCACTCAAACGTTTCAAACTGTTCTGAATTTTCGTGAAGGGAATCTTTTTTTCCAAGACACTGTTTCAATTTAGAGTTATTCTATCATAATAGGTTGACATAAAGATTGACATTATAGGTATAAAAATATACAAATTGTTTCTTTGGATTAATCTTTCTGTTACTTTTGTCGCTTTATCAAATTGCAGTTACTTCTCCAGGAACTATTTTTAACTTTTTGATAACAATTGGTAATTTTTACTAAGTGGTTCGAAAGTTTCTAATTAGTTCATGTTATCCTTACGTCAGGTTTAATCAATTTTATTTTACATACATTCACTGATATGAACAGCGAAACACCAGAAAGACAAACAGCGGGTTGAAAACTGTAGTCTCTCTAAGAAATCTTATTAATTTACCTACGAGTCACTAGCGGGATATCGAATGTGGTGCCTGGTACTTTTTGTCTGAATTTGGTTTTTTGTAGTTTCCAAAATTTCTCGACAAATGCGGAAAGGTAACATCTTAAGTAGGTATATATAATTATAATTTGAGTGGGCAAAGAAGAGCAAGTTTCAGTGCAGTGCGGAGAACAACGTGGAAGGGCTGAGCAGCCGTATCAAAGTGAGCATTCAGTAACGTTTACGTACTCGCATCATTTATGCTCGTGACTTTCATGAGTGAGCATGAAACACATAAAATAGTGACAAAAAATATAACACTGTGAAACACTTACTGTTTTAAGAAGCTTCCATGAAATCACAAACTTAGTCTTATCTATTAAATATTTGAATCATTAAATATGCTTCCACAGTTATTTCAATCAAATGAATACGACGTGCGGAATAAATATTTTTTAATACTGAAAACGACCGTTTTATGTCAACATCGAGTGATGTTATATTTGCAAATTTAAAGTAATCCTTGTGACAACTTAATCGATTTTTCGACGGATTTGTGTTAGCAGTATGATAAAATCTTAATCCTTGTCAATAACACTTTCAAATAACATATAACCACATTTTTTTATCTTTCAATTCTGTTTTAATTCTTCCTTCAACATAGTCACGAGCAGATTGAATAACGTTTCTTATTGGTGTCCGACTTGGTAATGTATAATCTGAATACTTGCTCCAGAAGGAAATAAATGCTTTTTGGTCTAGTAAAGTGAACGGTAGATTACATAGAATAAAACAAACACCTATATCGTAATTGTTCGCAGTATAGTTTGCCAGGAATTGCAGAACAGTGTTTTATACTTTTTAGGCGGCGTTCACACTTCCACCTGCTGTTCCACGTCAAGTAGTTGTCTCATCCTACACATTTAATTCTATCACCTTCGTATTCTAAACCCGGCATACTCGCTATTACGTTTTCTAGTTTCTTCACTGCACTGGAACTTGCTTCTCTTTTCCGAGTCTAATTATAATACTTTCTAATAACCGAAAAATCTTTTGAGATTAACTTTATTTTGTTGAAGCAAAAACCACATCTATTGAATATTTTTAATTAGCAGTTTCGAAAAAATCTCAGCTACATATATTATGTGAACGTATGTACATATAATACATATATAGGTATATATTTATTTTATGGAACAAGCGTAACAACTAAGGAAAAAAATAATGTTCCATCTACAAAATTGAAACCTCTACATAAAGAAGCTCCCTTGACAACGCAACTTCATTCCGTTTAGATCGTCGTATTCTTCCAAGAAGATAAAGGATTAGTAAATATTAGCTTTCATCATTTGCTTAATAAATAACTAGTTCTCTGCGGCATTCTATTCCTGTACGCTCTTTAGACAGATGTATTATTATAAATTTAAAACTTTCGAAATTTGTAGAGGGGAAACACTTATTTATAGGTTAAAAGCCTACCGCATAAGTGCTTGTATTGTTTGTCTTGAGATATTATCCCTCGGCAAATTTTCAGGAAGAACATAGTAAGACGGATTAACTTACGTCTCGAGTACTCATGAATTGAATAGATGTATCCTTTACATCTCCAGCATTGTGTTGCATTATTAAAAGTTATGTTCTCTTAGCGGAAAGAATTAAAATGCGTATAAAGGAAGCATTCCCTGAACAGGAAGACATTACTGTACGCTACAATACATCCGGCCAAATTTCTATAGCCCCACATAATTTTCAATTTCCCGTATAATCACTTGGGAATAGTTACCCAGAACAGTATTTTTGAATGCTATAATATATCTGAGGCATTATTTTGTAAATATCTCTGTTAGATATTGTTAGACAAATTCGGAGAATAGAAATTTGATAAATATTCTCAATTTTTTGTATTTCGTAGTATTCGTTCCTTGTTATATATAAAAAATAAATAGACTACAATAGTAAGAACTAGATTTTTAATAGAATATACATATATCGTATTTCATAGGAAGAGACAAATTTTTCACAATTTACTACCAAAGTCTTATAATGATCTACAAATCTATATATGTATAATTAAAGTTTCAACTACCATTTACAAACTTTATTCCCTTGTATTCGTAATTGTATTACATATTTGCTCTGAGTACAGCAACTTGTGCACGTTTATACTTGCCTGAGCGTTTGCTGACTTGTATGTAGAGTTTACTAAAGCACAGAGCATATGTACATAGTACGTGGGTACATACCTTGATTGTGCAGTCCTGCAAACACTGTGAGAGCTCTTATTGTTTGTTAGTTTTCTGTTAATATTGCAAGTAGAAAGTGTACACACAGTCCGGATACATTTTGATAAAATGTTATCAACCACAAAATATTTTAATGCCGCAACAATTTACTCAATCGGAATTAAATGATTTAGTAAGAGACTTAAGTCATTCAAAGTATGGATACTACATTTTGCCGATACAGAAATCTTGAAACTCAGTTTATGCTATTTTTTTTAGAAGAATGTCTCCAGTATATGACAATGATATCGTATGTTGCTAGTGGACTGAAACTGTTTACCAGGAATGGCAAGGATGTGGAAATTTAAAAGTGTCATGTATGTTGTTATGTCCTTTTGATAGGCTGACTTTTGCGTTCATTACATATAAAATTAAGCATAAAGAGACAATTTGTAAAATTTATTAAATATGGATGCTTTAAGTATTTTCATAGTAAATTTCCGAGCTTGTCTGAAGCAAAACTTAAGAAGGGTTGTTTATTGGTCTTCAAATTAGAAAATTGGTTTCGGACAGTCATTCACTAATATGATTGCCATTGAAAAGTAACTTATTCGAAACATACTGCAAAAGCTTGGCGATGTAACTTGCAATATCAACATCAAAATTCATTTTTGTAAACCCATCTTGACATTGTCCCGAAAATCTTGGATAAATGAGTAAAGAAGAAGAAGAAAGGTTCCATTCAGGACATAATGGAGACAGAGCATAGAAATATCAGGAAAAAGTAAATTACAAATATGATGGCAGACTATTAATTGTTAGTGTTGAAAAAGAAACATGCCTGCGTTTGTTCATAAAAGAAAACTGATTAAACAGTTTTTTTAAACAAAGAAATAAGGGTCTTATTAAAGAGAGTTGGAGTTCATAAAAGCAATGCTCTTTTATTTCGTAATTGTATTAGGTATATTTGTATATGATAAGAACAAATCTAAATCAAGTTTGAAATGAATACGACATATCATCTATTAAAATTCAAACCACAAAGAACAAAGTTAAATTTGCGCAGTTGATATCAACTTCATAAAATAAAATAAACAGTAAGATATAATTTGCACAAGGTGGTTAAACACTATTTTAATCGTCTTCGGTGTAGTCACAAATTCGATAAGATCAGTTAAATATTTGCAACATCAGGTGTGTTTCTAGAGTTGTTTCAGCAAACCAAGTGCGCTCTGAGGGCGAAATGTTAGTCTTCTGAAACACTTAACTTGACATTTGAAATTACTTCGGCAGTACGTATTTGTAGTCTTCTAAATGCTAATCAAATTGAAGAATTAAGCGGTTTATTTAAAATAAACATTTGATTTTTGCCGGTGGTAATTTAAAATTGGATGTTCACTTATTAACATACTTACTTATTTGCTCCGATAATGTTGGTTCCCACGAACTCCTCACTGCGATATTATTATTATTTACAGAAGTTCGTTAAAAATGTCTACACATCAGAAAGAATATCCATTGTGATCAATGTATATTTATCTTTGCGGAACAAATCATTATTAAGCACCGAGAGGTTGTTATTCTTTTACCCACTTTGGCGATTTTTATCTTTTTTAGACAGTTGTTATATGAATGTCGTAGGGAATGTTTTAGCATAGTATTTGATGTTTCTACATATTTCTTGGGAAGGGACTTCATACCGACTCATTTTTTTAATACAAAAATGAACCAGAATACAGTTACTGATGTGATAACTAGAGATGGCATATTGATGTCACATACCGAAGATATATCGAGCGTTATCGGGGTTTCGATCGGCCGTTAGTCGTATGAGTGAAAGGAACTTTGAATTGAAAATTAGTATGAAGTCGTATCGTGTATAAATTAATATAGAATGGATAGGTGAGCTCGCTTGTATGTAAATTCATTCGCAATTTCTTGGATCTAAAATGTGATGGATGTAGAATAAACTGCAATAGATTTTTGACGTGTCACAGGAGAAGAGATTGCCAAATACACTTAAACAGCATTACTCAGAGCAACAAAAAAACGGAGTGTGCCAGAAAAACATAGATTTTAATTTGATTTATGCTTAATCGAATAGTATAGTACACACTTCTGTACTCTGCGGTTCATTTCGCTCCAGTACATTTAAAGTTTGTCGTAGAATGTACAGACTATTTAATTCTAGCCCTATGCTATGAATATTTTTCGATTTATTGTTAACTTCTTCTTGTTTTTGTAATTGAATGTATATATTACTATTTTGTTGTATTCCTGTGAGATGTTATGGAACATTAAAGAAAATTTAAAGAAATTAACTTGAATTTTGATATTTCTGTCGATGTGAGAAGTTGTTATTTAACTACATAACAACCTGATTTATGTAATAGCCACTTGTCTATAATGATATAATATTAAGGTCTCTATGTTGTGCGTATATGTATAATTACGGTATCTAAAATATAATGAAGGTCTTTAACGGCCGATATTAGATTCGATGAAAATTGAATTATGTCAACTTGTTGAAATGTCAATATTACTATTTTTATATAAAAAGTTTTAATAAAAAGATATCGTGTCTTCGTAGAAACAAGACATAAATTAGAAGAAATTGGCAATAAATAAAAGTCGATTTTCCAATTTATCTGATGATGATAGATGATATCTTCTCATCTGTTATTTTTGTGGACAGTATTGAAAGAAAATGAGAATTCCGGTTTTCTTTTTTGTACTGGTGCCACTCAAAGATATTGGAAATCATTATTGCTATCTGTTATGATGTTATTTTCACTTCAAAATGAAGATATAGTTTTTCTCTTGTATATGGATTCCTTTCGTATCCTATATCTAATTGTATTTTTTCAATTTTTATTTATTTACTTTTACGTTTGATGGATTATATTAAGTGTTACATTAATTTTTCTGTTTTATTAATCCTAAGCTTAGAGTAAGACAAAACTTTATTATTACTATATTACTATTATTATTATAGGTATGCTTCATACAATGGTAAATTTAAGCTAATTAAAGGTTTTCATTATTATACTTAATACGTCAAAATCATTTAGAATTTGCATACCTTCTTTCATACGCACTAAGTGGACGCATTGTATATATTTGCCTAAAATCTATTAAAAAACAAAAGCTGTATTTTTTATATTTTAAATCTTTGCTGTGTTACTTTAGAATCAGGTCTCATATTCGGGAATAATTTTAGGGAATAAAGTATTACAAATTCTAAGCACGCAACTATACTACGCAAACTGCAGCTCTGAACTATGTACATATATTAAATATGAAATGTATGCAAAATAGACTATTAGAATGCCCTCAGAAATTTTGTTACAATATAGTTTCCGGCAAAGCAATATCAGGCCAGTATATTTCTTAGACCTTGTTTTTGGTTGTGTCGACAATATACTGGATATATGTATGTACATATGTATACATATGTATATATTGATTAAGTGAATTGAGTAGGCTGCAGATACAATCCATTTTTTTGCGATCTTTGCCAAAACTTATGGCATTATTTTTAAAGAAGAACCGATTTGCGCTCCGTATTTTGGTAACACCAGGTTTGAAATATAATTTAGGGAACGGTGTGTTCTTTATATATATATATTAAATATGCACGTGCAGTAATTAAAATCCACAAATTAAAAAAAAAATTATTAACAAATTCTCAGGGTTCCCGGTCAACTAGCTCTCTCAGGGGTCGTTCACGAGTAGCACTGGTGAAATAGTTTACACTCTGAGTAAACAAGAAAAAAAATTAAATTAAATCGCCCTCTCTCAATAAGAAAAATGCTGAATACAATTTAATCAGCAGTTTTTATTAAATTATTACAATATATTAATTAATTTCTTATACCTTAAAAATAAATTGTAATTTATATAATAAAGTATTCACAATTACAATATAATTTTCTTATAATTTAAATATTTAATGATATAAATTTTAATTTATACCGCCCTCTAAGTGTCAATTATTTAAACAAACCAACAACCAAAAAAAAAATCTACATTACCGATCGGTCTATATTAACTGTATAATATTCAAGGTCATTGACCCAATTAATAAACGTGGCCTTCGTGTTTATTATATTAATTATGCCTTATCCAATTTATTTCAACCAGACCTATATGTTATGAATTATTGAAGCTAGTATCCATTAGATGAAATTAAATACTAGTAAAAGTAACAGAATCAAAAAGGTAAAATGGATTAAATATTCTAACCTTAAATTTCAGAATCTAATTATCTCAATCGGGAATTTCAGCCTTGGGAACGGAAAGATAACAGGATAAAGGGATCGATTGGCCAATCCTAGGGTATAGAAAATAAAATAAACATATTAAAATCTCATTCAAAATAAGAAAATTTCGGATACAAATCCTACAATATCGGCGTTTTTTTTTTAAGGAAGAAATCAACAACAAGCTATCTCGACGACAACTAAGACCATACTGCTGTTATTCAAATTTTTCTCCAAAAATGATGTGGGATCAGAGTTTTTTATTGGTGGAAATGAGGACAATAATTATTACTGACATCTTGAAGAAAAAAAATTATTAATGAACCAATTTTCATTCCTTTTACTTTTTAGTTAGTTTTCAACTAAAGAAATTAACAACATTATTAAATTATACTTTTTCAGAAACCGGTAAACCTGCAGAATCCAGCTCCCATTTAAATTTCCCGCTACGAATATAGTAAACAACCTGCAATGTTGCCAAATTTTTTTTTTTTGTGGCTTGGCTTGTCTTGTATTGTCATTATATTGTGATATTTAATTAATTTCATTTAATTAATTTCAGTTAAGTTATTTCTTTCTTAATTTGTTGAAATGGCAGGTAGAGGAGGAATTGCGAGACATTGGATTGTTGAAGAGGAGGAAATATTAGGAATAAATCACATCCGTGAAGAAAAGGTCACGTTTAGAAATATTATTTTCCCCGACAAAATTAATATTATCATGTGGTTAGTTAAACATAGCTTAATAAAACATTCAAATAACTGTGTAGAATGCAAAGTGCCTAGGTCATTCGTAAAAAAGAGTGACCTTAGTGATTGTTATCGGTGGCCATGTAAAATATGTCGTAAAGCTTTAAGTATTCGATCCTGGCAAGCACACAATGGTATCGAGGATATGGATGGTGGTGCGTATGAACATTGTGTTGTTGTGCATCAACAGAATTTTGTTGATCCCGATGATCGCACTGTTCATACACAGAACGTGGAGAACATGTGGATGCGTGCCAAGAGGAAGCTTCGTCGGCAGTTTAGAACTTCTGAAGACCTCTTCGAGTCCTACTTACATGAATTTATATGGCGTAATCAATTTAATCATAGTTCAATTTTTTCAGAATTTATTATACCTCTTCGTGAACAGTATCCATTGTAATTTATAATTTTAACTGCTGCTGTGTTTGTTTTATATAGTTGATATTCTATTTTATTAATTGATATATGGTTCGTCTTGGTACAAAATCACTTTGCAGTTATATTAACAAATATTCACACAGTCCGGAACCCACAATCCCATATATCCATGTTTTCCTAGTTATTTTTGTTGATAGGCATGGTATTTACAAAATAAATTAGTTTAATTGTATATATCGCTTGATTAAGCTATAAATATAAAAATAAATATAAAATAACCTATAAACTGGTCTATAGCAGCATTCTTTCTGACAGTATGCGTTTGGCAACGTTACTCGTATATTCATTGGTTATGCGCATGCGTAAATGCGTTCATTATGTCAGTTTAAATGGGAGCTGGATTCTGCAGGTTCACCCAGAAACCTACTTTGCCCAAATATTTTACATTAATTCCAAGTATTTAGAAAATTTACAAACTTAATCTCGATAACATTCTTCGGGTGCGTATTTTTTTATTTAACATAATTTTCTGCAGTATTCTAACAGTAGTGCCTAAAATTGTTTCTCTTAATTTTGAAAATTATTATCTAAAATTTTTTTCCCTTCGTAATGAACTTAATTTACATAATTTTTGACATATGACAAAGAATAGTTTTAGTAATAAATATCTGAATAATAAAAATTTTCTATGCTTCCCAATCTGGTTTAATCTGTCTGCTGCCCGGGCTCTTGCTACAATCCAACCCTCCTAGTCAAATTGCCCCGAACAATAGCTAGATCTCACCGAGATCTTCCAGCTGATCAAAAATACTTAATTCTACCTAACCCCTTGTACAAGTATTCTTTTAATTACCTTTTTTTTTATTAAAATAAAATAGTCTTTAAGTTGTCTCTATACAAGATATACAACTGTGCCAAAGCGAAAGGAACGCTAACGTAAACAATGTTGAAATGATACAACTGGAAGCTGGTAAAATAACGGATGGTAGCTAAAGCCGGATAAAATTTGGAATTATGGAAATATGCAAAATTAATAAATTTTAGGGAAAAGATAAGATTGGGGAAATACAGAGACTAGAAAATAAGTTAGGTGACTGATACAAAAGTAATGTTTTTGTTAGAAGCGTTTAGTTGCATTTAATTGTGGCTTAAGCTTGTTTAAATTTCTACAAATATTGTACAGATCGGCGGGCGGTAGTAGTAGTGGTAATTATTTTCTCTAGACATTTACTACAGTTTTCAAAAGCTAATATAGGAAATCCCTTTTTCCAAATACCGAAATGAAATAAATTCTCTAGCACAATGAACATTTGATTTCGATACAGCTCTATATTTTCTCGTTCCAAATGTAACGTGAAAACTTGGCTACGTTACAAAATCGTTTGCAAATTTTCTGGATTTGCTTTTCAGTTATTGGCATACAAGTATAATCTCTTTTTAGGATAGCTATAGCACTTGCCATTTTTTACCACGCGACTCACTGTATCCTTATCGATTTCACTAAAATTTCCAGATACTCTGAGAAACCATCATGTTACAAAGAAATGTTTGTAGTACCATTGCAGTAATAATAATAATAATAATAATAATAATAATAATAATAATGTTTATTCATGAGTCAATTAACATTGAATAGAATTTGTCAATATATAATATAAATAAAACAACATTAAGACATATACATTATCTTCCACTAGCCGCGTACTCGCCTAGACTATAAAATCAGATACCTCTGTCAGATACCTCCTTAAGTAGGTTTTAAAACCTTTAATGTCTGCCACATCTCTGACCCGTTTCGGAAGCTGGTTATAGATTTCTATGCAAGCAAACTCAGGGGACTTACGATATAGAGTCGTGCCATGCCCAGGCACAGTCCATACATTACGACCTCTTGTATGGTCAGGTAAATGTTCATTAAATTTATTGAGGTTTTCCCTGGCAAATATGGCACAGCGATATATGAATATAGACGGAAATGTCAGTATATTATGATTTTTAAATAAGTCTCTACAACTATCGCGGGATTTGATGCTAAAGATTAGACGTATAATACGCTTTTGAGCTATGAAGATTCGTTCCCAACTCACCGCTTGACCCCAGATAATTACGTTATACGAAATAATAGAGTATACCATAGCGTAATACACAACAATTAAGCCCTGAACATCTAAAGTGGACTTTAATTGTAACATTGCGTAATATACTGAATTCAATTTTTTAGCAAGGTGCTGAATATGGCACTCAAAAGTGAGACTGTCATTCATAAAAACACCTAATACTTTAGTGGAAGAGATGAATAAACTACTAACCGGGGGAATTCGTCTTTTATGAAAGTATATTACAGCGGTCTTGTCATTGTTTAAAATTAACCTATTCAGTTTACACCAATTTGACATATTTTCTATCGTTTGTTTGATTGTATCTTCAAGATCCTCTGTGGTATCTGATGCAAGTGCTATTGAGGCATCATCGGCGAACAATACTAAAGAGCCATTAGAAAGGAAGTTGGGAAGATCGTTAATGGCAACAAGAAATAAAAGTGGACCCAAAACTGAACCTTGGGGTACTCCCAACCCTACGTTGAACTCGTCAGAAATGGAGTTATGCACCTTCACCTTCATTTTCCTACTTGATAAGTACGAGTTTATCCAGTCGAGCGCTACGCCATGAATACCTAATTGATGCAATTTGTGAGATAATATATCAGTATCAATACAATCGAAAGCCCTGGTTAAATAAAAAAATATAGCAGCAACATGTTTACGTGCATCCATATTCTTGTAAATATACTGTGTTAAGTCTACTAACGCAGTTTCTGTCGATTTGTGCTGTCTAAATCCGTGTTGTTTACTAGTGATTATATTATGCTTAGTTAAAAAAGAGACAAGTTGATCATACGCTACACGTTCAACAATCTTGGAAAATGTAGTAATTATAGAAATGGGACGATAATTCATTACCTCAAACTCACTACCCCTTTTGTGAACTGGCACAATAACAGCTGATTTCCACGAACTTGGGAATTTGCTTTGACTAAATGAAACATTGATTATATAGGTTAGATGATGAACAATTTCAGCAAGAACCAGTTTGAGGACATGACTGCTGATACCGTCGTCACCACATGTTGTTTTATTAGCTATCCTAGAAATTATAGCAGTGATATCCTCAGGACAGACAGGACTGAAAGCGAAAGAATGGCAAGGAGTGGGACAGACAGCTGTAGGCCCTATGATGGATGTAGTAAACTGGTTGGCAACCAGCTCCTCCGCTACCGATGAAAGTGTTAGTAATATCATTTCAGCTGACGCTAAACTTGTATTTCTTTTGTGATATCTACAAAACGTAACAACAATACCTGTATTTAGCCTAAATTGATCTAAAAACTCACTTTTATTTCATTTTCCAAAATGATTCTTCTACACTTCATACATTTCTAAACATCTTCTCCATGATTAGTAAATTAGTTTAGCAAATTTATTTCAAATCATACGAAATCTCGAGTTAATAATATTTCCAAATTCTGCTAACAGGATTAATTAAAAAATCATTTGGTCCGGTCAATAATAGTGAAGTGAATTTAGTTTCTTTGTTGACATTTTGCAGGTATCGTACCACGTATTAGTTATCATAAATATTTTTTTGAACGATTTTGTATGGATCTTAGTATATTATCTTCGACAGTTATCTGTATTGACTTTATAATTCAAAAAAAATGTGTCTCATCCGTTACTCGGCTTCAACTATCACCAGAGCCGGTATTCGCAAACAAAAATTATCCGTTGGGTCTTTAGATGTCCAATGCTATCCATAAATACATCTAAAATTTATTGGGTACTTACTTGAGGATTCTGTTCAATATTATAGTAGCAGTAGCAAATGTATAAATTACATAAGATCGCGGTAAAGTTTAAAACTCGATCGTAACAAATTTATTTGGAAAGTAATCTTGATAGCTTTTCTTTGAGTTTTTTCTTATTTAGAACGACCCACAATTAGTTTAAATTTCGTTGCTTTAGAATAAGCAGCCGTAGTTGGAAAGTTTTATCTCCGAACTCAGCGACCGAAATGCGTAAAAAATTACATTAATTCAAATTGAATGGCTTTAACATGGTTATTTTAAAGCTCCTAAAGAAAGGTGGAATGAAATATATTTTTCCACTGATAACAACATTAGTATTTCGAGCAGCGAAGTAAATCTATGAAAAGGGAGAGTCCAATGTCTCAGTTGATTAACAACGGTAGGTACAGCAGTAGAAAAGGATAATTTTATGCAGTAGTCACAAAAAGGGGGCTCAAAATAAAGATTCGGTGGTAATGCTGTCTCGTAGGATTTAAACATAATGAGTACCGGAGTTTCAGTTACCAAAATGGCCACGAATTTCATTTCCATGAATATTCCGAAAACAGAGAAGTAATATTAGCAGTTTAAATATTTAAAAATCGCTAGAGAATCATCCTTGCGGTGGAAATTTACTATTTACAAATTAAATAACTCAATGTGTACCATTTGTGTGAATGTGCGACATTCGAGTTAGTTCATTTATATTTTATTATCATCCTTATTTTAGCATTTCGAATGTTGGGGAACATATTTAATAATCATGAACGAGTCAACAGAGATGATGTGTTCGGAAAGTTGAAATAAATTTTAATATGGCCATATTTATGCAGATGGATAAAAACGAATTATGCATAATAATTAAAGTACGTCATATAGTTATTTGTTTAAAAGGTATCTACTTTCTTTTAAAGATTACAGTAAAGAAGAGTGTATATTGAAGTACAATACCCTGTACCCTCAAGCCTTCCTCTGTTGAATTTCTAACTGTTTCAAGAAACAAAGCAGTGGGGTCAATGGCGGATATGTTACTAAAAGAACTTTTTTTTTGTTCTACACAATTCTCTGCTGTACACTTTTAAATTCGTGTGCAAAATTCGTTTTTATCATTCTAACATTTGTTTAACACAATTCTACACATATGTATGTACAATCTAGTTCTCCTAAATCACAACGAAAGCTTTCACGAGTTTGAGATAAATGGTATCCATAGATTTGCTTTTGCTAATACTTTGAAAAGAATTTCATTTATAATTTTTGAAACAATACTTTCGGAAATTCCTGTCTTTTGCAACACCTCTTCGAAATCCAGGATCATTCACATATCTTAAAAACATCTTCATTTTTGTAATGACGATAAACTCCTATTTTTTTATGCTTGTCACCCATAAAATGATATAAAATGAACCGATATAACGTTCTGTAGTCGAGTAAATCGAGTCGGTTTTTATTTCTCATTCTATTTATAAATGCTATGGTCTGCAGCAGTTAGGTAAGCTTTTTCATACCGTCAAGTTGGGTGACTTGAAAGCACAATGGTGACTTGAAACGAAGGTTCGTGTTTTCAGATAATTGGTGCTGGCACCTTACTGTGAGTAGAAGTACCAACATGAAAATATTGAAATCTTCTACAGGGATTTATCTACCAATTGACACACACAGAACTTACAAACGAAACGTCGTTATAACTTATCACGTATATGCATTAATTTTCAGGTTTTGATGAAAGTATTGCTCAAGCAACCTATAAGCAAAAATTGGATTCTGCGCTATTTGCAACTACCATAATTTCTTTGAGATTGGTTGCTAGCAATATCATTTTATGAAATAACTACACATCTCAGTCTGTACGTTTCTGTTACGGTTACACAATGTAAAAGTAATTAGAGAACCCGGGAAAAATTACTATTGATGAGGGAATTAGAAACAAGTTGATAATTTGTTAAATGAGATGTCCTGTCAAAGTGTTTGCAAATAAAACATAATATGACTATGGCATCAATTGAGGAATTTTTTTTATAGATTTCGACTGACACTAGATCAAATCAAGTTTACCCTATCTGTGATGCAACTCGTAAAAAAGTTTTAAAAATTAAGTGTTTTAAATCTACAAAATTTAATCCTAAATCAAATACGTTACCATATGGAATAACATGTATAATAATGTAGGTATGTATGTATATAATCATATATAATATTGGTAAATCAAATTAATACGGAATGTGTATTCAGTGGTATATTGTTCATTCATCAATAAAACAGACTATTTCCCCGAGAGCTACGGAAAGTTGGATTTACGCAACAATGGGAATGAATTTTAATTTGAAGCCTGACACTTCGCTTTGTCAAACATAACACAGCTATATATTGATTTCGGTATTCCCATGGGAGATTTGCTTCGTATGCTTCGATTATTTGGGGTAGATTTGGAGACAATTTATCAAGACATACGACGCTTCGAATATATTATATCTTATTGTTCTATTCCTGTCATAGTACTTAATAAGCAGTTGATTAATTATTAGATATAAACTGTAGATGTACACAAACATGTGTTACGTGTAGTTCTCCATTTGCGATATGATTAATATAATCATCTGTAGATAACTATGTCGTTCGGTTTTTGTTTTTTAAAGAAGTATCTCGTTTTATTTAACGGAAACTTTTGAACCTCTTTGTTTGGCAGAAGTACTACAATGCACTGCATTTTCTTTCTAGAATATAAAAATAACACCTATCACGGAGTAAAAGAGTTTTATAGACTGCGCTGCATTTCCATAAATAGAATATGAATGTTGCACAATAAGACAGAACGTGTGTTTGCATAATATGCACATTTGCAAACTAAGCACAATGTACTTTAAATTTATATATAGTGCAAATGGAATATAACAGAAAATCTAATCGTATCTATGAAATGAAATTTCCCATAATTACAGCTAATTTTAAACTTTATTTAGTAATATTAGTGTCACAGCTGTATCTATTAATTAACTTTAAATAACTTTGTTAACCGTCCCTATCCGAATATATGAAACGTTTGAAGCAAATGGGAGGTACTTTAATCACAACATTCAGGCGATAGGGTCTGTAAACTATAGGTTTGCTGGCAGATTAATTAAATTTCGGACAAAACCTTCAATTTGATCATGGCTCCATAAACGAAAGTTGAATAAATTTACTTCTCCATTTAAACGTGAGCGATTTGTTGAATGTTTAAATTATTCCTTAACGCAGCATTAAATCTACACTTTCAGGAGGGTTACTGTTTAAAGTTTCACTGTTCCACTGTAGCTTGAACTGTGAGGGTTTAGAAGCTTGTATTCTGTTTCGCTTAATTTAATTAAATCCTAAATGATAACGATATACTAGGTATAATTTCGCCATCTAAATAATCAGTAGCTATATAATTTTCATGATTTTATTATATCTCTAGAGAGTCGGTTTACTGTGAGTACATATATTAGTATGGATAGTTATGGTGTTTAAGTCCTTATCATTTATTGTCTGATATTTCCACTTGTAGAAAAATATAATATCCAATGTAAATAAAAACTACACTAAATGCATTAAATTTTTGATAGTGCAACATGGATAAAATGGAAAAGCTAGATGTATCTGTCACTTACGTTTTCTACGTACTACAAATGGAAATATCAGAGAACAAATATAAATATTTAAAGGTCAAAATATATAGCATTTCTGGTGGAAACTTAAGTCCACTAGATAGAGAGTAGACGGAATGTAGTTATTTTTGGAGGATAATCAATTTAGCTTGACTATTCAAGCTAAATTGAATATCCTCCAAAAATAACTACAATTGTTTCGTTTAACTATTTAAACGAAACAATTTGACAAATTGAAGTTGGCAAGATAGATTAACAGGATTTTTTTTAACTTAATGCATCTATGAAAGAGCAATTCCAACTTTTATTACGAAATCTTTTCATATAATATATATATTGTTGTGTATATAAACAGGCTTTAAAAAAGATACTCCAAATGATGACACGTACAAAAATGTCTACTAATTTATATATTAATGAAACAAAAATGATATCTGTAGATATCGTTTATTAACTCATGGTCGGTTTAATAGAGAAGTACCAGTTCTGAGTCATTGATATGAAATATTATATACCTATGTACAACTTTCTTGAAGTAAAATTTCTATTTAGTTTCAAAGATTGACGACAGGGGGCGATATAGTATCAAAATTTGAAATGGAATGGGGGGCCGAGTGACACTTCATTTTAAACGGCTCACTGAGTATGGTATCTGGCTAAAATTTCATAAATATGTATCCACTCATATGAGTATAGTAATAGAACAAAATTTTAATTCATTGTACCTTTTGTGTTTGCAGTTATCTGCTCAACATAAATTTAAAAGTCAGGCAGCTATGAATTGTGAAACGTGCGTATTTTATTAAGCATATACTACCTTATGAATGTCATAGAGTATTTTTGTTGAGTAATTTTGTTGACATAAGCGCCATAATGAGCAATAGTACTATATATATAATATTTCATATTAATGACCCAAAACTGGAACCTCTCTACTAAACCGATCATAAGTTAGGGAGGGGGATAGGAAGAGAGGACAGGGGTGAGAACATATGAATTTAGAAAATCACATAGTAATATAAGACGTCTGGCCATTTCAAGACTATGACGTTTATTGTGCAATAAGGTACGATCATTCCATTAAAGTTGCAATTGGGGTAGCAATGTCAAGGCAATACATTATAGCACCATTTTCTTTCCCTTGCACAATAAATGTCTAAACACTTTGAACATCTTCTATGGAGTTTTATCTTGGTTGTACGGTCATCAAATGGTTTATTTTGTTTTTCTTATAGTTGTAATTTGTACATTTTTTAGATATACTATTATAGTTAATTATGTAAATTACTAGATTAAGTTTGTAGGAACAAAGAGAAATATAACTGTAGATATTTGTAATTATTTCTTCTTCAGGACAAGAGAACTTTTACATTAAATGTTTTTAATTATTTAATGTAAAAGTTTTAAATAATTAAAAATATGTAATGTACTTGACTGTCCTGAAAACGATTGCATATTCGAACGAAAATTCGACAGATGCAATAAAGAACTTAATCAAAAAAATGTCGGTCTTTTTATCTTGCCTAACATTACTTGGACTATCAAGCGTTAATACTATACTAGTTACCAATACTCCGTTACTGTCTTTCAATTTTTAATTATGTTCTCAAATATGACGTTATCAACAAAGTAAACTAATAAGGTACACACACCAATTACAACGTGTTGCCGTAAATTTGGTATTGCCAAAAAAATCACGACATTTCTTATGAATCTCCTTGTATACATAATAATAATAAAAATCCATTTAGTAATTTAAAAAGAACAATTAAACAAGATAATAAACATACATAACGTCATCTATAAATTAAACCGCAAATAGCGTAACAAATGCTATAAGTAAAGTAAATATGCTATAATAATATTTTGTTGTTATTAGGTATAAATGTAATATTATGTTGCGAGATTATTGAGGGTTTAAAAACAACAATTAAAAAAGATAATCAAACAACAATTCTATCTATCAAACAAATACATATTCTGTCGGTAAAACTAAGCAATATTTAAAGGACGGGTCGATGGCCGCAGTGGTTAGGCGGCTGACTATTGTTGTGAGAGGACGATAGGCGCCGGGGTTCAATTCTCTGGAGGGACGGTGACATTTTTTCAGAGAGTTTAATCCCGGATCGACTTGCCATTCGCTGTTAGGAGCAAAGTGATTAACAGCGCGGCATCATAAAAGGCGATATGATGCTGTCACAAAACCAATTGAACACAACATACACACACAAAAGCTACACCGCGAGAGTTGCAGTGATAGCCAGACAAGCGATACAGTTTACGGAGTCACTGCAACTAAGCACCCACCACATTAAAAAAAAAGAAAAAACGAATTTGTAACCAACAATACTCAATTGGAATCTGGATTCGTCTGAAAACAGTACTTCCACTCGGCAACCCACCGACGTCTTGCCTCGGCTCACTGGCATCGTGTACGGCGGTGCTCGTGAGTCAGTGGAATCATCCAAACACCCCCGTACAGTTCGCGTGGTGAGTACGCCTTCTTTTACTGTTGACTAAACAGCTCCAAGTTGTCTTGAGGAAGACATACGCGACGCTATACTGCTGAACACAAGAGCGCGGTCCTCGCCTGCTCTAGTCACGCGGACCGACCCGCTCGCGGCTGAAGACGCGTACGTCTTAGCTCATTCTAATCTCGCCATGCCTATTGCACTACCGACCGGTCAACACGGCGTTCAATTTTACGGAAGGATACACCTGCCAATCATTCCTCGCTCAAACTCGCTCTGCTAACGCGAACATCCTTCCATTACGCACAAAGTACGAGTACATAGTATCCCTTTAGACAACAGTCAAAACGGCCGGTTTCTCCCAGCCGTCTTCGTTTCCATGTCGATGGAATGTAGCACCTGAATGCAGCTATAGAAAAAATCGAAACTCGTTGCATTACCTGGTCTGGGGAAAACCTTTACGCACCGCTAAAATTATTCATGTACCTTTACGCATTAAAATTATAGGAGGGTGTGCTCGTCACATTTTTACTAACAGTGTATTGTACATGAAACCATATTAAGCTGTCAAAAACTGTTGATTGAAAGGCTTAACGATATTTTTAAAAGTTCCCTGAAGACGATGTTTTTTCATCTTAATGGACTTGCCAAGAAATATGAATTAAGTATTCGAATATTGTACTATTCAAATAAATTGTTGTCACGTATAAGAAGCACTTTTATCACGTAACAGTCCCACAATGGAGAACACTATTTCGATGGCTACTACGTTTCCATTACGTTAAAGAACCTTATATAGATACGTTTTAGGCACGTTACAATTACGTGGGTAAATCGTGAGGGTGTAGGGTCCAAAATTCAACATGAAGTTTTAGTTATTGCACATGTTTGTTTTTCGGCATAGATCTAATTCTCCCAGAATAATGCTATCATCCTCTCGGAGAATTCAACCCTAAACCCCAGCGCTCCGCGAAATCACTGAGTCGCTGCTTAACGACTGCGTCTATTGGCATGTTTTAGTTACAACAAATATTTGAAGCAGTGCTGGCAAAAAATAAATGTGATTTACAACAGAGTCTACGAAAGAAAATAATGTAGTTTCCTGGTAGTGTAAAATTGACGACAACTTGTTTTGGGCCAAATGTTTAGAAATATATTTCATGTTCTAGTTATTGTTTACGTAGGAAATACAGATCGTGTATAACTCAGCGCTATATTTACTACTTGTCTTAATTCAGGCAAAGCGACGTATCAGTAATTATTGGATAAAAAAATTCGTATATTATTTTCATAGTTCTTACATAGTTTTTTAAATTATTTCGCGATATCAGTCATAATCTATAATTCTTTAACAGTATTTTATTTTACTATATAAAAGCGTAAAGAGAGGTATATACACACCACAATAAAAGGGTTCGGCGTTAACAACACAATAGAAGTAAGTATACAAAATTTTAGGCATGAAATTTTATAGCAGTTTTCGCTGTAAGAGGGTTTTTAGAGGGTGGGTAGCCCAATACCACCTGATAAGAGACTTGTACAGTATTTACATGTTTTAGAATGTTTTATGCGACAAAATTTTATGACAACTGCGTACCAGCCGCAGCAAGGCATTGTATACATATTAATCTAATTTAAAACTTTTATTTAGGTTCATATCTCTGTAAGGTGTGGACTCAAATGTAATACAGTTTTTAACAAAAAAATTACGTCCAAACTCCATTGTTCTGTATAATTTTCTGTTTTAATTTTAGGACGAAATTACTGAATATACATATGTAAAAAAGGGCGGTAAAAGAGAGATTACATAATATGAGAGGACAATATGAAGCATATTGTAACAATATAAACACGCAAAGTTATTTTAAAAGTTTAGTGCATCATACGACGTCAGTTTCAAGTACTATGTACAGTACTGTGTAACAGAAAGCGGTACAAAGACAATTCAGAGGGCATAGTTGTAGACTATTGGATATTGCAGAGAAATAATAGTGGTAGGGTGGTACAGAAAATTCTATCACAAAACAGAATCATTTATTGACTGTAAGAATAATAATAATTATTTTGTAACGTAAAAAAGTACCATGCGAACTTGAGCTTATTAGTAAAGATTTTATCTTAGAAAAAGGATATAGAAGGAATTGTTCAGAATGGTCATTTCAGAGCCCAAATTTGAATAAAATCGAGTCCGGGATTTT
This sequence comes from Holotrichia oblita, assembly GCA_023690525.1. Taxonomy (NCBI): domain Eukaryota; kingdom Metazoa; phylum Arthropoda; class Insecta; order Coleoptera; family Scarabaeidae; genus Holotrichia; species Holotrichia oblita. The sequence goes on from CM043015.1 coordinate 68,152,661, forward strand.
ATTATTATGACTACAAAATTATATTTTCGTTGTGTAAACGAATATTGCTGAGACAAACTGCATCAAATTTTATGTCAAAATTGACAGCCAATGTTTTAAATAAAATAAATCCATCACTTCTTAATTTCAATAATAATATAATTTATCTTTTTCAATTTGATGAATTATCCTGAATTTGTTAATAGGTATTACTTAAATGCTTAGACATTTATGATATAATGACGATTTACTGTAAATATCATTATAAATATTATATATACAGAGTGCCCAAATTTTGAAGAGACAACATGGGTAGATTTCGTATTGAAAAAACAGTGAGGTGGTTAAAGCAGAAAAAAATGCAGGTTCGGCAGCTCACTAGGAATCCATTTTCTAATGTTGCTAGTGATAACTCACTTATACAGCTGTCTCATCGAGACCGTTCAGTAGAAGTTTATGGGATTTCGGCCAAAATATAAATTAGTTTATTATGTTCTCTTCAATGAAAATATTATTAGATTTCTAGCGTTTCCGGTTATACCGGAACTCGCCATCTACTTTGTTATTTTTAATGGAACACCCTGTATATTTTTACATATTTGGATTTACCTATTTTTAAACCTTATAAATACCTTTAGCTTTTGTTAATTTGATTCGTCCGTTTTGTAGTTATTCGATTATTTCTAAAAAAAATTTGCTATAGGGGATATTTATTTTATTCAAGAAATTATCAACACTCGATTTTTCGGATATCAATTTAGAATTCATAATATGCTTAAACAACATGTTAGAGTATAATTTTAGCGCCGAGAACGGCTGTCTACATTGTGTGGTTACTGTACTATGACATGTTAACTGTTCGAAACTTTGAAGAACCATAACTTAATTTTTTCAAATGGCAGCCCCCTATTTTATTATTTAGTCGTCTTCGGCATTCAATTTTACATATTTTATGTCCTACACCTAAAATTGATAGTTTAGTTAGAACCCCATAAACTTCTAATGAACGGTCTCGCAGAGACGCCCTGTATAACATTAAAAAAAACTGAAACCAGAGAGAGAGTGTCTATTAAACATTCCATAATTGGTAAACATATTTTAGTCTGTCTACAAAATGATATTCTTGAAATTAGGATTTACGTTTACTTGGTCTAAATACTAGTTGAAAAATACCGGTTTGAAAAGATTTGCTGTAGCAAATTAACCCATATTCTTTAGATCCATATCTAATTATGACATCGTGTTACGATCAAGAAATCGCTTTCTTCGATATTGAGCTACATATGTTTGATGTGAAAGTTCTATGTTTTACCAATCACGTAAATTCATCATTACTTGGTAAATATGGATTATTGAATATTACACAGATAACACTGATGTCTACGCGCGGAAAAGCCTGTGCTAACGGGGACGAACTTTCAGAAATAACGTGACAAACGGAAAATTCAGTTGTGATTTCTGCCTGTAAAAGATTGTGTTCAGTTTTTCAAAATTTTGAAGAAGTTTCCATATAATGTAATACATAATTGCATTAAAAAAAATCCTCACTTAAAAGGATCACAAAAATTGCCCGGTTCAAATTTGACATTTTGATGTTAGGCACAAATGGAATTTGTTTTTAGCAAGAGCCAATAAACGTATTTAAATTACCATGTGAATTAATTCAATCTGCATCTCAATAGTCTAAGTAACAAAAAACTTTTAAGTGTTATATAAATGGATTATGTGAAGTGTCTGCTAATTTAATCCTCTCTATGTCTCCAAAAGTTATACTTGCTAACCATATAAAATCCGTTTTTTCTCCTATACAATATTGTATAGGTTCAAAAAATGAAAAAAGTACTTACTTAATTTACTGAAACAGCTAGATGTGGGTTACAAGAAGATCCGCACCTGAAAAGATGTCATTCCTATAAGTAAGTTATTTCGATATACTACATTTCAAAATGCAAATATTAATTTAAAATTTAAGGGGAAATCTTGTAATGAGTAATTAAAATGTTATGTATGCATTACTTTATTGTTACATTTTCTTATAGATTTGCGACAACATAAAAAATTACACGCGGAGAACTTACTTAGAAAACAGTTTCTTATATTTTACACTACATATTTTGATTAATGAAGACATATTCTTAAATAAATGTAGTTATATAGCAATTACTGTGAAGATACTACTTAACTGGCTGGAATTTGTGAACAGGATGTATTTAAATTTATAAACAATACCGAAAAGGTTTTCATTTTCAGAAAACAAACAGAAAAGTACGAGATATTGAAAAGCGCCTACAAAATTCTTAAACTATCAACTGATACATTTAGAGAGTGAAATATCAAAGTTTATCAGGTATAATAAAAGTTCTGAAAAATTTTAGCTCTAAACGAAGTTTTCGGAGGATATAAGTTAAATATAGACATATTTCTATGCAGTGAAAGTATTTACAAAGTTTTGAGTATAAATTTAAAATACAGTTAGAATTTCTAACTTGTGTGATTCAGAGAAAAAACGATAAACTTGCTTATCTACGTAGTCATCAATGAGTTGGTAGTAAGAGCAATACGTGACCGTATGGAATTGTTAACAGTTCATATACTGTTGGGTCAGAAATAAAACACATAAAATAATTTTCTTCTATATTTCAGTAATGCAGTTTTTAATCAGTGCCAGAGTATTTAAATTTACTCGTATTAGGGTACTCTTGCTCCTTATAATTCTATTATACGAAAAATATAATAAAATAACTGTTAGTAAGTAAAGGCATACAATTTAATTTGGCAAGTATGGAATACATTTTTTGGGAAACAAACAATTTTAACCACATTCCTCAGAACACGTCGATTTTTGATTTTAATTTGCTTTAATTTAGCGTTATAATTAAATATATAGAGGGAACCATATGTGAAAAATGACGTTATCGACAATTTTTTTAATTGAAATAACCTGTATATTATTCGAGTTTTAGAATATAGGGAACACCCTGAATCCAAAAAGGTATCATACAAGTCGCTCAACTTTATAATAGCGCTATTGAAATCAGACAAACATCTGTTTACAGTTTCAATAGACTTGTATTGTTTAATGTATTGTATTAATTCGTGAATGTTTTGTATTATTGCTTCGAATTAATTTAAGGCGAAAATGAAATTAAGTGTACAGCAATAGTTGCAATCAACAGTAAGTAAGATTGAAAAGAAATGTTGAGGCTAAATTTTGATAGAAAAGTAGATGTTCTATTTGCTGTTGAAGAAGAACCGCATACTTCTGTTCGTAAGATTAGTCGTGATCTTGATGTTAGCAAAACAACGGTACTCAAATTATTAAAACTGGAAAAACGACATCCCTTGAAAATACAATTTGTATAGGAACTAAACGATGGTGATCCAGACAGAAGAAGAGAATTTTGTGTAGCAATGATGGATAACTACCACCGAGACCGTATCTTCGTATCAAACATTATTTTCTCTGATGAAGCCGCACTTTCACATTAAATGGACAGGTCAATCGTCAGAAGTGTAGGTACTGGGCAAAAGAAAATCCCAAATGGATGTGTGAGAATCATACACAATACCCGCAAAAGATAAATGTATGGGCTGGTATTTTTATAATGACTTTCGCTTTAGGAAATATCGAATTTATTCGATACTTTACGCACACACTGTATTTATATACAGTAGATTCGTAAAGTAGCGGACAAATTCAATAAAAATTAAAAAGAAAGTAAAAAAACCCTTAGACCTGTCGATTCTTTTACGTAAGACTGAAACGTACAAGGTGTATGGAAAAGCAAATATGACGTTATCCTTATTTTTGTAAATGTTATCCCCTTTTCTATTGTAGAATTTGAAAGAAAAGTATATTTTTTACATACAATAAAGTAAATATGGATGGTGGTTACTTAAGGAAATTTTGAACAAAAATTATCGTAAAAATTAAAATTGAATAATATTTATCTAAATTAAATGTTCGAATTGAGCACCGTTCAGATCGGGTTCTTCAAAATCCGGATTCAAAATTATTAGAGTAGTGATGAGCTCATTTTACAGAAAGTCGAAATATCTCGCACCAGTGCTTGTCTGTTTAAAGAAGTAAGGAACTCTTCCGTCAACTATACCACATCATATTACGCTTTTTGAGGATTTTGAGTATGAAATTCCGTGAGCTAATGGGGATTTTCGGTTTTCCAATAACGATAATTTTGCTGCCTCATCAGAAAAAATGATTCTCTTCACAAAATTACACTTATCATTGCATAATTGTTGCATTTGCTGACAAAATTCATTTTGCCGATGAAAATCATCTTCCGACAATTCGTGACGTATATTGTAGGAATGGAACTTTGCCTCAACTCTGCTTACCATGTCTTGCGCAAATGCGCTAAAGAACTGCATTGCTTCTGTTTGGACAGAATTAAAAAACAGTATTATATCAAATTCATGTATGTAACTCTGTTCCCGAAACTTTTGGATACTAACAGTAGAATTCTTCAGAATTCCTCATCACCACATCATCAGTTTGGTCATTACGTATTTTCAGATCGTAAATATTAAGCAAGATCACCAGAACTAACTCGTCTTAACTTTCTCTTATATTATTTAGAAAAAAGAAGCCACAAGATTTAGATGATTTAAAGACACACATTGCAAACATCTTTAGATCAATTATGCCACATTATTATATTTCATATATTACGTGTAATTTTTATTTGTAATTTTTAAAGTGTTTGCGAAATAAGATAAAAAAAATTAGTACAGTGTTGAGGATTTGAATGCTCGCTCCTACAATGCGCCACTTGACAAGTATTTTAAATATATTTTAAAACTTTTTCGACGTCATTTTTAAAAGTCACGTAAACCATTATTGCAGTCAATAGACTGGAAATATCCACTTCAATTAGAAACGATCGATGTGTATTGGAATTTCATTGACAAGTGTCAAGATATGGAGATATTGAATTTATTCCATTTCATTTGGCTAATACGACAACATTTTTTACAGCTAGCAAAAATGAAATAATCTGTGAAGAGGAATGGATTTTTTTTTTCGTATATAAAGTAAATTAACTTGAAGTGTTGTAATTATTAAGTTTGTTGGAACATTACCGTTTTAGTAGCTTTAAAGTCATTACAAAATTTATAATTCTACAAGCAAATATTGTTGTTGAAATTTTACAACATTTAGCTGATCTGGGATGTTTTAAAGCTATACCTACCGTAAGAATTTATAAAGTTAGATAAGATACGATTTTAAAACACCGGCTACATGTGAATAGATGGCGCGCTCATCGCAGCCCAGCTTGCTCAGGCACAACTGGATCGAATCGAGAGTTTCTTCAGCACATCCGGTCTGACGATCAATCCGAGGAAAACGGCTATTGCGTTCAGTTGGACGATAGCCGTCGCTCTGAAAGATAACCGTCATACGGACGAAAAGATCTAATACGTGGAAATGATCTTCGACAGGAAGCTAACTTTCGCTGAGTATCTAGGTATAGCTAGCAGTAAGGCTATCAGTCGACTGCAACAGCTATATCCTATCCTGGGTAACCACAAATTCACTATGGGCGCGATGCTCAACAAAATACACATTTGTCTGATCCTAACCTACGCCAGCCTAACCTAGGCCACGGCAGCTCTATTCGACATCCTCCCACTGGTACGGGTACAAAATCAGGCCGTGCGACTTGTATTCCGCCTCCCAAACGCATTTTGCTTGTCGTCCTCCAAGATTTAACAGCGGGAGATGTTCAGGACTTGAAAGAGTTCTTGAGGAAGCTCAACCGAGGATTCCTCGAGAAGGTACTCGCAAGCAGCAACGTGGTGATGAATAACGCCATTGCCCAAAAATCAATGGGGTCAAGCACTAAGTACTGCACTACGACGGACAAGCGACGCGGTAATAGAACCAACACTAATATCACATTCTGATTTTTTGATTTTAGATATTTATCAGCGAAGGAGATCTAACCAGAAGACTCCGAGAGGGGTGGCTTCTCGGAGTCAAGGATCAATATCCAAGAACCGTCAGAAGGACATCCCAAGAGGAACTAAAGCTGCAAGAAGAGATTCTCCAATAAACAATATAACACAACATGCGAGTGATATACATTTTAGGTAAATGCAATTTATGATACTTTAGTGTAGGTTAAAAAGTTTAAATATATTTTTACTAACTATACTGTAGTAGAGGACATACAGATTATATAAAATATAAAAATTCTTTGTTGATCAGTCTTAGGAGTAGATATTTAATAATATCTTCGATATATCGATATCGATCAAATGTCGATATAAATAGAATTTCATAGGCTACATAAAATAAACAGCTGTCATTTCTCGAATTTGATTAAATTTGATTTTCTGTTAATTACAATTTATGTGTTAAGTTAAATTTAATTTAAGGTAAAGTTTAAACATATACTATTCTACTCTATATAAAAAGCTTGCATTCCAACAAATAAAAGAAACCCTACTCATTTTCATAAAATATTTGGTTATTAGCTGATATTTTGTGTCATAACATTGATTAAATCATGCCTATAAACATAAAAACTGTCAACAACGTAAGACCAAATATCTTACTTCTCACAAGCAAAATTAAGGATTTTATTTAAAAAATAAATACGTCACAAGTCTTCATTACATATTTATTCAAAAACTGTCAAAAATTATGTCACAAACCATTTCCGTAAACAAGAAAGCCCCCACATTACGAAGACAAGGATTCAATACGATTCGATTTTACTATCTCTCTTAATCACAATAGTTCAACTATCTCCCTCTTTCGTTTTTTCTCGTAGCAATACGTCGTATCGAGTGATCATAATCCTGGCCCAGGAAACAAAGCTGACGCGTACGCATTGAAGCCTTAGTACACTCGAAGATAGACAAGATAGACCCTTTTGATTTCGACTATTGTGAAGAGCCTGCATCCATATAGTAGTGTATTGTACCAAAATTTAACAATGTTTTACAAAAAGCAACAATTGTTAGAATTACATTAATATTACGTCTTGTAATGGGGTGCGATTGGGTAATTTAATTGAAGTTACTTTATTAGGAATAAAGTTATTTTGAAAGAATTAATAGTTATTTGACTTATAATATTTATATCTATCATTACAATATACAATATATTTACATTTTGTTGTGAACCTAATCTATCATTAGCGTTTGTGTGGTACTACAGTTAACAATTTAATATGGATGAAATAGTATAGCAAAAGTCGGTCTTATTGCATATACCTCATTTTTACCAGAGAACTTCAAAGATATATAATAAAGTCTATGTTGTATCTTTTGCTCTTATTTACATGTAAGCCTCTGTGGCAAAAAAGTGTACTTTACGACTTAGCAACCCATAGCAACTAGCTGTTAGAAACTTCACTTTTGTTTAGACTTCTAGAAAAGTATTGTGTATCACCTTAGGGAAATGTGAAGTTTCTCTAGTTAGTAGCTCTAGTTGTGTTACAATAAACTATATGACTAAATAAAATTAAGAATGTATCGATTATATATGTATGTATATGGAAATGCAAGGCGAACACAAAATAAATCATGCGATGTATTTATTAATATCTATGCGATTACTAGCGTTTCTCAAGGAACAGTGTTGCAACGTATTAAACAATTTCGACCAACTGGCAATCTTCAGAATATCAATCTGGCATCTGGCATGCTTGTAACGGGACGCGATATTTCCATTTATTTTATTTTATTTGATATTGACGTAGTAAGGAAAACAAGTACTTATTATATGTCTATTATAGAAATGTTATTTGATTTTAATTCATGTAATGCACCTATTTGTATATTTCCGTAACTGTTTGTCATATATTCTTAATAATTAAAAAATGTAACGGTTTTAACCGACAACGAGCAAACAGGTGACTTATGATGAGAACTGTACTGCGTAGGAATTTGACTCGACTCTCCGATAGAACACTTCTCGTTCGAACGTCAGAGAGTCGAGTCCGCTCCGCAATTAATGTAAAATAGTTTGTCAATTTAGGGCCAGTTAGTGTTCTTGTGTCTATTATATTTGTTTAAATAATCAGTATAACGTACGGCCGTGATTACTGGGAAGGTCCAGCGCGTAGCCAATATATATATAAAAATACTGGAAAAGAACAAATAACAAAAAAGAAAACGCCCGAAGTCCTAAGACAAAGCAACCGAAGGAAGCGGACATTCGGCGGGAAGGAACAGCATCAACGAGCGTACGCGAAGAAAGAAGTCTCGCAAAGGTATTTGGGCACAAAACTATTATATTTTATAAATACGAGCTCGCCAATATATAAAGCCATTAACTATAATACCGTCATTTTGCTATTCAGGGGAATCAATCTCTTTATTTTGGTAACGTCCGTCATTGTGGGTTCACATAGGGATCTGTTCATATACCGTGGCGCCCAAGAGGTTTTAAACACATATTAGCACAATATAAGGTCGTTCTTTCACAGTATAGCGCACAACGAAGAGCGCTTCATTACATGCTGAAGTCAGAAACAAACGCGAATGAAACTTTCGATATCTTATTAATGATCGAAGAAATTTCAAAACGTTCTATAATTAAAGAATGTGACGCAATTCTTTAATTTTCCCTCTGGGGCACGGTGAAAATGAAGTGTATAAAAGAATCTCCGAAACAGTCAATGATTTTAAAACACGGTCTGCTGTACAAAATTTCAAGTATACAGATAGGTTCAGTTCACAATGCACCATAGGCAGTATGAATTGCAACAGTGTATCCCTCTCTTTGCGTTATAGCTTGTGTCTAGCAAGACACACGCATCCACAATTCACTTGAATTTAAACCGAGCGAGGATGCAGCCGTTGGCATATTTGTTTTGTGCGAGTCGACGATCGAACTTGTGACGCATGACTAGTGCGTTCCCACATCGCATCATTCCATACGTATATTGTAACTTCCTATGGTGCAATGCGAGCTGAACTTACGTGTATAGACCGACGACAAATTCGTAAAGCAACAAATTCAATTTGTAAAGGGTGCAACCTATTGCATAAATAATAACGGTGATCCCTTTTAAACCGTATAAATAATTCTATTTTTTGCTGATAGGTATATGATGCCAGTTAATTTGTAGTTTGGACCGATTTGTTGTTTTTGCAATAAAGTGTAGTACTTTGTTCGTCTAATCTTTCAACAGCCAACGCCATTTTCAGTCATGAAGAAATTGAAAATGACTACATATAATTCATTTATTTAACGAAATAATTATATGAAGTAACGGAGAAAATAAGTTCATTTTAGTGAAGCCATAGCCAATAAATTTCATTTAAAAAACTTAATAATGGTCTACTAGCAGGTTTAAAAAAAAACTACAATATCTTTATTTCGAAGTTTTTGGTATTTAATTCTACCTTTATCGGGAAAAACTAAAATTGTACACAATACAGAATAACCTTGATAATCCTATGTAACAATATATGTATTATTAAGCATTTTAATAAAAATTATTCCACTAGTAACTTCACTACAACAAGCATAAAAAGTGCTGCTTCACAGTAAAATGGAATTAAACACTCAAAGCTCGGAAAAGAAGATGTTTTAGTTTTTGTTTCCTATTTAAACTTCCCACTAGACCAATAATTTTATTATTAAGTTACTTTTACGTGGCAAACAGGTCATACAATACATATTGTACACAATTTTGTGCCATAACTCGAAAATTATGCCAGATAAAAAGTAATTTAAGCTAATTTAAGCTCATAAAACTGCACTTATTTTCCTATTTAACACCAAATTTTTCTCTATTGCAGCCTACAAGATGCTCATGCAATACATGAAAAAAGACACACGCTATATATTTCTTTAGATTCGCTTACAAGTTGAACAAGCAAAAACTTTTCTTATTCCCTATAATTAATTTTATAAGTTATTGTTGGTTTTGCTTTAAACAGCTGTAAATGTGAAACTCCATAAGTACCGGCCGTGAATTCCTTGTCGTGAAGGCGACAGAATTAAAACTTTGAAATGTCCAAACTTTGGAGCAATATTCGTGAGATATGTAGGTAGTTACATAAGGAAATCTTAAAATTATTTATGAAACATAATATGCAACGTGATTTGAAGCAAGAAGGGCTTGTGTAGTAAGTGGTGCTTATTTAAATACAGTAGAACCTCGATTATCCGTGTGCGGATTAACCGTGCTGCGGATTAACCGTGTTAGCAAACATCTTCGATTATCCGGGTTTCAATTATCCGTGCAGAATGCCAATTAGTACCAACGGTGCACGTCAATTCGCCGTACCATCATCGTATACATCGTACAACTTACACTGCTTTCCACGTTAACGCCTTGAATCGTTTTGCAATAGCTCCTACAATTTTAACTTTTTCTAAATAATTTTTCATCAAAAACTTCTGTAGTTCTCTATCTTCAAGTTTGTCGCTGGAAGTTTTTCGAAATCTAAACTTTCTTCGATTCAATTGTCAATGAAAGTTGAAGAAGCATTTCGATCGACTCGTATTAATAAATAAAAATGAATTTACTCAGAAAAAAAAACAAATGAAATTAACTGATTATTTTTCTTAATTAAGTTTTGATTTAATTTTTTACACAATTATTGTAATAAGAAAAGCATGTTTTGATTTTTTTATATCTATATGTTATGTGTTATGTTTTTTGAGAATTTTATATTGCTTTTTTGATATTTTCTTTGCCATAATAAACTTTACCAGCTTAATTTTATATTTATTCTAAGTTAGATATTTTTTTCGTAGTACGGTAAGTAGTCATAATAATTTGTAAAACAACTTTTTTGACTAAAATAAGTAGGTGCGGATTAACCGTGCTTTTCGATTTTCCGGGCTTGGTTCAGTCCCGACCAGCACGGATAATCGAGGTTCTACTGTATCATCAAATGTTTAATTTAGAGTATTATCATGCAAAAAATATACTGACAATTTACTTTAGAACGAGCGTTTACTGTCAACACATAGTTTGGTTAGGTTTCAACTATTAACTCCTTTAGTACCTACATATTGCATTATATAAACTGTGTTGGCGTAATTTTTGTGTAAGTCTAGGTACTATTTACCACTTACTGTTAAAATATACCTATACCTATTCTTCATTTCAGTTGCGAAGTAGGTTTTTCTTGTTTTAATAAACATGAAAAAGCTTTCTCGTTTTCGTTACTTTGTTAGAAGAAGCAGACTGTATTTTTAATAATCATTTTATCGTGTGAAGCGCGGCAATGGAAACAAACAAGGGCTCATTTAGAGACTACCGTACAAAGATTAAATGTAATAAAAGTAGGGCTCTCATTCTAGTCATTAAATGTCGGCTGGTCATTCTGCATATAAAACATTTTTCATCTCGGCGAACAATTGCAGAAAAATTTGTAATTCTGCAGATATTTAAGCGAGTTAATTTAGCCGATGGTTACACGTTACATCTTGTACCGTCCGAATTTAATTTCCGCTGCGGTGCAGCGATTGCTTAACGTCGGCGTCGTTCTGTAGCTATCACGGGCAAGGAGACGTTCGATATTCTCCCATATTAAATTGGAACGTAGTCGTGAACACGTCCAGTGTAATATCGGTATAAATTACCGTTTTCATATCATTTAATATATTTTATTGTAAAATTTAGCGTTAAAAATATATAACAAATATGTACAAAGTATAAGTATAAGATATATGTATAAGGTGAGTCACTGCGTGGTGGACAATTATGTCGAAACGGTTACTTTTGTTTGCGGATAGATATGTGGATTAATGAAGGCTACGATTTAAGATTATTTTAAAAGTTTTAGTTTTTGTTATAGACACCAGTTTTTAATGAATTTTTAGATTGTAAGTAAAAATTGGGATAACTGCAACTGTTGCTGTGTAATTTGTGTGGATCTAAATATACTCAATGGTCTTCTTACAACACTATTTTGTTGTTTATAATGTTGCATTGTTAATCAGTTTGTAGATTTGAAATGAGAGTGATATTGCGCTGCGACCTATTGATCTATTGTGCCCCCTTGCGTGAGCTGTAAGCTGCTGGGGTATGTCCGCTCCTAAAGCTCCCCATCCAGTCTAAGAGCTTTGATAAACTGCATTAGCTGTGATGGTTTCAGAGAAGGTATATCTTCTTCGTCTTTACCGAGATGGTTGGCTCGGCTTTCTGTGATGGCGGTGCAGTAAGATGTCAGGTGTTCCGGATTTTCATCCTCAGCCCCGCAGAACCTGCAGTCGCTGTTCTGTTTGAGATCTATCCTTCCCATGTGTTCACCAAGGTGACAGTGCCCTGTAAGGAACCCTGTGATATTATATATTTTTCTTGCCCAGGTTGTTTAATTTATCAAGACATTCCCAGACTAATTTCGAGATGATCGTGTTAGAGCTCAGCGCCATTAGGGCTGCTTGACTGTCGGAGAAAATTGCAATGCTCTGCTTCCGATAGTTCCTGTCAAGGTTCAGTTGAGCACATCTTCCAATGGCATTGATCTCCGCTTGGAAGACGCTGTGCTATGTCCCCATTGGCTCGGAATATTTGGTTCCTGGCCCAAATATACCTGCACCTGTTCCTTTATCGGTTTTAGAACCGTCCACATACTACTTGATAGTGTTTTCTTTTAGAGAGTACGTGGAGTGTTCTCCTACCCACTCTTTCTTATTGCTTAGCTTGGTGAGGAAATTCCTTTCAAAGCTATATTCCTTGATCATTTCATCATTAGGTAGGCTTAGAAGTGGGGAGAGCCCGGCTTGAGATGTCCATGCTCTCTGGTGCGGATTCTCGTCCCTTCCAGTCCCCGCCCTGGTCAGTCTGTGCATAGCCGCAAGGGCCGCTCCCTCCACCACTATGTGTAAGGGGGAGAGGTCTAAAATTACCTCTAGGGGGGCAGTTGGGCATGTTCTCATAGCTTCGGTGATGCATACACATGCATCAGTTTACTCCTGGCACTGTCCCCTCGTGATATTAAACCACTGCAACTATCCACCCGTTTGTAATTAATTAATTTCATTTACAAAATATAAAATATTCTAGTACGCCACGGACACGACTCGCGTTACAGAGGGTTCGCACGCGATTTTCGCCTCTGTTTCGTAAAGTAAAAAATTCATAACTTTGGAACCGCTGCAGATAATCAAACCAAATTTGGAATGTTGGATGAACAAATCATACTCTTTCTTTTAGTGACACAAATTTAATTCAACTTTCACCAGAAAAGAGGGGTGGATTTTTCCATGTGTACTTCAATGCTTGTTACTTTGTTCATAATTAACTTTTTAGAGAAATATTCTACATTTAAGCTGTTCTGGTCGTTAATGATCGATTTGTGGTGAAAGAAATCGTTTTTCAGCTTCTATTTGTAAAAAAAGCGATAATATACTGTGTCCCTATTTTATTGACCACAACTGTATAAGTCTCTTTTCAAAGGGCTTTATTACAGTTTTTTAAAATCCTGGTAACATTAGACTGACTTAAACCGTTATCTCCGTTTACGACTCTAGAATTAACGTTAAGATTTTCAGTAACTTGGACTCCCCGACGCATGAACTGATTTTTTTTCATTATCAGTGCATTAACATTTAACACTCTGTAGTTCTGAGTGTTTCAAGATTTTTAGATTCTTTTATCAGTTTATCGTCGATTGTGGTGTTTCTGTACTTAAACTTTTTTCGTTTATAAGCAATTTTCAAAATGTTTGTCAATTATTAAAATCATTTTAATTTTTTCTTGTAATAAATATTAAATTTTGCCTCATATGGAAAATAATTAAGGCAATAACTGTAAACGGGTCTCAATAACAGCCTTATGTCATTAATTGAGAACATCCTATTTTGTAACTCGCAGGTTTTGAAATATCTAGAACATCAAAATATAGTAATAACAATCCAAATATGGATAGGTATATTAAAATTAGCAACTCTTCCTGTCATTCTTTGAAGTTCATTGATTAGTTCAATTGTAGCATCACAGACATAAAATTTCTAAGTAATTTTTTAAGCTAGATCATTTCCCGTTTTAGCATCTATCTTTGTCATTTATATCATTGCCTGCAGTTGAACTTGAATGACATTAGAAAATATCGCCGTGGGTTTTAGTTCTTGAATTTTGGTTTCAATTTATTGTCCTTCCATTCTTATTGCTGCTGCTATTTCTGATGGGTAAGAATTACTCCACAAGACAAGAGTTCGCTTGTGTTCCTATTCGAGATTCTTGTTATTTGCAAGGCTACTACAGAAATGCTAAATACAAATGATCAATCCCCAACTTTGCTGGTTCCTTCAGTAGATTTTTGTTCAAACTGATTTCGATGAGATGACCTATCACATCTCCGCCTAGAACCATTCACCGCGCTAGCTGATCTAAGTTGCAAATATTAATTCTTGGTGACTTGCCGATTGCAGAGGATTTTCTACGCTTCTAGTTTGGTTTCTTACTCCTTTCAGCAAATTTCCTTTCAAACTAATCTGTTTTCATTACGTCTTGTTTAATGTAAACAGCCTTTAAAATGTTTTCTTGTAGAAATATATCTTTAGTTAATCATTCGCAATTTCTAGAAAATAATTTTCTGTTTCAATATCTTTCTAGTAATTTTTCATATATGTATTATGATATTCAAAATATAACCATAAACATGAGAAACTGTAATGTTTATTCACCAAAATATCAAATTTTCTCCGAGTGATTCAGCATTCAACTGAAAAGATATACACTGACGAGGGACAATATGAATTAATTTATTTGATTTATTATATATTAATTCATCTTATCCCTCATTGACCTAACGTTGTAACAGTCAAGATATATGTACATAATTCGGAAGATTGCGCTAAAGGGCGGCTAACTTTTTCATACGACGTATTAAATGGTTTATTGTATAAATTTGGAAAAAATAACGTGATACCTCAATTCTGTCAAACTAACGTAATAATAAAATTTTTCATAAATTTTATAAAAATTAAAAATAACAACAAACTCTTCTATTGTTGTTATTTTTAATTTTTATACAAGCAACTAGAAGTAAAACGTAATAATAATAATCCATGCCTTAGCATCCTCCTAATAGCTTTAAGCTACTGAGCAGGGTCATTGGCTGCCCATCAGTTATTATTACGCCTGATGTTGTAGAACGACTTAAGATGTTAGTTTTCCGCATTTTCCGTGAAATTTGGAAATCTACAGAAAACCAAATTCAGAAAGGAAGAAGCACCGGGGTTCGAACCTGGTATTGCCGGACTACGAGGCAAATGTGCAAGCCACTAGGCTATTAGGCCGACATGTATACATTGTGATTCATTGAGACCGGCCAGTATTTTGAACCTCCTAATGACAATAAAGTTGCATATATGCATGTAGGGTAATGAAATATATGTACTAAACATATTATTAAGATGGCGGGACTTCCTAAAGTACCGGATTTTTCGACTTTTCAACAATTTTTGAATTTACGTCATGATGCTTAATATTATGTGCCGTCTTCATTTTTGAAGTGAAAATTCTGAAATTGAGATTATGGATAAAAGAAATCTTGACGTTTATGCTACAGTTATTAGAATTACCGCATTATACAGGGTGGAGACTTTAACTGGAACAAATTCGATAAAAAATCAGGTGACAATTTTTGCGAAAAATGCTTAGACACGTCGTTTTTTATTTTTTATTTTTTTTTATTTTTTTATTTATTTATTTTTTTTTTAATGTGGTGGGTGCTTAGTTGCAGTGACTCCGTAAACTGTATCGCTTGTCTGGCTATCACTGCAACTCTCGCGGTGTAGTTTTTGTGTGTGTATGTTGTGTTCAATTGGCTTTGTGACAGCATCATATCGCCTTTTATGATGCCGCGCTGTTAATCACTTTGCTCCCAACAGCGAATGGCAAGTCGATCCTGGATTAAACTCCCTGAAAAAATGTCACCGTCCCTCCAGAGAATTGAACCCCGGCACCTATCGTCCTCTCACAACAATAGTCAGCCGCCTAACCACTGCGGCCATCGACCTGTTAATTTTTAAATACATTTTCTCGTGGTAAATTCATATATACAGGGTGGCCTAAAAATAAGTTACTACCATAAACTGAAATGGAATGGCCTATTTTTTATTGTATTTTTGAATTCTTTATCGAAATGTAAGTATGTTTTATGTACCATGCCCTCTACCTAAACTCAACAATTATCGAGAAATTTACGATTTATAATAACTACGACCATATGTCTAGGAATTTTTTTCTATCTATTACATACAATTTGAACTATGACTTAACGGTGGCAAGTCAGTAATCAGAAATACCAATATTAAAAAAAAACAATGGGATGTTTTGTACGATAGAAAAATATTCCTAGACATATGGTTTTAGTTATTATAAATCGTAAATTTCTCGATAACTGTCACCTGATTTTTGAAAACTGTTACCTGATTTTTTATTGAATTTGTTCCAGTTAAAGTCCCCACATTGTAATATAGACTGTCCAAAATTGATTTGTTTTTTAGTACAACTTCAGACTATTAAAAATCGATTTTCTTATTTACAATGTTTTTAATATTTTGATACAGAATTAAATTCTGTATCGAACTGTATTATTATCTCATATTAACCCTCTTCTATTTGTAATATGATAATTTTAGAGATATTAATATTTTTGGTAGAGTTGGTAGAAAATTATAACAGTTTTTTAATAGCAAGCCATGGAAATCACAGCAAACGTTCT
The DNA here is from genome assembly GCA_023690525.1 of Holotrichia oblita. Taxonomy (NCBI): domain Eukaryota; kingdom Metazoa; phylum Arthropoda; class Insecta; order Coleoptera; family Scarabaeidae; genus Holotrichia; species Holotrichia oblita. The sequence goes on from CM043015.1 coordinate 68,169,311, forward strand.
TATTAGTAACTCAGTATAACTTTTTAATTCTGGTTTCGTTATACCCATCGAAATAGCAAATGAAAATCATTCGAACATGGATACTATAAATTTATTTTATATTCATGAGAAATATAAAAAGATTGCTTAAAGAACTTGTCGTGTGTTCAGTAAGACATATGCTATTTTTGACAGCACTGGTCAAACAGAAATTTAAACGCATAGAATTGAATTTTGGTCACCGCCTATTGTGGGACGTTCGTATGTAGTGCGTATAAAATTAAAAATTTAAGAGAATTAACTCTACTGGACTTATTATGTAGGTTGAAGAACAAAGGCTTATGCGCGGTTTCTACAGAGATGTTGTGCAGTTAATAGAACCAATAAGAAAATATGATTTGTTCCATTTCCCTCGCGACCTTCATTAGTAATGCGGTAAATAATTGTGAATTTGTGGATATTATACATATTTGTGAATGAGCCAATTATTACCGTATACTAACACAACGTTATTATTTAATAATTCGAGAACTTAATAATTTAATAATATGCAATCAACATACATATATTTCTGTGTATAACATGAACAAGTAATTTAATATACATATTATGTATGTATATACAACTGAATCAATGCAGTATATATGTATGTGAGACTAGGAGTTGAAAGCAAATTTCGATGTATAGTACCAACTTCAAGCGACTTGATTGAAATGCAAGACGATGCGTTAATATGAGCTTTTTGGTAGTCTTTCCTCAATTTCGAGATGTGCTTGAAACTTAATTATCTCACCAGGAAGTTAGAAATTTCATTTAAAAGATATATGACATCGTCACTCAGGCAATTGCGAACGCATCCACTAAAATGTGTTTCGTTCCTAAACTTTGTAAGTTTGGGAAATCATGAAAATAGCAAAACTTTGCTGCATGTTAATTTTTAAGAAGGAACTTTCCGGTTTAATAATTGGATAGAATCCATTTGTAAACAGTGTTAAAAGTTTTATAACAAATAAAGAGCTTTTTTATTTAAATTTGAACAACATTTTCATGGGCTAAATTCAGGTATTTTAATTAGTTAATAATGCTTATTTTTGGTAGAAATATAATATGTGGGGAACATAATATCAATGGAAGAAATGTATTAAATGTGCTCAAAATTTGCTATAAGAATATTGGTTATAGAGAAACGGATCGGATGAAAGCCGAAATTACAAAACAGTACCTATTTCAAGATTACACAACAAATATTTCGAATCAATTTGTCATATTCCTCGGCATGTCGGTTAAACGGATATATAAAACGGATAGGGCTTACTGTCAATACTATAATTCACAACGAATTAAATAGCTGAGCACAAACTGATTTATCGATATGCAGTTTCAACCAGATGGGAAATGTGATTTAATCTCGTATACAAAGATTACTAAATTTGTTATACATATTATGTGCCTTAACAATAAAAAAGGCCGTAAAAGTATGCACAAATAAATCGATCGAAACATAACTATACACACGAATTACTGTAACGAGGTAAAGCATTTCACACGATATAAAACTCGTATCTCTGATTTCCTAAAATCGAAAAAACATAATTTTATAATTCAGTGGCTTCTTCAGGAATAAAAGTGGCTAGGGGCGCCAAAAGTCGCGGTAACTCGACGTATGAATCACACTAGAGGTGAAAATTTTCTGGGAAACGCTTGGAAAACGATATTTCAAAAATTAGTTTGTTCAAAAGCTGTACGTCAGAAATTTTCACAAATATGTCGAAAAGTGACATGTGTCATTTAAAAAAAGAGCGATTGTGGTTCAGTATACATAGGTGAAACCGAACGGTTAAACTAGAATGGTAGTTGACTGGAATAGTGTTGCATTTCAATTTATTAAAAACGCGTAAAATACAAAAAGTCACAATAAGTCATATTCGTTCACCGTATAATAAATATATATATAACAATAACACCTAAATTACACAAACTTGCTGAAAATTATGTACACATTAACGTAAAAATAAAATTGTATTTTAAATTGAAATAACTCCAATTTTCTAGAACACATTGGTTTCGCTGTAGTTCTATTCCATGACCGCCAGAAATAAAATACATAAATAAATTGTTGCAGTCTCGGTATAACAGAATACTTTAGTATTGCCTTTAGTTTTACCCCATGATTTCACGAATACCAGAAATATAGGTTTACCGTTCCCCCGAGAGTGGATCTTTTATATTTTGCACCACCTATGGCTGCTTGGAGCATTAAACTGAACGAATGCGTGCTCGTTATCGCTTTACTTATGTTAAGGGATCCTATACCTACCTTTTATCATCATGCCTGGCGGTGGCTATACTTGTATCTGTGCAGGGAAATCGAATTTATTTTCGTTACAGCTTTCCAGTCCAATCGCTGCAGTTGAATGTATTAAAAATAAAAGCGTACGTAGTTTGCTTATACTACCGAGCATAAAAGCTGTACTTGGCGGTTTATTTTCGTGGCAAGTTATGCAAATCTCATATTATTGACAAAAATATTACTTCCACATAACGTGTTTTTTTTACGTCTACATAAATGGATTTTGCATAAAGCTTCGAAAAATTGAAATCGCTGAAATAATGTGAATGTTAGCTGTACAGGCACGAAGTGTAAAGTATCACATAACAATACCAGAAGACAAGCTCTTTTACAAAAGGAAGACTGTTATGAACGTTTTTATAAAAATAAATGTCAATAAAATATTATCTGGGTTTTGAAATCTCTAAACGGAAATAATATATTTCATTATTGATATCATCGACACAGGAACAATTTGTCAAACATATCTGAAAGTTGAGGAAGATTTGTAAGTTCATCCGAAATGGTAATAGATGCAAATCTATGCAGGCTCTATTAAGGAGCAACTTTAATACATAACTACATGTCATTCTTTTACAAAGTTTTCAACTTCGTTTTGAAGAATATATTATAAAAGTTTGCTGTAATTTTTAGTTTTCTTTGATTTATCTCAGAGTCTCAAGTAGGATCTATTTTTTTCAAGTAGAACTCGCTTTTCTTTAATTTTAAATTGGGCGCTTTATTTTTTCGATGGTCACATTTAGATGTATAGGTTGGTAACACTACTCTTAATAAAGTGGCACTACTAAATCAATAATAGTAAGATGTCCACATGTTGTATGACATTTTTAAATTTTTAATCATAAATTAGACAAAACCTAACGTTATTTATTTTAAATACCACCCGCCATAGGGTCTACAATATAAGAATACTTAATAGTGCTTAATATCTATGTGGAACGTATGTAATCGTTGTAATTTAAAGGTTTAATTTCAAGTCTGGAGTTTGTCTGCTTGTTTTAGGGTTAAGCTAATGAAAGTTAAAAACGAAATATTTTTAAATAAGAAACATAGACCTTCGCATGTTTACTGGTAAATGGCTAATTATATATTTAAATAAATGAATTTAAAAGTTAACGGAGAACTGTTTATGTGTCTGTGATCTTAAATACATACTCTTGCTTTGGGTCTTATTTTCTTTAAAATATCACTTAACTAATACACCTATACTAGATTACACTGGTATTATTTGTCAGGGTCGGTTGTTTGGCTCTATTCAGATTTGGCATGGGAATTTTGGTTGTATTGGGACGAGTTTTCTTCTGATCGGTTTGGAAATTTGGGTGTTACAGTGCGGAAAATTCTCATAACTAGATTTGGATCCTCGGAAATACTCCCGGACTGGGAAATGGGATTTGATCCTGGTTCTCAAATTTGTAGATTTGGTTTTTAAAGAAGAACATTTTGAATATATATTTTAATTGGAGGTTTTCTAAAGAAGGTAAATAGGGTTAATTTAGTCGAGTATTAGGCAACAATTTTAGGATATTGTTTACACTTTGAAGATAATTAGCATATAGATTTTACTTTATTTGTCGTCGAAGACGTTCTGTTTTCTTATTTTTCCCTACAATCAATATTTCCGATTTCCATCGCCGACTATTATTTTGTGTCAAGATATGCAATTGATCTAACAATTTTTTTGTCGTTTGTATGGGAATCTTGAGCTAGATGTTACATTTTAAAATACCTTTTGAAATTGCTTAGAAGACGTTAACGTAAGTAGGTAAACTCTTTAGTATGGTTTTTTTTTATTTTGTAAAATAAAAAAAGTAAAAATTGAAATATCACTTTGTGCTATAGGTCTACTGTACGAATTTGGTACAATTAGTTCTTACAGAGAGTTCTTATTTCTTATATTGTTGTTTGTGTAATAATACCTAAATTTTATATTAAGTTGTTATATCTTTTGACATACTTATTTTACCTTGACTAATCGAGATCGAGTATTGAGCCGTCATTAAATATTTGTTTTTGAAAGGCAATACACCAACGCAAATTAAAGATGAGTTGGATGCTGTATACTGGGGGCTCTTCACCATCATTTATCATAGTGCAATTTTGGGCAGCAGAATTTAAACGTGGCCGTACAAGCTTGGGAGACGATGAGCGTTCAAAAACTGTAACCACTGACGATAGAACCAAATAGTGCTAAACGACTGACGACGAAACAGCTAACAAAGGTTATGAACATGTCCAAAGAACATGTTGAGTGCCGCATTTACTCACGTTAGACCAAAAATGTGTTCGAATGAACAGTTCCAACGCTCTGTTGGTGCAGTTTAGGCGCAATAAACCAGAGCTTAGGCGCCAAATAATTACTTTATATAAAACTTGGATGTACCATTATGCGCCTAAAACAAAAATACAGTCAAACCAGACTGCGAAGGGGGAATCGGCTCCAAAAAAGATTTTTGGGCTGGAAAAGAAGAAAACCCCTTACAGGGGCATAATATGCATAATTACTTGATAAGTAAAGACAGGAATTGCTGGAAAACGGTCACATTTGCAGAAAAAAATTGTTTTACCAAGACATTGCGTCATCTTACACCTCAGCGGTTGCTATGGCAAAAATCTGCGAATGACGGCTTAAACTGCTTAACCATCCTCCTTGTTTATTGTCAGTACCGTGTATTTAATAGTACTAATATAAAATACTATGAATTAGAAAAATGGAATATAAGCAATACTAATTTGTGCTTATTTCAAAGTATTAACGGCTTTCGAAATGCATTTTGTTGAAGAAAAGTATGGTTTATCATTTAATTAAAATAAACGATAAGAGTATTATAAAAATAGTTTGTTTCTTTGTTATATGTCACAGTGTTAGAATTATTTTGAAAAATGTAATAAATTTGATCTTGTAAAATAAGATAGTTTATGGAAGTTAGCATAAATAAATATGACAAATGAAGCTTTCATTGTTTGTGACTAGTAACATTTTTATTGTAATTACAGTATAGCTAACGACTCCCGAGAGATTAGAGAAAATTATTAAGCAGAGAAACACCGGATTAGGTAACTGGTATTTCCACTACAAATACCATTGCGAATTTAAGCTCCAGTTGGCACGAATCGTGGTTATCTAAAATATCTGCAATCGAATACCTAGAAATTTCGCGATTTGAATTTCATAACGAAGATATCTGAAATCTAATAATTACCTAAGTGAATGTGCTAAGATAATCGACAGAATTTATCGAGTATAAGCTGAAAAATATATCCAATTCGCCTAATACTTGTCAGAAGTATCTTAAATAATCTTACAAAAAATTGCAATTTATTCTGGGGCATGCTCGAATAAAAGGTAGCCAAAAGAAATTGCGAAAATTTATATTAGTGACATATTAGTGTTTTTGTTCACATAACTTTCTAGTTTTATATAGCAATAATTATTACTTTAAACGGTTTAGATCATTATTATATTCTTTTGTTTTTATTTATTCTTTATAATTTTCATAGCCTAATTGATTTTATAAAAACTCTAAAGCTATGACATTTTGTTATAGCCAAGTAAATACGTACTTAACAGTTCTTATCATTTTCCCATATTCTTTTAATCAAATATAGTTGTGTATCAGTGTTCAATCCCCAGTTTATGTTTTACTCCATTTCAGATAGTATATTTTTAATCATTATTACTTTGATGTTTCAATTTATTGATAACTTGGATTTGTAAAAACAATAAGCAGTGACTAAGTATCCGCAAAAAAACACTCTTTTTAATTGGAGACACTAATTACCGAAGAGTGACTTACCTCGAAGAAACGTTTATATAGCTTTTGCGATAAATTAATGGAAATATCACTGAGTACTGTTGCAATCGTGCGATCGAGAATTGCTGTAATTACGTGATTCAATTAATAAACGAAAGAAATAAAATCAAGACGTCTTTATCGAAAGCGTGAAATACTAGCGTTAGAACGACCAGCAAAGAAACAATAAAATCTGACCTACTGCAAGGTAGAAAATTACAAATTCCGAATTCACTCCCTGTACAATAAATAAGAGTACCTAGTGGAGCTTTCATCAGAGATATCGCTTGTTTTGTTGTATTGTTTTGTTTGTAGTGGATATTAAATTTACCAACTGGGAGAGATTTAATTTGTTTCTGTACGTCCAAGCTATCTAGAAAAATGTGCTATTAAATTTTACTTTGATGTCTTTTATAAATTGACTTTTGGTTTTATGTTTAAGGATATCCTCATTCAAATTCCAGCTTTTATTAATGCGCGATGTATTGTTAGCTAACAGTAAGTTAAGAAAGATTTACGTGAAGTGGAAGCAAAGAAGATAATTTCAAATTATGTTTTTAAAGCTTTATGTATAATAAGCAGTTTTTGCTGAAATAAAACACACCGAAAGTGAAGAATTTATTAAATACATAACCTATGAGAATTTCAATAAATTATACTTATTTTTGTTTATTATGGGTACAATTGTAGTGATTTTTTATGGTGTGTTGCTTGGCAAAACCAGTGTTTCATGACTGTAGGTATTATTGCATTACATTAGTTCACCATCCAGTTTTCAGCATTTTGAAGTGTTTAAGGTGCTTAATATACTCGCAATTCTCTTTATCTATCTCCCTCTAGGCAGTTGTCGTAAGGTCTACGAAGTTTGCTAGTGGATGTTTTACAACTAAACCAAAAAAAGTTTCCATTTATTTTATTGATTTAATATTAACCAAATCATTAAAACTATTAGTGATACGCTTAACTCATACAGTATTATATGTACTACAGGAAACGCTTTTTCTCGATTTATTGCCTTTATTTGTTCGTGCCTAGTAATTGGAGTACGTTACGATAAAAGCATTTTAGAAGTGCACGTTTTAATCGAATGGTACTCGTAAACTGACAAATTGAAATTCGATATTTTTAAGTATAGTGCAAAGTACATTATAGGGATATTGAAAACAATTATATCATAAAATAGTAGTATATTTAACGTTCACTTATACATATATCGTTACTTTCAATTAGTAGATATTTCTGCAGTTGGTGCGGTATTAACAAGTTCTTCTTGTTGTTGCTGCATGCACTGTTGACTTTTGTTTAGCCAAAACCGCATTTCTTTTTTTAATGCAGACGAATGTAGTAAACAGTTATGATTACAAGAATGTGTTATAGATCTGTATCTGAGGTCGTGTGTGGGATCGAAGCGAATTCTAGCCGCTCTCTGGCGACGATTCGGTGGTCCCCATTTAGCGTTCGGACTTATCAACGTCTTCGAAATCTGTATTCGAAAAGAAATTATTAGTAACTCATATCATGAAAATGTTTATATACAGGGTTGGGACAGGGCCAGGATAGGCCGATTATAGCTTTAGTAGAGTAGCTAAGGTCTCCAAAAATTAAATCAGCAGACGAAGTTTTATACAACTTGATAGATATTTGCATAATTCATGGTGAACCATATCACTCGATAAATACCAATCCATTGATAGGGCAAGCCAAAATGTATTAGATATTCTTAATTACTAACATGCTGACTGTTACAATATAAAATAAAAAAAAATTGGTAATGTATTCTGGCAATCTCAAACCTTGAACAATTTAGTGGTGGCCAAGCAACACGCTGGTATAATAAACGTTTAATTAACGTAGTGATGCTTTATAATAATATTATACGTGTTTGGTATTAAACGATTATTTTATTGGTTCTTTGTGTAAATTACGATTAATACATTAATATATTAGATATATCTTCAAAATACATTTATTTTAAATGTTTTTATTTAATATAATGTAAACGTCTAAACCAATTATTTGATACACAGTAAAAAAATGTGGATAGAATTACTTGAATTATGAGATGTTTCTCTAAGAATCTCTTGGTGTATTAACTTCTTAAATACGAAAAACACTATTTAATTCACTATTATCAAGGTGATAACAATGATACAGTATTTTTGATATAATTGATAGTGTTCGATATTTTGTTGGTGAAATAGTGCTTTTCGTTTGTTGAAAGCGAGATCTGCTGTAACGTGTTATTAACATTCATACTTACCCTTAAAGAAAACCTCATACTGGAAATAATCATTCCAATTAAAGTAGGTGCCATTACAATCAGGAAGAGGGTTTTACTACGTTGTCTCCCTGTTATTCTGTAATAAACGAGGCCAATCGTGCTTAACTAAAATCATTACAATAATTATATTTAATACATAATATTTTTTATATTATTTATTTATAATATACAAAACCAGATTAACGTCTGTTTAGTATTAATATACTATGTACATATGTATATGTTAATTTAATGTTGCTAACGAAACAATACAATTTAAAAGTTTTGGCTTAAATGTATAATGGAAGCACGCCTTTTAAATTTTTATCTACATTTTCAAGGTCTGTAAACAAACATTTGCCTTACACACATATAAGAAATTTAACAGTAATAAAAATTATAATTCGGGAGCACATCAATTAACTCAAATGCGTAAACATGACACAATGAAATGATGTGAAGTAGTACTAAGCTGAATCGTGAAAACCTAGACTCAACTATAAGTGGTATTAAACTGGTAGCTTACACTCACAAGGACAATGATGCAGCATTGTTAATTGGGATACATTCATCGAGGGAGTACCCTTGTCGAACTACTAATATCGCAGCAACACAATAAGGGATAGAGTCGCTGCAGAGTGTGTGGAAGGATAGCCAACCATTACGTGGACGTGTGCCGTTATCCGAGAGATGGTTGACTGGATTAAAATTCAGAGACGTACCGGAATGTGCAAACTGTTTGTTTGAAATGTATGGTGTTATGGCAGCTTCAACAAGTTGAATGAAAATTGTTTATTGTTGGTATTCATTTATCATATGTTGCCTCAACGTATTAGCCGACTGTACTAGTAAAATGTCGCAAATTGAATGCACGAAGCAGCAACATAATAAGAGTATAAGAGGCTGTTGTGCTCCTATGTAATTAGGTATATCCCTAGTTTTAATCCTTTTCTCGGGTCGCTATATTGTGGAAACAACCATGCACAATTAGGAACGTTTTTTGTACATAGAACCCGTTGTGTAAAAGCAGTTCTATTGTCGCTTGAATACTTTCTTAAATAAATATTTATTGTTTTGTTTTATTTCTCTTCTTTGTTTCTATTTTGTTGTATTCTACAAATTTTACATTTTGAAACTGTGCAAAAAAATCTAATCAACTTGCACACAAATGTGACTGAGGATTGGATATGGTCTTCGAAAACGAATTTATTCTATTCAACAACAAATTTTCCATGCCTCAGGCTAGTGTACTCACTTACCTACATTTACATATAAATGCAGGACATTATATTAGAGACAAAAAACGTTTTGTTAGCATTAATTGAAAATCCGCATTGGTCAACTCCACAGCTAGCAGACAATGAAATCTTCTTAGGAACTGTACTCTATCTAAACAAAAGTTAGGCTTGTATAAAACAAAAGTAGTTTAGAAATTATGAAAGGATGACTTAATCGATGAATACAATTTTGGGCAGAAATTATGGATATGTGAGATTATAAATTTCTAAACAATATTTTTTTGTTAGATGAAGCCCTATTTTCATTAATTATATGGAACTTTAAGAATTTGTGAAGAGGCAAATTTCGTACAGGTCTGTAAGACTAAAGCTCTCCTAATAGATTTATAAAAAACATTTTCTCGAAAATATTAAGTTTAATATATCTCTTGGAGTTTTCTAACTTTAATTATTAATCTATTGCCAGTTCTTTATAAAATTCTCGCCTTTCCATGTTCATGGTTTTCTGTAGTTTATAAATTCTACGGCAAATGCGGAAAGGTAACATCTTAAGTCGATCTACAACCGCAGGCGTAATAATAACTCATCGCCAGCCGATGCACCCGCTTACTAGCCGAGACCTATTAGGGGGATGCTAAGGCATGAATTATTATTATTATTAAACGGGTCGATAGCCGCAGTGGTTAGGCGGCTGACTATCGTTGTGGTGGGACGATCGCAGCTCGCTTTCTCTGGAGAGACGGGAGCAAAGTGATTAACAGCGCGGCATTAGAAAAGGCGATAGAATGCTGTCACAGAGCCATTTGAACACAATTTACACACACAAAACTACAATGCAAGAGTTGCGGTGATAGTCGGGCAAGTAATACAGCTTACGGAGTCACTGAAACTAAGCACCCACCACACGTATAAAAAAATGTATATTATTGTTAACATTAAGCACAACACAATCATTTATTGCAAGCACATTTAGAGATAAATACAAAACCACACCAAAACACGGATTACCTTCTACTGTTTTTAGCACCAACATAATCGGTTCACTATGTCTAGGTCCCATTTGCTTTAGTGCTATTATAAATCATGATTTCGGGTTTTTTGATTCTTCGCAGACGCTGTCGTTGGGACGCATATTAGACAGGACTGTATTTTTAAATTAAAGGGATTAGTTTTTCTGTGAGCAATAATTATACAAATTAATGTTAATACTCATTCAGCAAGTACTAGTTAAGAAAATAAATATAGTCAAGTGTTTTGCCGCACAGCGATATCACATATCTTAAAATTTAACAGAATAATGTACCTAAAGTATTTTAGAATCGTATTATAAGAACGCTTACCGTAATTACTAGCGTTGCTACTTTAATACCGGCAACCCAGTAATTTCCAAGAATTGCACCGGAATAGAAATGGAAGTCATTCTTTATACGACTAATTGAATATAAATATAATCCTGCTAAACTGAAAAGTAACATCGCTGCCTTCTGATCTACTAAACTGTGGGAGAGACTTCTAAAATAACAAAGTAAATTAGTCTCTCTCTTGCTCTATTATGTTGACGTCTTACTCATAATAATCAAATACTTTAGGGGTCAATATGAAAATATTCGTGACACCACTGAGTAAGCACAACCCTGCCGATAAAAAGATACGCCATTGATGTATTATGGGAAACTCTTCACATAGTGCTTCCAGGAAAGAATTATAAACGTAGACTGCTGATGATAGACCCCAAAAGAAAAGGGTAAGAAAATACCCTATAAGCCAGATTTGTGGAGCTGGCAAGCTTGCTAAGTACTCTGGAAATAGGGCGAAAAGCATAACTTCTCCTACAACATATTTAAATTGCTTAATATGATGTTGTATAAAGTTTTTTACAATACCTGATGCCAGTAAACATTTCGTATCCACTATTTTATATTTATCTGAAGCGAAATTGATCGTGAGCGACATCCATAGTGTAATCGTGATTGTATAAAAAAGTTTCATTACATATATTATGACCGTATCCACTGTAATGCTTATACCTGGTTTAGACGCCGCGCTCAAAGTCAAAACGTCAGCTGGAAGTTCTCTGTGCAAAACATGCACACTTGTGTGTATCCATACCTAAAAATGTTCAATATTGTTATGCCATGTTGTAAATAATAATAGATTGATTTACGAATAAACATTAATAATAATAATTAATTGGTGTTTTGTATCAAAAAAATTCAAAACTTAAAAAATGAAACCAATTCAACACAAAATTTAATGTTATTTAGCCAGACTCGTGGCTTCTCCCATTTGCTCTTCAACAATACAGCTGCACTCTACGGTACCGACATTATTTAGTTAAACTCGTTTACCACTAAATCAATACTAAGTCCCCAGCCCAATCCTTCCATCCATTCCAATGTTAAATAAGATAGCAGATACAGATAGCAAAACACCTGGACCTACTCGTAAGAGAAAATATGAATAGCATATGAACCTTTACGTTACGTAAACAACATCGTTGGTTCATTGCAAATGAAAGAAAAAAATGCGCTAGGAATGTCTGTTCAATAACACTGAACAACGTGATTTTTGTCTCATGAATGCCAATAGTTGTAGTTAATCCAGATCGTTATCGTGTCTACAGATATGTATTGGGAATTTCTTCATCACCCAGAGTTTTTATTTTAAATGTACAAACGTGTTGGTAGTTGTAAGATAGTAGTGAAATAGGAACACGCCATTGTAAGTGCTTTGTTGCTATTTGTTATTCATATGATCTGAAGGCAACTGAAAGATCCCTGACTTTTATTGCTGCTTAACAAACATTAAAGGGATTACGTCATAATTAAAACATTGTTAAAGAAGAAACTGGTGTACCTTAACTTGCAATCTGTAACGAGACCAGTTTCACACTGCAAATAATTCTCCAGATTAAGCCTCCAGAACATGTGTGTTAGATGAGAAGAGCTCAGATTTTGATAGAAGTAAAGAAGAAGAAGAGAAGCAGATTGGGATGATAGAGGTTCTGTTGCTCTGTACGTCGTCTATTGACCGAAGAAGCTCTTAACGAACTCACACGTAATTTAAAGTTATCTCATAAACAGGTTGAAATTACCAGCTTATAGAAGGAAATCGTCTTCAAAACAATACACAGATGGATATGTATTTATCATTCTCAATTTAAAGATTATTTTTCTTAAGAAAATGGATTAGTGTTTTCTAATGACCATTCTTCTCTTATGGAGATATTTAATGTTAAACATAAGCCAACAGAATGGCGATTTGTCATTGATTCCGTTACAGTTAGTTTGAGGGATGTGTTTCGGCATCAGTATCAGTGGTCCATCTGGTTAGTATGAAAAACTTTAAATTTATATTGGAAAAACTTTAATATGCAATGTGATTTAAAAGTTACCGCACCTATTCGTGCCTTACATATCACAATAAGAGAAATAAAATAAAAGAATTTTGTCAAAGCCATAAACAACACTTCTGGTTCCAAGTACTTAAAACAGAAGTTTCCTAAAATTGGTAATGCGATAATTAAAGATAAAATTTGTGAATCCACAAAAACGATCACTAATCCATGATGAAAAGTTAGGGACTGTTGAGTCTATTGGAGAACGCAGCTTGTCAAGCTTTCAAAAATGTTACTCAGTTTTTTTAGGAAATCAAAAAGGAGAAAACCACAATCTTATAACATCTTATAAACATTTGGGTCCTTAAAGTAAATTTCCTCTAAGAAAAAAAGGAAAAAGTGAGCTACGAGGAACACTTTCATCAGAAGTTGTAAGATATATAAAAGAGGTATCAAAGTGAATGGAATCCCAATATCTGTTGAACCAGCAAGATAGATACTACATCGGCGAAATATACCAGAAAAGCAGGTCTCTCAGAAATCTTGGGCGTTGGAGGAAAATCAATATCATATTTAAATTCAGAACAAAAAAAAAATCAGAATTTGTTCCTCAGTATAATTTGCCGCAAGGAATGCTAAACATGTAATATTGAATTAGGTGTAAAATGTAAATTTCGTCAATGATACGATTCAGCGTTGCTGTATAGCCACTATTGCTTTTAACAATAATTTTTTTGGATACCTACAAATTATTTTAGATCTGTACCTAACCTTTAATCATTATAAATATTATTCATAGTGGAAACAGATTGTTGAAAAGATATAATTCTGTGATAAAACAAAGTACATTTAAGTATTGCATAGACGAGAGTCACAAGAACTATACTGTCACTATAGTTAATATTATCATATAAATCAAATCGTATAAATACGATCGTATTTATGTGGTAATATCACAACATACATCAAGTTAGAATTACAGGATAATTAATGTGTAGACACGGGTTTTTATAATCTCATCAGCTCCACGCATCATACGATGTTTGGTAGGTATCTATCCCGAGAGGAGCTCTCCTTGTGCCATCTATTAACCAAATATGCCTTTGCAAGATGTTAACTTCTCGCGGGCAGGATGCTTACAACTTGAGAAATCTTGCCCGTTAAAGGTGAATATCCTATACTGCCTCCAGCGAATAAAATTTATCTGGTATTGTAGAATTAGTCAAATAGAAAACGTCGTGTACTGATGAGGCTATACAAAGCCGAAACAGTAATGCTAATTGAATGTATGTTGTGATATCTTCGCATAAATAAATTTGCTGTTATGTAGTAATGTAGGTGATATATTTTTTGTGACTGTGATTCTTGTTTATGTACTAGTGTCGTTATCCCTTAGGGGAGTGTATGTAATATATTTACAATTAACATGCAGATTGCTCTAGTTGCAAGGATTTTCTTCAAAAGAAATTAACATCTTGTCGAGACCTATTTAGTTAGTAGATAGTGTGAGGCATCTTATCATAAGATGCCTTCAGATTTATTTGGCATTGTAGAATTAATCATATAGTGTTGACTATTCTGTAAAGCAAACTTGTGTAATGTATACGACAGCATTTTTACGTTTTTATATTCAAGTATACTTATGCTTACCCTATAATCTTTTAACGAAGAGAAATCTGATGTAATATAATCCACTATTGTGTATCTAGAACTGATTGCAAAGGTATACAACATAATTGGAACTAGAGTAATGTACATGGTCATATTTATTATACTGAAAATCTTTGCACAGCGTCGCAATCCTATCGCTACCAAAATAAAGATTACAAACCAGATTATTTCAGCATTTATAACTAAATGGGCCAGATATCCTGTTTGAATTGGTGCAGTTTTGTTGCCGATACGCATTACATAGTTGTTGAAATAATCGTAAGAGGAAAATCTAGATAAATTCACGTTGTTTTCTATTGTACAGTTGTTAGAGCGAAATGGATGACAACATGTTTTATTATAGCTTTCATCTGGATCGGCAACCATACATGTATCCGAACTATACTCAAAAGAACAATCTTTCCATGGAATAGACTTGGAGAACATGAGTATTGCATAGTAAAGCGCTATAGCAGCTAATATTACATTGAATATCTCCAAGAACAGTCCTTGTATCGCGATCGAATATTGTCTAAACCTAAAAAAAAAAACGAGTTAGTTGGAAGTGTCACTTGAAAAAGAATAATATCACACGAAATCAATTTTTTAACGAAGCTGTGATCGAAAGTAATTCTAATTATTAGAATAAGCGCAATATAGCGAAAAAACGGCGCAAATAATGGTTAATTGCGTATTTACAAGAATACTAATAAGTATTTTCAAAAAATAGAGTTTGCATACAAAACGATTTATCAGTATGTGCGCATTTTCTGAAATTAATTGTTGTAAGTTCCTTACGGATAAAAGAATTTTGGAAATTGTTTGAAGCATTTGCATTTTCAGTTGCTCCTATTGCCGTTTATGCTACAGTTCTTACCGCTAGTGCTAGCTAACTTTCTTTTTTTTGAAAACCCTTTAATTATTTTAAATTTTTTATAAAGCTTCAAAAAATATCGACGATTCAAAGTGTTGAGTTTGCATATTTTTCTTCTAAAGGAATTTTTCTAAAGGAGACAGTCTCTTTATATTTAAAAGTTCAATAAACAATGCTTAAGTAGAATGACAAAAAACGTTGTTAGTGCTAAGACAGGTCTAAAATAAACAGATCGAATTGTTTTTTCATAGCTATGTTACTTTCTTTTTCAATATAAAATATAATATCTTCTTATTTCTTGTTGTGATGTATTAAAGCTTTTTTATTTACATTTAAATTTCCAGTTAGAATTTAATGAAACCTACAGGTGTTTCACTTAAAAGGCAGTTTCAGTGATTATATTGAAAACCTGATGCTCAATTGTTTTTCTGTTTCCACCACTGCAATCGCTACATAAAATTGCTAAAATATGCCAATTTATGTGACTTACATAGTAACTCCAATAATAACGAAGTTGGCAATAGTGCGAATTTAACTTAGAACAGCTTCGTGGGTGTTTCTTGATTGTGCAGTGGATACTTCTTCTTGTCGAAATGGATGCAGTTCGTCGAACTGTAATGGTCAGGAATCAGCAAGCGAAGACATAATAAGAAATCTTCTAAAGAAACTGACAGCATGATCTGCGAAATGTCAAGTTCAAACTTATCTACGCGACAACACCCGGAAGAATACAGTAAATGATGGTCGTGAAAACCTACCGTCAACTATGAAAATCGTACTATTAGTTACTGTTTGTAGATACACATACCAATGTGGAATTTTAATTTAAATATGCTTAATAAATAGGCATTTTTAAGCTCGATTAAAATGATCCAATGTGGAATTTTAATTGAAATATGCTTAATAAATTGGCATTTTTAAGCTCGATTAAAATGATCCAGATAAGGCCGTGATAGATATTCACATTTGGCAGCACTGATTTGAAACGACTTGTCCGGACAGCGCTGACATTTGGCAAAGAAGTGGTTAGTTTTATGGATGCAAAATGTACTTGAATTAATTTGTCATTAATTGAAGTGACATTTATAAATTCTACTTTCATTAATTTAATTAGTAAAAATCATGCTTTAATTGATCTCAGAGTACTTTAGATCTATTCTTGTGTTATTAAAGTTTGCACAGCGTAGAATACATATACTGTATTTCCACCACAACCACCGTGTATAACCAATACCAATAATCTATTTACGAATTTGATCGCTATTACTCGGCGTCAATTAAAATCAGCATAAACATCGCATTGCTGAAAATACTTTATTAAACTGAATCTTAGCATGAAATTGTAGAATTAGTACGGAATTTCATCTGTTCCACAAATGTTTATGTGTGTATGCAGATATTCTGCATAGAAAGTTTAATTTTCTATATTTCTGTTCCCTTTGTTTGTTTTAAGTACCTATCAACACGTTAAGAATTACGTTCAAGGCAATATTCATAACGAATGAAACTATCTAAATTTTGAATACATACCTTTTAAGAAAGGAACACAATTCCAAAACCGGATATATGACCTTCGAGTATAGTTTCCCAAAAATACGTACACCATATAGACTGGTACTGATATGGTGATACAAATAACAGTGTATATTAGCATTACCATTACTAAAAATAAGATAAAATGTGTAAAAATTTACACCGTATACAGCGTGAACCATAAAGTTTAATAAAGTTATCAAAATACTTTATAAGTGATCGTTTCTGCGTATTGGAAAACCTAAAAAGCGGTACTTTGACATATGTCACGTGATCACTAATATGGCGGCAATAAAAAAATCCTTTCCAAATGGGCAAAAAGGAGGTTTATTTTTGAAGACAGCAAAAAACCTATTTGGAAAGATTGTAAACTAACAATAAATTCAAAATAAGTCAAGCATTAAAAACATAAGACTTGCAAATAAAATTGTTGTTCATTGTACAATATAATAAGAATTCATCTATATAATGTCAATAAAAACAAACAAGATCCATTATTAAAATCATATTTGGTTAAGAGGAGAAGCTCTTTGTAAAAAAAGATAGTGAAATTGCTAGCAAGCTCTAAAATATTTCAGAAATAACGGATCAGTTGCAACAAGAACCGGATATCTAATCTAATGACATCATAGATAAAATTTAATAGTATATAGTAAAAATCACCACGAAACGAAGTTAATTTCCGGAGCTTTAAATAGTAAGTAGAAGATACGGTTTTAGACAACAGCGATAACAAAAAAATATATAGGGTGATGATTTCCAGCTCTTATGACACTTGATTACCTAGAATTCATGCTAAAACTAAGAATGGTAAATAAAAGTAATATAAAGCGGATATTTACCTGCGCCAAAGGCACCAACTAGAAATATGTGTCGGTAAATATACACTAGAGGCACATGCAAAAGAAACGTGAAGCACATATATTCTGCCCATGACAATCTAAGTTTCTTTTCAGTTGACAACTAAAAAAATAAGCATAGATGTTACTTATAATCTGTAATACCTACACAGAACAGTTAGCATACTCACAAAAGTTTTGTAAAATTTGTTAAAAAAAGTGTTTTTAAAATAGACAGAGTTTGATGAGAAGATGGAATCGCTCTCTTCTCCATTTGTGGCGTCTATTGTTTCTAAGTCCACAAAGTATAAACCCCTAGAATCGAAAATGGTTTTGTCATCTTGGTCTGACGATTCATCTTTAGCCGCTTTAGATAAAAGCTTAAGTTTCTCCGCTTCCAATTGTTCTTCTGCAAGCTTATGTTTATCATAAGCCTTTTGAGCTTCATTTTGTAACCGTTTCCTAAGTTTATTTCCGTCTCTGGTAGCTTTTGGCTGCAGACATGACATCTTAATATGATTCTTGACAAGTTCTGTAAATAGGTTGCTATGCTATTGGTTATATGTATCATACGTGTCATCTATGATAAACTGTCAGTTAAAATCTATAGACTATTTTATATTATGCTAATGTAATAAATGAAGCAGCATAACTGGTCTAATTTAGTTCGTCAAGTAATCTTGAAAAATAAGTTTTTGTTTTATTGTGGTGTCAGTGACGATTAATTTTTATAATTTGAATTTATAATAATAATAATAATATTTATTTATTAACCTAGCAGATTACAAATCCATTTATAAGGTTATTTCTAAGATTAAAGAAAGTACGAACGGAACGTGCCCATTTAGTACATAATAATAGCTCAAAGTAATAATAATAATAACAACGGGTTTAACGGGTCGATGGCCGCAGTGGTTAGGCGGCTGACTATTGTTGTGAGAGGACGATAGGTGCCGGGGTTCAATTCTCTGGAGGGACGGTGACATTTTTTCAGAGAGTTTAATCCCGGATCGACTTGCCATTCGCTGTTGGGAGCAAAGTGATTAACAGCGCGGCATCATAAAAGGCGATATGATGCTGTCACAAAGCCATTTAAACACAACTTACACACACTAAACTACACCGCAAGAGTTGCAGTGATAGCCAGACAAGTAATACAGCTTACGGAGTCACTGCAACTAAGCACTCACCACACATTAAAAAATAAAAAAAAAAAAAAAAACAAATCAAAATAATAAATCAAAATAAGCATTCCTTAGCCATTATACAAAAATCCCTATAATTATTATTATAAATATCAAGGGCATAATTATAATGATTGTACGTCCTACACAAATTAAAAAGTGGCGAATTCATCAAATAATAGGTATGGGGCACATTATAAACAAAAGTAAGTGAGCTGCGGGAGTTAAAACGGGGGATGTAAAAATTTAAGTTTTCTAGAAACTCAGGATTATCGGTTATGCAGTGAACTATTTTAAATAAATGGCACAACAAAATTAGCTTTCGATTATTTTCAAGTGAGCTAAAGTTAAATTCTTGGAGTAATGTCATATATGACATATTATAATCCGGATATCTTCTGTATTTAACATAGTACAAGTATTTTAAGAATTTTCTTTGAATTGACTCAATTAGTGTAATATGCTTCTGGTAAAAAGGTGCCCATACAATACAACAATATTCCAGCTTACTACGAATTAACATTATTGTATAACTTCACCAAGGTGTCGATGCTTTCAAAATCCTTACAAGAACGTATGATAAAACCTAGCAGTTTGTGAGCGTCCATGCAAACCCTTGCAATGTGTTCAGTAAAGCGAAGCCTTCCATCAAAAACCACCCCAAGATCCCTAATAGAGTGAACCCTTGCAATGCTGGTGCCATCGACACTATACTGATAAAGTAATACGTTCGATTTGCGAGTATATGTCACTACTTTACATTTCTCAGTATTGAGCGAAAGACCATTATCTGCACCAATTAGTAAGTGTATCCAAGTCATGTTGCAAGGCCACGCAATCCTCGAAACCGCTGATGGCAGTAAAAATCTTAAGGTCATCAGCGTAGAGCAAGCATGTGGCATTAACTAGATCGCATATGTCGTTAATAAACATAATGAATAAAAGTGGTCCAAGATTCGAGCCCTGTGGCACTCCACTGAGAGCCGTGTAAATATTGGATGAAACACCATTGTATTCTACATATAACTGACGATTTGCTAGGTAATCTTGCAATAATATAATTAGATCAGGATGCAAACCAAAATTTGCCAATTTAGAAATGATAACGTCATGTTACATGTTAACGTTATGCACATGGTCAAACGGTTGCCTAATATCCGTATAGATTACGTGAATTTGTTTTCTATTATCCATGTTTTCAGCAATATATTGGGGGAAATTACACAAATTGGTAACCGTAGAACGTCTCTTTACGAAACCATGTTGACTACGATGTATGAGCGGATGTATATGCCAATAAATTAAATTGCATAAAATCACCTCAAAGATTTTGGAAAAATTACTCAATAGTGCTATAGGCCGATAGTTGTTGACCATATTCTTTGATCCAGACTTGAACTATTGTTGTTTTTCTCCACATATTGGGAAAAGATCTTTGGGGCAAAATACCATTCCAAATAATTTTCAAAGGTGTTAATAAGCATGGTGTACAGTCTTTAACTAAAACGGACGGTAAGCCATCGGGCCCCATCGTAAAATTTCCTTTTAACTTTGCAATAGCGTGTTGTATTTCAGAATTTGTTATGGACTTTATGTGAAGAATATTTGCATTTAATGCTTTATCAACGGTATTGTCAGTGCTAATAAACTGTGGAGTACATAAGTATATACGCTATTAAAATATTCAGCAAAACCATTTACAATTTTTATCGGTTTCGAAAGGATAGCATTATTATATAACATATTACCCGGTATTCTAGTACAATCTTTTTTTGTATTAATGATAGACCCTGATCTTTTTGGGTCATTTTTTATATTAATTTCCATATCTCGGATGTAATTAAAATATGCCGCTCTAATTCTAGCCTTGATCCTTGCGCGAAGTAACTGAACACGATGTCTATAATAGTGGTTGTTAAATCTTCTAAAGAGCTTAAGAAAATGATGCTTCCTCTCGATATCACGCTTACTATCTGTCGTAAACCAAACTGGGAAAAATCCCTTTTTCTTAACTCGTCGTTTGGGTACATACTCATCTATTACCGCAAATAATTTGAAATAAAACAATTCGCACATCTCATTTACATTCATAGAGTTTGCACTCACTTCAAAATCGTCCCAAGTAATCGCAAATATTGCTTGATACAAAGCATTATAATCAACCCTTTTAAAATCATATTTCAAATTATGTCAAGATTCAAAGTTACCTCCGAACTTCAGAAGGTTTTCCATGTTAAGTTCGCAAAGTAATGCAGGATTGTGCAAATCTTCCGTAACTAACGGATCTAGGTCATGTTTAACGTCACAAGAAAATTCCTTAGTAGTAAATACCAAATCAAGCAATCTGTTATTGAAATTCAAAATGTAATTATGTTGAGATAAATTGCTATAACTTATAAAATTTGCTAACGAAAGGAAAACATTATCTGTCGTACCAGTAGTAATATGTTTTTGTACTCGCTTATCAAAATCTGTCATTTCACGATTCGATTTGCGTGCGTAAAAAATCACTTTAAACACGAGTGCGTAAAAGCAAAGTTGGTACTTCCTGGAACTTGATTAATTTAGTGACATTTTAAAATCATAAATTCCTAACCTTAATAATATGGTCATAAACGATAACGTATTTAACAATATGTATTATTATTATAGTTCTCGTACAAAAAATATTGTACAAACTTCGTGCGTGAAATATTTCGCGCATTCGTGTCCATAAAGCGCTCGCCTCCGGCTCGCGCTTTAAACTGCTCACTCATTCGCGAAATATGATTTCACGCACTTGGTTCGTAAATAACTATTATAATACTTCGGAATATTAAAATCTCCAAGAATTATTATTATTATATATTGTATAATATTTTTGAATTTAAATAATTAATCATAACAAATAGCTTGAAAAATAATCCAAATCTTTGAATATGTATTTTACTAACACCCAAATTGTAGGGAAATGAAATAATATTTTAAAAAATCATAAATCATTTGTTATGGGTTATCACCTGTGTGCGGATAAAATCCATGAATATCGAAGATACAAGACCTAACTTTTTCAACTTGCAAAGACAAACCATATATAAATAATGGACAAGTTAGGTAGTTAACTGAAATATGAATAAAAGTATCGGTTACCTTAAAACTTACATTGTTTCACACATCGATTTTGTGAAAAAGGTAGGGTGTTAAGTTCTAAAAAGGACTATTCATAGTAATCATGAGTTTTTTATTTAACATGTACGATACCTATTGTGGAATAAAACTTATCTTCAATAAAATTGTTCTACATAAATACCATGCCGACAATTTTAGTTATAGCACATTCGGACAGATGACTATAAATTAAAAACAAAATATAGTAATTGCGTGGTTAGTGATGAATTAAATAAATAAGAAGAAGAAGATTGTGGGTAATACTTTCTGGGTAATAATTTCTTAAATTATTGTGTTTATAAAACTTATGTTCTCCGTTTGTGTTCAGGGTAATTACAACATTCTATATTTCTATTGGCGCATACGATCGCCATATCGTTGGGTTTATCGATCTCATTTCTGTTAATCAGCAGAGTAAACGTATAGTAAATGGAATGTATCTTGAATTTCGGTTAGCTACGAAGACCTTTTTCCCGAAATGGATCTTCTGTTAATCTTCCTTGCGTTAAGTCTTTCCCTCGCACCGATACGATACCCATGACCGTTGCTTTGACCAAGTTCGTGTGTATACTTAGAGCTAGCTATTAGTTGGATAATTGTTACTGTTTAATTATCATCTTCGACGGTTCTCGTTGAGAAGGTTTACTTAGCCACGTGTTTATTCTAGCGAAGATTTAGCATTGACCGTCTATCAGTCAATAGAAAAAAGAGATGTTTCGTATGATATTGAATGAATGTTTGTATATTTCTTTATAACGAAATGTAAGGGCACCTGTTTGGAAAGATTTATCATAAAAGAGAAAACGGTTGCGGGACTTCTTGCCCTTGAGGTTACAAATATTTACATTATTGAAATGGCTTTAATTTTGTTTTAAAATATTACAGAATGTAGGTCCAATGTCTATACGTCTTTTGAAAAAGTGACTAGGTCATTAAATAGAAAATTTATAGAAGAAGAAATTATAAATGGAACCGAAGAGAAAAGATAGGTGCTACGAAGAGCTGTCGAAAGCTGAAACTAATTGATTGATGGAACGAATACCCAAATATTAGAATAAAAGATATTAAAAAATACCTAATCACAAAATGTTAGTGAGAAATATAAATAGGAAATGAACGAAGTGAAACGAATGGTGACGAGAACAAGACAAAACTATATATACAAATTGAAAATAAGAATAGGAGGCTATAAAAATAATTGAAAACTATTTTAACAACTTCAAACAAATTCCTATAGAAAAAATATACAATATGATACATGTTAAAGCAGAGAAAAAGACAGAACATCAAATGATGGAGCAATAGAGACAATACTTTAATGGACTGTCAATATTTTAAACTAAACTACACAGGTACCCGGATAATAGAATGTATGAAACATACACTGTATAAAAAACGAGATGCAATAAATGTAGAGAAATAATGCTAAGAAGGATATAAACAAAAAGATTTGGCCGGGATAGAAAAAACCCAACGTGGCAGGAAAGTGCGAAATATACAGCCTTATTATGATTGAAACAGTAAAACAGGCAAAAAAATATATGAGACGAATAACAGTAGGTTGCTGAGCGAGAATACAAATAGACATAGATGAATTTATCGTTCATCGTTCATATTTGGGAGTAGGTATATAAATTACAAGAGTAAAATAATAGTTTTTTCTCACAAAATGGCTTATTATAAGATTCTTTACATGATTCGATCTTCAAGGAGCAGAATTCTACAATACAAATAGGGAGCCATTTCGCTCGACCGCAGCTTTCAGGAGAGTCGTTATTCATGTTAGAACAGAAACATGGTAGAACAGAACGTTTTACTAACAGAATTCTTGCATGCGGGTAATAAGGAAGTGTAGTGATTTTTTAAAATAACATTTTCACCTTTTCAGTTTAAATTCAGTGTTGATTTTTGTAATTTCATCGAGAAAGAGTAAACATTAGGTACTCGTAATTTGATTATATCTATTACATTTAGGCCCGGTTTATTCACCTTCCAGCAAAATATCGAGTAGCTCTAATTTACTTCATGATCAGCTCACCTATAAAGTGGCAAGTAAGACTAAAATCGCGTGGTCTGTGAACTGTTATATAGAAAAGTCAGTAGATGAGTAAGATGAATTTATTTGAAGACATTGACGATATTGTTCGAATATTAACACTATACGACAATATCCGTATAATGGTGCCAGGCAAACACCAGAATTTGTTGATATGGCTACCGGTGTTCTACAAGGAGATTCTTTGTCCCCGCTGTTGTTTGCTAGATTTATTGCAGATATAGTGGAGTACTTCGTTAGACATGGGATGGAAGGAGTACAGGTTACAAGCAGAAAATCCATCGTAATGCTGCTTTATGCTGATGACATAGTATTATTTGCTAGATCGCCTATAGATGGAAACAAAAAGCTTGAAATATTGCGCAAATACTGCGTGGAGAACAGTCTCGATCTTAACACGGAAAAAACGAAAGTAGTATCGTTCCATAGAGGTAAGAGAATGAAAGACCCAGGATGCTTTATATATGATAATGTTAAATTAGATTACGAAACAAGATATATTTGCCTGGGAGTTCCCTTTTCTAATACGGGTATATACAAGATAGCCTCGGAGTACTTTATCCGTAAAGCAATGCTAGTTGGTGCTAAAGTTAATGCGATACTGATAAAAGCTAAGTGCGATAGTTTGGAAACAAAATATAGGCTATTTCAGTTAATGGTAGTGGCAGTATTATTGTATGCAAGTGAAGTATGGGCGCTTAGATATACATAGGATATCGAAAAAGTTCAGGTAGCATTAAAAAAAAACTTTTTCATTGGCCAATAAGCACACCCAGCAGTATGGTCGGCCTAGAGATAGGATTAACACATTTAAGAGTCGAGGTTTTAAAAAGAGTTAGTTGGCATGGTATAAAAGAATCTTAAGTATGCCCGAGGAAAGACAGTCTAGTCAATGTCTAAAAGCTTTGGTTGAGAAAGACGCAAAAACCAAAAATATGGAGGCGTTTAATTGGTTAACACAAGTGAAACAATTGTATAGCTCAATCGGGGAAACTAATCTTGGTAAGCCAAGTACTAGAAGTTTCGAATTAAAGTAAAAGAAAAGTGATGTAATAGAAAAAGTCATCAATAATGAACGGAGTAAAGACATCCAGGCAGCAATAACGTCAAATTATTCAGAGCTATATCGTAAAATAAGTACATTGCGAACGGGAGAACCATATTTAAATCTTCGTGCACCAATCGCTAGAACAATATTAGTAAGCCAAGTTAGAGTAGCTAGTAAGAAGAAGATTAGACTGTATTTTAACCGCCATTTACAGGAAATAGATAGATCAATATGTAATTTACACATCCCAGAAACTGTTGAACATGTATTGTTGGATTGCACTATATATTGGCCCTTTAGAGACCAGCTTTTTCTCGGTGACATGATAGTGGAAGAATTATTAGTTATCGAAACTAAACCTCAGTTGGATCGACTTTCTTGTTACTTAAATGAATCCTTAAAATTAAGAGCATTTATTATGGCAGAATAATTGGTGTCTCCTTTTTTGATTTTTGTTTTTGATTTTGTACTGTTGTATTGATGAATTCTAATTATATACTTTGGTTATATTTTTCCTTTATGATTATGTGTATTTGTATGTATGTATATACAAGCGACCCGTACCACTTTGTCAAAGGTTAATGTACATCTAAAGACAAATATACTATAATAATAATAATATCTTTCTCTATTTTCTCTTAAACATACTACTGTGGCAAAAATATTTAATTCTTTTCAGTAACTAACCGACCTTTTAAATTTTATGAATAAACCCAAAAATAGTAAACGTACCAAGTACATTTAATTGACAAATAATTAGTTTAGTAAAAATATATGTCTCTTATTTTGTATTAGCAAGTTTTGTCTATTAAAAAATTTGTAGATTCTCTCTCATTGTAACACGACGTAAAGCTGGAACCGCAATAAATGTAGCTTAACTATTTAACTCAACACCACCGAATGTTTCTGATATCCTGTTAGTGTTTCATTACAAACTTTAACTACTCCTGGAATCAATACAGAAAGTGCCTCTTAACGGGGCAGTGTTAAGTTTATGTTTTATCTATTTTGTTCAAATAACGAAACTAAATTATTGGAAGTGGAATAAATAGCAACGGTAGATCTATATGAATATTACTGATGTTGCTAAAATTTTCCGATAAAAGCAAATAAATCAATTTATTATCTGTACATTAATTGAATAAATTATCGTAAATTATCGCTTGTACTGCAATGTTTCCGTTTTAGGGTTCACGGAAGTTCAATTGAAGATTTCTTGCAATTAAATAAAATTAAGTTACACATATGTATTTTAGAATATTTAATCCTATGTCGGGCCAATACAATCATCAATGCAGCGATTTGAAATAACGTAAAAAGTGGTTATTTTGAGCCGAAGTTGTCTAAATAATATGTTATGGATTAAAAAAATACAGGATGTTGAAAATGGAAGTTAATTTTCAAGCCGTTTGTCAGATTTTTACATTTGAGGCCCGGTTTATTCACCTTCCAGTAAAATATCGAATTTAGTAGTAAAATTACTTACTTAGAAAAAAATTTACCTATTACCTAATCCCAGACTATCGTTTGTATTTTAGAGTCAAAATTAGTTTAATTGTTATATACACTTCCGGTAGCATAAAAACGAAGTGTGATCAGAAGCTGTTGCATCGCAGGTATAGGATATAGGATTATTCGTGTAAATTATAGAAATGCAGTCCAGCAGTCTGTCAACACATATATGTAAAAATGACATTACCTACTCATTTTTGTTACTATAGAGACTGGTTAGAGTTATATGTGTCAATAGAAAATAGAATCACAAGACATTTTATTAGATTTATTTAATTTTATTATTATAATAGAAAAGATATAGTGTATTGACTATAAAAATCGATTTTCTTTTAAGGTAAGATTTGTATTGTTTGTTATAATTTTGTATAATTTTCTTTTAAGGAGCAAATCGGTCTATAGTTAATACAACATCAGAGACAAGGTTTTACTTACTATATATATTTCATAATATACATATTGAGTAAGTTGATTTTCAATTTGTTCTAACATATTTTGAACATATTGTTTTGAAATTCTATATGAACAAATTCATCATCAAATTTATTAAAATTGTCTTCTGTTTGATATCGATTACATGTTTGATAAGGTTTTCGGTTTCTAGTCACTAAATTAATAATATTGACAAAATTGTTGTCTAAAATATCGTCAATGTCTTCAAATAAATCCATCTTACTCGCCTACTAACTTTTCTAACAGCTCACAAACCACGCGATTATAGTCTTACTTGATACTTTATAGGGTAGCTGATCATTGAATGTTTCATTGCGCAGTCTGTCGATGGTTAAATAATGCTTAATTCACAAAGTGCGCTCTTAATGCTGACACACCTGTCAATGCTTTTTTTCTGATCCTGTTATTCGCTAAAATGCGCAAAGTAGTCGACATCTGTTGGTAAAATCTGAACTATTGTATCGGGGAAAATAATATTTGATTCGGCTCGGTTGTACACTGGCTTGCAATAAAATCTCGTACACCTAGTTTTACCTATATTGATTTCACCTTTTTGTGACATTTCTAATTTGACGTTTCATTTTCAAAAATACACTACTTCCATATAATTTATCATAACCTCTACGCATAATCTATTACATCTGTCAAATCTAAAGTCAGCTTACATTGAAAATAGTATATTATGACACTAGTGCATAATCAAGCTTTTAAAGCACGAGTAACGAGTTTAAAGCCACGACGCGAAGCGGAGTGGCTTTAACGTTACGAGTGCTTTAACATTTATTAAAGTAGACTAAAATAATTTTTTATTACTACGAACAAATTGCATTGTGTTTTCGCAATCTTCAGTTTTGACGTTCTGTATCTCTTTAAGTTCAAAAAAAAAAACTCGAATTTCTGAAGTTGTGAAGTTTTGAATTGTCGAATTTCTGAAGTTACCGGCATTTTTTTTAATTATTTAAGCATACTTTTTTATATTTTGTTTGACATTCCTTACACGACAATGAGAACAAAGTAACATGTTGCATTGAAGTGTTTCTGTAGAAACTAACTGGATCCTGCTGCATATAGAATGACCGAATAGATGGAGGAAATGAATACAAATTTATGTTACGACAAGAGTGAGGGTTTTAATCGTTTTACATGTAATTTTTAAATATAAAAGGGGTCATAACTTGCAACAGCGCAGCGGTGTTTGTGTCATTTCGTTCAACGCAATAAGCCAGTCAACGGCAACGATAAAAGTGTTGCATAAGTTATAAATTAGCAAACTTACTCAAGATAATTTGAAATGAGATTCCAAACAACAATGAGAAGGATTAGGAGAACATTAGGGAACAATTCGGCATCTTGGGAGTTACGTTAACTAAAATATATCAGAACTATCAGAACTATTATACGGTTTCCAATTCGTAAGAAAATCTAGTATAACTTACTACATATTGAACCAAATTTACTGTTAGATTGAGTGACAAATGGAATTGATATTGTAATTTAAACATCTCCTGCTCTAATAACTACGATCACAAAAAGATGGGAGTATTTCGTAGATTGACATAATTTAGAATTAAATGGTTGGTTCAGTCAGCTCTCCTTAGTCCTAACTTAGTATTAGTCTTAACCTTAAAAAGTTCAGCGATATGCAATTAATGTTTGTGTTCATACAATCCCCCAACTTAGTATTAGTCTTAAGGATCCTGACCTTGAAAGTTCGTAATATTGAACTTTTAGGACTAAGATTAAGACCAAACTACGGCGTAAAAGCTTTGTTATTGTTTCTATTGGCGTTCCTAAAATATCAATTTTATCATTTTGTCTACTATGGGAAGTAAAAATACGTTCAATATTGATTTTTAACGACTAATAATTATCACGCTTGGAAGTTCCGATTGTTGATTTTATTACAAGAAAAAGTGTTTAGAAATTTGTAGAAAAAGAAATTGAAGAGATAGATTACGAATTTGAGACAATGAAAACGGAAGCTAAGAAATTTGATAATAGATGCAAGTTTTATATTGTACAGTGCTTAGATGATACACAAATAGAATTAATTCGAGATAAAGAAATGGTATATAGCATGTGGAAAAGTCTGGAAGAGAGATATAAGAAAAGAGGTGTCACTGCACAAATGTTTTAAGGAAGAAATTAATCATGAAATTCAAAGAATCAAAAAATCTAGAAGTATTTTTAACTGAATTTGACGAGGTAACAAGACTGTTGACAGGTCAAAACTAAAAAGGAAGATTGTATAATTATTTGCGTTGCCACCATCATTTGAGACAATAGTTACAATCATATAGAGAATATGCCAGAGGAAGAGATAACGTTAGAAGTTGTGAAAACTAAATTAAGAAGTAAGTGAAAAATTGTTAGATACCTTAATTGTTAATTGTTGTAGAAATGTATTATTTTATATTATTATATGTAATTTCATTGGATATGTATTAAAGCGATTAATAGATTTAAGGAAGGCATTAATTGTAGAACGTCCAAGCATTTGTCCTGGCAAAGGACATCTGTACACGGCGTTTGGGTCTGCTGGAAGGACCACTTCATATTTAAAATCACACATTTTTAGGGCCTGCTGGAAGGACAAACTGCCCTGCGGGCAGGCCCCTTGGACGTTCTATCATTAAGAGAGGGTTTGAGAAATGGTGTGATGCTAGTCTATTTTTCTAGTTTTTATTATTATCATATAATATATGCGTCAATCCCTCACTAGTTCAATTCATCATCCGTCATCAAATTTCTCATCATTTTTATCGCTTTTCCTATATCTAACTAAATATTTCAAACTAGTGTCACAGCTAAATACATACCATCAAACGATAAATTTTGTATTGTTATGTATTTGTTGCTTATCGCTTGTTGTCATGGCTACGCGTAATTTTTGTATGAACGATACCTATTTTCTTGGGACTAATACTAATACCGAGTTTTAAGACTAATACTAAATTAGGACTACGGAAAGCTGACTGAACCAACCATAATAATGACTGACACTTAATTTAATTTTAGCAACTGGAAAATTAGACATTTTTATTAAATGTTACGTTAACTGTCAACCACAACTTGATTAATACTTAAATTTCCATCTAAACGATATTTGACAATAAATACGTAATTATTGTGTATTCTAATTAAACCTACGTGTCTCTAAACTAGACAAACAAAGAAATATGTCACCACTCACTGGTATGAAGAAAATTCAAACGTATACAATGGAAAAGAATTAGAAGAGAGAGTACTAAATAAAATATGCCGCCATTAAAAGAAAAGTAATGTAGGAATAAAACAAGATAAAAACAATTCTACCTATTTATTGTCATTATTTATAAATGATATCCTGCCTACATATACCACAATTTTAAAATATGTATTTTCCACGAAAATAATATACATACATACACAGAAGCATGTATTGTTTTTTAAATATAAAATCGTTTAGAATACGACCCTCCTGTCTGCAACTTTTTTTGTAAGCATGTAGGGATATAATAAGGTACACTTACCTTAAAGAAGTTGTAGAACGATTTTACATAGCAGTAATATACTGTCTTTGTCAGGTCATCCCCTCTACATTTAATGTGACTGTCGCCCACTGGAGGCAATGGGTAATATCGTATTTTTCGTAATATGTGTATTCAGTCTCTGCTGTGCAAGCGGAGCGGGAGCAATTAACTCATACTTGGTTAGTAGGAACTATTTATGTATTCCTATTAAAATCGACACATCGTTATTTCCTAGAAAAGGTAGATGCGATTATTCTTCAAGGCAGTAACAGAAAGTATATTATCTCTATTTGAATAGCAAGGAACTCTATGTGTGTGCGCCCTATTATATAAGATAGCGTAAAATACCTACAATGCATGTTGGTAATCTAATTAAAACTTTTTTAATAAATTCTTAAATCATAATACACATTTTAAATGTTTTGAAATGAAATGATATATTAGTTATTAGATTTATTTGGGGGGTGAACAACTTAAACGATTGCTAATTAAGAAATACTTGCCATAATTAGGCATCTTAGATAATCCCATCATTTCTGCATAGGTTTTCTTTGCATTGGCATACATTTTCACATAAAATTTTGCCGACTAGATACTGTTCTTTGGAATTTGTCATTAGCCGTTCCCCGTAAAATATAATTAAACATACATAAATAATGGACGTATTGTTGGATCTATAGTCTATTGACATATTCGACTTGAAAGAGAATTTCTGGAAGTTTTACATCAAAAGAACAAACGATTATACTAACCCCGATTCATATACCTCATCCAACAATGTTCTAATTCCCTCATACTTCAAATAATGTGCTTACCGCAGAGTTTTATTAACGTTTATCGTTATTGTCAAATGTTTTACTAATGATTTTATATAAATAATTATTTTTCTTCGATATTATTTTTTAAAATCTGATATAGTGCTTTATTAAATTCATGATAGAATATACTCTACTGCTGAATTTTATATTGGCTAACCATCATAATCTTGCAATATATTTTTTTTCATTAATAAATCATATTAATAAAAATGTTATAACTGTATGTAAATGTTAAAATTTTGTTACAGTTTATGATTGTGTTTTAGATACAGTCATATTTTTTATTTAAAAATATTATATATATTTAATGTAATAAGTTATAAGATGATATTAGGGTGTCGGTCTGTAGCAGAATTAAAACTGATTTACTCATAAGCTCAATATTTCGTTATTTTTTAATAACTTTATCATGAGCATGCTACAAAGATAAATAACCGATGATTAAACTGAAAATTAATGAATTTACCAGAAGCTGTGGGCTACCAATGAAGAATGATAACTTGAAAAAACTGTTTGACATTTTTGCCAAAATTAAAAATTACGAAACGGAGGTTTTATCCTCGTTGTTGCTGACTAATTATTGATGGCATCTAATTTTTATTCAATTATTTTAAAATATTTATTACTTTTTATTTATTACATAGTTTTTTTTATTTTATTTTGGGAATGCGACTTTATTTTTTGTTATTTTATTTTGAGAAAGCAACTTTATTTTTATTATTATTATACTAATTATTTTTGAATATCTGTTATTTGTGATATATACATAATACTTTTATTATTATTTTACAAATTGTTACTTTTTTTAAGAATACTACTTTATTTTTATTTATTTACTTATTATTTCATTAGAAATAACCATTGTTTAGATATATTCAGTTCAGATAATAAGGAAATATATTGTAATATATTTCTATTTATTATCTGAACTCTATATATATTTTTTTTTCTAATATAGAAGAACTAGAGCAATACAAGACGAAGAAAAGACAGCCCAATCACCCTGACGCATGTCATTAAGACGATTCCGAGGTGACTAAAATCTCCTAGGGGGCGGTTCACAGGACCACTTGTCAGTCTGCGGGCTGACTACGTCCGGGGAAAAAAATGCATTATCTTATCGAGAGATAAACGCATTTAAAATTGTTGCTGTATTTGATTGTATTAATACACAGCAAAAATAGACACATAAAATCTGCAAAGTAAACTTTTTACCTACTACAGTAAAATTAATGAAGACCATTGAATGATATATTAATGACTATTACTATTACAACTTTTCAAAAATTGTATAGCATTATATTTTCTTTTAACTAAACATTGCGCGTACGTTTTAAGTAATGTCTTCTGCCGTGCTGAAAAATTTTACGTTAATTTTTTCAAAACAAAAAACTGTTAAAATAATACACTAACAATAAGATAATTAACGATTTTAAGTATATCAAGGAGAACAAAATACATCTTGAAGATGATGTATTTTAAAGATAAATAGATAAACAACTAATAATGAATTATCTATCCAAAACAACTTTGCCTACGCCTCGCTATATGTCAAAAGTATGTAAATAACTAATATATCATTTCGTTTCAAAACATTTAAAATGTGTATTATGATTTAAGAATTTATTAAAAAAGTTTTAATTAGATTACCAACATGCATTGTAGGTATTTTACGCCGCGCTATCTTATATAGTAGGGCGCATTATTCCTTGCTATTCAAATAGAGATAATATACTTTCTGTTACTGCCTTGAAGAATAATCGCATCTATTTTCTAGGAAATAACGATGTGTCGATTTTAATAGGAATACATAAATAGTTCCTACTAACCAAGTATGAGTTAATTGTTTTTTGCACAGCATAGACTGAATACACATATTACGAAAAATACGATATTACCCATTGCCTCCAGTGGGCGACAGTCACATTAAATGTTGACCTGACAAAGACAGTATATTACTGCTATGTAAAATCGTTCTACAACTTCTTTAAGGTGAGTGTACATGTCATAAAAAGAATATAGTATAACATAAACATGCGCAGCCCATATAAATCTAAAATTAGCTATAAGAAAAACTTTTGTTATATTATAATTTAATAAATATTTCTATAGTGAGAACTTGTTTGTTGAATTTGTTTTGCATATCCTTACAAAGCAAATTGTTTAATATTAAAATTAGCTTATGACTAGGAATATATGTATATCCGGGGATCTTATACAGGTGGTTCACCGGGAACTGAATCGATCGATTGTGGAAAAACCGTACCTGGGGATGATCTGAAAACTTGACACTCTACTCTTGACGAGGGCTATTCGACTAAAATGTTTTCGAGATTACAGCACTTCAGAATATACCGGTTCTTACAAAATTACAAATTGGAATTGGAATTTCTTCAGGCTTTGCATTCACAAATACTGACGTGTCATTCGCATAAATTACTGGCCGTTAGTAAGTAAAAGACAATCTCATTAATAAATATGCAGAACAGATTACTTCACAATATTGGACGTGATATTCGCACAAGCTGCATTTGTCTTGGTACAACAACAATATTTATATTTTATTATTCTCAGAAAAAGACTTTAATTGTGTAACATTAATACAGTTTCTACGCAATTGCCGTTTAAACCGTTTTTGCCGATGGTATTGCATTAAGAACGTCCGCTATACACAAGCTAAACACGCACTACAATTAATAGACAGTAAAGTCTCGGTTTCCTTCAATTATAAGCCTGTTCTCTATACTTTTGAATAATTTTTCGGCATACTCTGGCGTAAGACTTCTCCAAATTGTCCGTAACATAGCAGTCAGTTGCTTGGTGTTGTTAATATTCTTTCCTCTTAGTCTCTTCTTCATTATACTCCACACATTTTCAATGAAGTTTGCATAGGACTTTGT
Source organism: Holotrichia oblita (assembly GCA_023690525.1). Taxonomy (NCBI): domain Eukaryota; kingdom Metazoa; phylum Arthropoda; class Insecta; order Coleoptera; family Scarabaeidae; genus Holotrichia; species Holotrichia oblita. Next base: position 68,203,795 of record CM043015.1, read on the forward strand.
GAAGGCCATTCCAAACAGTTGATGTTAATTTCTTCTTTCCAAGACGTGGACAACTGACTTCTATGTTTTGGATCGTCCTATTGCAAGATCCAATCACGATTTCCTTTTCCAAACCAAGTATCTGTAGACTTCAACAATTTATTTTTATACAAAACTACCATTCCTCTCGCGTTCAGATTTCCACTAAAGATGATCAAACGTCCAAAAACCATTCGATTCAGAGATCTCCAAACATGGATCTTTGTTGGATGTTTGACGGTTCGTACGACAGACCTGTCATTTTTGTTTGGTCCACGCACGCCTAACGGTTTAATATATCCAAAAAATGATTCATCCGTGAACGCCACCAATTCCTCTTTATATTCTAGCTTAGCGATACCCCTTTCCAAAAGTATTTTATGTATGGTATTTAGTGACACATTGATGTGTTTTTTCGATAATTTTCGTTTTGCATCTATCAATGTTAATAGCAATTTTCTTTCAAAAAATTTAACAATGGCTTTATCTTGTCTTGCGAGTTGTAGCACGATTTGGCAAGTCGTCGACATTATTTTGGACTTTAAATCGCCTGCACCACTTTCTTGCGAATGACTCGTATTTTTTAATATATTTTGCAGTTTGTTTTGTACTTCATTTAGGACCTTTGAAATGGTCACATAAAAATACTGTATCGTATCGTTTGTAATATGCGGCGCCCATCATTTGAACATGTTTACAGTTTGATATCAAAGTACTAACTGTAATACTTTTATTATGAGCGGTAAGTAGATGAGTCATCGTCACATTGAAGCCATTTCACGCATGCAATCTGCATAAACATACGGTGGACGCTCTTCATGCAGATACTGACTCAAGTAATTCACAGAATTTTGAAAGAAACTTATTTTAGTTAATTTTAAATTGTTTTAATGAAGTTTCGTTGAATAATTACTTATCAAAATATCGTGTAGAAATACAACTACGTTCGCCACTGACTGCTTCCAATAAGTTTCCTATTATCTTCTAGAATTTCTAAGGCGCAGAAGCAACTATAAACGGTAGATGGTTACCAAGTGTGACGATTTCCGATTTAATCTAATTTGTTGATAAGCATAAGTCAAATCTAATTTAGAGAATTGTTGACCTCCCTGTAAATTTTGCAAATAATTTCTCAATTCAGGAATACTGATTTGCTTAGAGCAAATTATTACTCTGAAAGTGCAGCAAATTCGAACAGATCAATTAACCAGTAACTAAAATTAATTGGAATAGTAGGTAATCTTGAATTTTTGTAGTTGCTGTAATTCTCGAGCTATCTTTTCCAGTGTAGTCAAAATATTGTAATAGTTCTGGTGAGTTGCTATCTTCATGCTTGCAATTTTTACAGTATTCGCTAGCATATTTTTTCTCAAAAATTTGCCCAAATAGGTTCAGAAAGGAATCATACCTCTAACTCACAATGCGTCGCCAGTTGAACGGCTTAATAGTTTACAGATCCATTGATGCCTTTTTTGAATTGTATCTTTCCACAATAATGAACTGGAAAAGTGTTAAATGTGGACATTGAAATGAATAGATCAATCTATATTATATTTACCATAAATATCTACTTGTGGTTTAAATATTGTCTAATCGTCTGTTTTCAAATGAAAGTCTCACCGATGCCCGATATGGTTGCAGTATAGTGGATGTAAACGCCACTTTTCTTGTCGGAAGTGTCTTGTATGGGAGGTTTTAAATATGTAGTACAAAGTTAAGATATTTACAACTTTAAAAGATAAGTATTCCAGTTTCCTTACAATTCATACCTGCGTGTCTATTTTTATTTGAAAATACAAAATATATTTCACATGGGTTAGTAAACCTTACAACCAATTCTAATAGTCATTATTTGTCCCTGCACCCTAATTCAGAGTAATATTATATAGTCATTTGACGTTATCGTTAATTTATTATAGCCTTCACCTGTGGACCAACTTCAGATAGTGCCTGTCTGCATTTGCGGTGGAATTGGAAAAACTACAGAAAACCAAATTCAGAAAGTATCAGGCAGCGAATACCGTATTCCCGAAGTAAGAGGCAAGTGTGTTAACCACTACACTACTAGTCTGGTATTTATAGAGATTATATATTATTATAAAATTATAATATATAAATAGAGAATAGATTTATAAATAAAAACTATTTCGAAAGAAAATTCAAGAGGTCAGAGTTTTTTAGTTGAAAAAACCGCGACGAAGCATATGACATTGCGCAAGGTTCGAACTTCGCCAGCAATGGTACATACCACGTATAGTCAATATTAATGTGAATTATTTTCCAATTACAGGAGTTATTCTACCTCCATAATATCTTGCCAAGGGAATAATTGTCGCATAACTTTTGTAATCACTACTGTTTAACATTCTGAAGCGGTATTACCAAAATTTGTGCCTGTTAACTAAAGTAATTTATTAAGAACTGCAAGGGAACCGCAAAGTGATTATGTGGAGAAGCAGCCTTGTGTACAGAGGAAGGTACCGCTAGTAATAGTAATTAGTCCTCTATCTTGTAAAATTTCAATTTATCTTTGTTTCAATTGCATAAATTGAGCGCTAGTATTTATGCGCGCTAGATTTAATAATCTGAAGAAATTATGTGATTATTGTTGTAAGTTTCTGTTAAACGTAAATGACACGAAAAGGATGGATTTAAAACTATTTTGCTTGCAATGTTACAATAAAACTAATACACATTTTAAAATCATTCATCATGTTTGTTTCTATTTGCAAGAAATCCATCTTCAAATCTGTACATATTGAATGATAGGTAATTGGATATTAGTAATAGCAAATTAGTTTCTAAAATTACAACTGTAGTTCTTTTTACTAATTCTTTTGCCATTTTACCTGAGTAACAAGAAGTTGATAGTAGTGCATGTTAACTAAAAGCTTTCATTCAAAATTATAATATTGATTATACTATTTGACAATGTTGAAAAGTACCTACACCTGTTAAAACTTTCATTTAAATTTGTCTAACTAATAAGGGGATATTTGCCTTTTCAATTCTTGTGCAAATACTAATTCCCCAAAAAAGAAGAAAATCGAAAGCAAAAAAACGACTGCTTTATTACAAATTATATAATAGTACTGAAATATGCATAAAGTTATTCGTTGGTTGAGTTTCAAGTTTGATTGTTAAATTTGCAGACGTAGTTACTACTATTGACTTAATTATAAAGCTCTTGAAAAATTCAGCAGGTGTTTTAATGAAATTTTCGTAACGTTATATGGTATACGTTTCTGTTGCTTTAATTATTGATTCATATTAAAGTGTTCGTCAAATTGAGAATTTTAAACTAGTTTAAAATGCTAATTGATTAACTAACTTAAATTAAGAATTTCTTTTAAAATTATTTAAATACTAACGAAAATCATCCTGAAAACCTTAAAAGAGTTCTTTCCTTAATTATATAGAGATTGCTGAAACAATAATCAAATTCAAGTGCCAATAATCGTATTATAACTTTCTAAAAGGGTAGATATGTAAGGAACATTTGTATTCAGGTCTTGTCTCTTTTATATTATAGTAGCTATAACTTCTGATAGGAATGCAAATGTAATGTAGCGTAGGTGATGTTCTTTATACATAATTTAATTTATTAAATTAAATAATCGTCAAGTAACTATGCAGAATTATTTAACCGAATTTCCAACGAATTTCAATCTCTAAAATGTATGTACGACTATATTTCCGCAGGAAAAAGAAAGTACATGATGTTACTCTTTCGCCTCTTTGCTCCTTAGCTTTTAATGCTTTTCTGTTCAATAGATTTTGTAGATAATAGGACATTATTAAAATCCATAAGCAACAGAAAGTCATCTGGATTTATGAACAGGTATGCTTTGGTATTGAGCATTTTGCGAGCATTATTGGAAGAATTTATACTGTTTTGTTGCTGTATGGAGTCACTATTCATCATTGGACGGTTAAGTGAAGTCACCGATCGTGCCATATTATATACGACACGACTACATACTAATTTGCAATTCAAGGTTGTTATTCTTGGACCGTACGCTGGCCAATAGTAAACCCAATAACGCTCAAAATATCGCCTGCATTGCATGTGGTAAGCATATGCTATGTTTGCTAATAAAAGTTCATGGTGAATATATTAGAATTAAAAGCCTTGCTCAGATTGCAGATAATCGCTAAAAGAAATGGTTTTTAGTCTATTTTATCGTTGTAAAACGATATTAATACAACTGGCTGTTGATTTATGTCTTTTTGAACCCATTTTTAAGTCACTAGCTGAACCAGCAGCTTCTCCCGCGGCCACTTATATAATGTCAGTGGTTACCATGGCCTATTTAGTGTTAGCTTTAAGAAATTTCATCACAGTTTGATAACGATAGTGGTGAAAACGATTGACAAGCAATACTATAAATAACTAATAATTAGGTACCATTATTTGGGAATGTTTTTGTCCGGGCAAAATGTAAACAAGTACAATAACACTTGTTTAGAGTGTATCTGTAGATAATAAATCTACACATATTTAACAATTTCATGACGAAGTATTACCAAAGTATGCGCATATCTGTACGATAGTTCCAGCGATTTACAAGCTTTATACTCCTGAATACGTAATCGTATTAAATATTTGTCCCAGATACGGCAGCCTGGTAAACGGGCTCAGAGAATATTTGAATGAAAATTTAGTAAAACTTTTGTCGCCCTACAAATCCCAGCAAACAAACTTAACTAGCTTTTAACTAGTGTAATTCATACATTTTTCACCATTCTTTTTATGAAAGAAAATAGTGTTCTAATCAATCACCGGTTTATAATTTAGCATTGTATTTACTTCATACTAGCAATTTTAGTCACACATATCATTAAATCAAGCAGATCGCTTAGGTTGTAGCCTGCTGGTGAATGAGTCAGTTAAAACCATATCATATCTAATACTATAGTCCAAGAGCCCGTGAACGCCAGACTTACGTCATAGTATAAAAGCTGATTTTTTTTTCTGTGTGAAGACACTATAGTAAGTAACAACGTTTGGCTACTATGAACTTCGTGTCGTAGGCCCTTCGACAGGTAACAGGTAGCAAAGATGTGAAAAATCGCTACTTAATTACGTCATAATATAAAAGCTGAAAATTTGATACGTTGTAGGGATAATTATAACAAACCATCATCCCCATTGCCAGACACTTTGCGTGGGCCCTTCCCTCCGCCAGACACCCTTGAAGTTGATTATGACATAATTGTACTTACGTCATAGTATAAAAGCTGAAATTGAAATATGTTACTTGAGCAACTATTTGAAGATGTTCCCCAAGCAGCCAGACACTTTCCACTGTCCTAGAGCCGTGCCAGACACAGCTAAAAAAAGACTCAAAATTTCTTTGTATTTGATTTTCTAGAAGAAGGGTAGGTCGTAGAGACAAATTTTATGAACAAAAATTGTAGAGAACAATTATATCTAGAATTTATCTCGTAGAAACCTTGACCTGCGACCAAAATTGCACGAACTAGAGAGCGTTGGAATTTCTAAAAATCACTTTTTTCGTTTTTTTTATGTTAAAACATTATTTTTGAGGTATAATTTGAATAGGAAAGTTGTAGAGTTAAAAAATATCTACAAAATCGTTTATATACTTTTTTCTCGTACGATGCACCATTACAGAGATACAGCGTTTTTATTAATTTTTTCATTCTTTTCATGCACCATCGGTGGTTTTTTGTGAGTATCGACTGAATAATAAAGAATATAAGAAAATAGTATTTATTCATATATACAGTAGAGTCGCGATAAGGTGAACACCCCATAAGATAAACAGTTCGGTAAGGTGAACAAATAATTTTTTATACACAGTATTCTATAAGGCGAACAACAGCCAACTCAATAAGATGAACCAGTTACATATTCTAGATGTGTACTCCTATATTTAGTAGTGAGTGCGCGCACTTAGATGACTCGATCGGGGGAACCCCCTAATTATGATGGTACAACGTGTTTGTGATTGAACGCCTGCATTTTACTCGTGTATTTTGTTGAGTTATTGTGTAGTTAGTAAAGTGTACTAAGAACATTAAGTGCGAAAGGTGAAATAATAAAACAACTTAATAATGGTAGAAGTGAAAGTTCGCTTTCACGTGAATATGGAGTTGCCAAATCCACTATATGCGGCATTAGAAAAAATTAACAAAAAATTCTAAGAGCTCTGTCAAATACATATGTCGGAATTAATAAACATAGAAGAATGAAACGAACAGAAAATCCCAAAATGGAAACTGCTTTGTATAGATGGTTTCTGAAACAACGAAGTAAAGACTTACCGATTTCTGGCGCAATACTAAAAGAGAAGGCGAAACAACTGCACGAGACCTTTGAACAAAATACAACTTTTGCTACTAGTCAAGGCTGGTTGCAGAATTTTAATAAGAGATACGGCATTCGACACTTGAAAATTTCGGGTGAAAAACTTTCATCAAATGTCGTCGCAGTTGATCCTTTTAAGAAAATTTTGAAGCCAAAAATTGATGAATTGGGCATTTAACGTGACCAAATATACAACGCCGACGAAACCGGCTTATTTTGGAAACTGCCTAAACATAAAACATTCGTGGCTTTAGTTGAAAAAATTGCTGGGGTCGAAAAACTGAAAAAGCAAGAAAATAATGAAAATTATTTTAAGTGAAATTTGTACATAATTTTATGCTCTATAACTCTTTTAATATCTTCAAAAGTTGTTCAGAGCATAGAAAACGACATATTTACGAAAAATCGTCAAGAGATTGCCCGATGGTATATGAAAAGAGTGAAAAAATAAATAAAAACGCTGAATCTCTGTAATGGTGCATGGTATGAGAAAAAAGTATATAAACGATTTTGTAGATATTTTTTAGCTCTACTACTTTCCTATTCAAATTATACCTCAAAAATCATGTTTTAACGTAAAAAAAAAACGAAAAAAGTGATTTTTAGAAATTCCAGCGCCCTCTAGTTCTAGCAATTTTGGTTGCAGCTCAAGGTTTCTACGAGTTAAATTGTAGATATAATTGTTCTCTACAATTTTTGTTCATAAAATTTGTTTCTGCGACCTACCGTTCTTCTAGAAAATCAAATACAAAGAAATTTTGAGTCTTTTTTAACTGTGTCTGGTACGGCTTTACAACAATGGAACATGTCTGGCTGCTTGGGGAACATCTTCAAATAGTTGCTCAAGTAACATATTTCAATTTCAGCTTTTTTATACTATGACGTAAGTACAATTACGTCATAATGAACTTCAAGGGTGTCTGGCGGAGGGAAGGGCCCACGCAAAGTGTCTGGTAATTGGGATGGTGGTTTGCTGTAATTATCCCTACAACACATCAAATTTTCAGCTTTTATACTATGACGTAATTAAGTAGCGATTTTTCACACCTTTGCTACCTGTTACCTGTCGAAGGGCCCACGACTCGAAGTTCATAGTAGCCAAACGTTGTTACTTACTATAGTGTCTTCACACAGGAAAAAATTCAGCTTTTATACTATGACGTAAGTCTGGCGTTCACGGGCTCTTGGACTACTAGTATGTATGTACATAGTTTGCTCTTCACAGTAGTAGAAATCAAAACGGGATACCGCTCTATAGGACTACATATATGTATGTATATCTATCTTCCAGTGTACCAAGGCTTCAATGCGCACGTTTTAGCTTTGTTTCCAGTTTTCTTGTTTACAAGAATGGCTTTTGACAGTTTTTGAATAAATATGTAAGAAGACTTGTGATGCATTTATTTTCTAAATAAAATACCTTAATTTTCAGAAACAATTTTTGCTTGTGAGAAGTAAAATGTTTTGTCTTACGATGTTGACAATTTTTATGTTTATAGGCGTAATTTAATCAATGCTACGACACAAAATACCACTAAACACTTCAACCCACTAAACACCAAAAACTTTTAACTAAACACCGACACCTTTTGACAGCAAATCTGTAGTTATCAAGGCGATAATAAAACTCAATATGATAATGACAGCTTTGTTACTTCTGCACCAAGATATCCAGTGAAAAACTTCACAAAATACCAGCTAATAACCAAATAGTAGAATTTGTTTTATTTTGAGATAAAAAACAGTTTAACTCCAAGCATTCGTATGTAAAACAGGACAAGACATTTTTCTGCATTTTTTTGCCATTTTCAATTGCCGTTTTTTGAATAATTTAAAATAAAAATTAGCAAATACATAGAATGGAAATTATTTTAACATGATTGTAACATGTAAAGGGCCCCTAAACTAAACAAGAAGACAAAAATTAGTTTTAAATATTAATTTTGTCAATATAGGGTAATTTTGATTTGATAGACGTATTTTTTGATATTATCGTATTTAAATCAATACATATTTACCTCTGAACTGTATTTCTCTAAAAAATTTCCACGTATACTTTTACAAAAATAAAGGAATAAGGTAGATATCAATAATTAAGAAATTTGACGTTTCATTTCATTTAGAAATTAATAATCTAAGTATGTAATAGATGGCGCCATTGACGTTTTTTTATAGTTTTTAATTAATTTTATGAAATTTACAAGTTGTAATGCACCAAATTTACTTGAAATGGACATTTTCATAATTATACTTTATTACCGTAATAATGTTTTTTTCTTTAATGCAATTTTTACTTCCCACACATCTGCGGGAAAGTCAATTTCCCGCACGCAAATGCAACCGGGAAATGACATGTTTTGATAAGCGAGTACAAAAAATGCATTCCATGGAATACCTTACTAGAAATTTGTGCATGATAATAGCTGTGATAGTAGTAATACCACAGTAAAACATGTCCAAACCATACGGCAATCTTGGAGAGATACATTTACACGTGATTATTAGAAAGTGAATATTTTATTATTTTGTTTCTTTACCTTTCTCATAAGAAAATAAATGTAAACTACTTATCTGCTAGGTTCACTGTTATCCTGCTTTTACTCAGAAATAACACGCTATCATATATCAGACGTAAATTATGTACACATTAAAACCGGGAATTATTAACGATGATATGGATGGATTCATAAGAGGTAATACATATAACCGTATTAAATTATTACGTACGCAGGGGCCCTAAAATATATATGTAATATGTATGGTTTATGTTTGTAATGTAAATACTGGATATGCGGATATATAGGTACATAAATAAAATTTATTTTATTAATGTGACAGTATATTTTACGTTTTAATTGTAAACATTAATTTTACTAATTTGATATTATTTCCGGATATTTATGAGCATATATTTTAACTGTTATATCAATTTAGCAAACATTACAATAAACCATCCAAAAACTGTTAACGATAAATATTATCCCACGAAAAGGAAACTTTCTTTTGTAAAATTAAATAACTTTATAGGCAATTTCCTTCTCTTTCTTTTTAAATTTGACCGTCTTGAACTTTTGAATAATTCTTATAGAAGAACGAATTACGAAATTTTATATAAAGGAAGATGCGATTAAAAGGAAAAGTTTGTACAGAACCATTTAGAATTGGATGTATTGCTCTTTTTACTTTACATGAAAGAAAAAATAAAACATACTTTTTATGTAACAATTTTTTATAGTAGTTTAGTTTTAATAAAATTTTGTAATAGATGAAAAGGACCTGGCCATTAAAAGAAAGATATAATAAATTAAACATAATGCAACTTTTTTACTTCAACAATTTAATTGCTCCTTTGTATTTTTTTTAAATTTTAAACACGCATATATACAGGGTGTCGCAGCGAGACCTTTCATTAGAAGTTTATGGCGTTCTGGTCAAAATATAAATTTGAAAATTTAGAATTATATACAGTCGATTATGTTCTCTTCAATGGAAATATTATTAGATTTATAGCGCTTCCGGTTATACCGGAAGTCGCCATCTACTTCATTATTTTTAATTGAACATCCTGTATATTTTTACACATTTGGATTCTCCTATTTTTCAGCTTTATGAGTATCTTTATTTTTTGCGATTTGATTCGGGCGTTTTGTAGTTATTCCATTTTTTCTGAAAAAATTTGCTCTAGTAAACATTTATTCAAAAAATTAGAGGACACTCGATTTTTCGGATATCAATTTAAAATTCGTAATATACTTAAACAACATATTGGAGTATATTTTAACGCCGAAAATGGCTGTCTACATTGCGTGGATATTTTACTATATGGCACGTTAACTCTTCGAAAATTTGAAGAACCATAACGTCATTTTTTCAAATGGAATTCCACATATTTTATTACTTTGTCGTCTTCGGAGTCCAATTCCACATCTTTTATGTCCGGCATGTACTATACCTAAAATTAATAGTTTAGGAGTTAGATTTTTTGAAAAATGCACACATAACTCATAGATACTTATCAAGTGTGCCATGGAAAATAAACGTTCTCAAAGATTTATTGTCAGTCTAACGCCAAAATCAAATGCGTCCAATATACAGGGTGTTCCATTAAAAATAATGAAGTAGATGGCGACTTCCGATATAACCGGAAGCGCTAGAAATCTAATAATATTTTCGTTGAAGAGAACATAATCGACTGTATATAATTCTAAATTTTCAAATTTATATTTTGATCAGAACGCCATAAACTTCTAAAGAACGGTCTCGCTGAGACATCCTGTATATGAAAGTTTCAAACTTCTAATTATCTACTAATATACGCTTAAAATAGATTACAACTTATCGTAAGTTACCGCAACTAGAGCTGTTACCAGCAGATATGGTTCTCGAAATTGGATTGGAAATTTGCCACCGACGCAGCGCAGTAAATGTGCTATCTAAGCAAATGTGCACATGAACTAATTAGGACCGCTTGTGGAATTTAATCGCCAAGTTTAAATTATACAAAGTTTATTCAAGGTAATGCACCTAACATAAACATTATCATTCAAAACGTTTTATTTTATTACAATAGCGAAAATAGCAAACTTTTAACTGAAATTATTTCAAGATCAATTACAATTCGCTTTTATATTATTGATTTGCAAATATCTGTAATATCTGAAATATATAACATATTTTTACAGCTCCTAGGATATAAAATAAATAAACTACAACACAAAATGGCTGTAAACGGCTTCTTCAGGATCAAAAGTAGTTAGGAGATATTAGAAGATCACAATAACTTGACGTGGCAATTATGCTAAAGACGAAAATATTTTAATGAGTGAGGGATGTTAGAATGCCACGGTAACTCGACGTGGAGCGGATCACTGAGTATTGACTCAGAGGGGAATATTTCTTATATACTAAATATTAAGAACAGTACGTTCTCTTGAAATATAACATATTTGGCAGACCTTTATATTTTTCACATAACAAAAATTGACTACTACATACATGTAAATTGAATTCTCTTACTGGGATAGTACCAGTCAATATTCGATTATAAATCTAGAAGGAATATCCTTTTAAAAACGTAAATTACATGTCTTACGCATATATTCTGAAAGGCGAAGGTGTCACGCATTCACTTGAGATACTATAGCCAACATTTTCGTAAAGCGGGGTGAGAAATAAAAGTTTTCTTTTTACGAGGACATAGCATTATAAAAACGGTTTCATTGCTTTTCAGTCCTTCGCCAACAAAACATCATTTTAGGACCTATTCGATAATATTTCGTTTTATCGAATCTAGAAAAAAAAACTTGGCATCTAAATCCACTTTCCAATAACACGATTCTCAGCGAAATCCATGGAATGTTCCCGTGAGTATATTCGCATAAAATTGATTCTTTCTTGTCTTGCTAAGTTGAGTTTTCAAATATATAAAGTTATCGTATATACCTCCTTACGTTTATATAAAAGAATAAACTGAACGGTCTGTTTAAAACACGTATAGTTTGTTTCAACGTTGGAAATGTGATACTGCCGTGATGGCCGTAAATTTGTAAGGTGGTTGGTTACACGAGAAACTATTCGCGTTTGAAGGTGTTTGTAGTATAGCACCAACACTAGCGCTTATTCTATGTATATAATCCTTTACTGGAATCGTCTTACGTAATGCTCCCCTGTGAAATTTGCTTTGTCTGCTGTTTTTAAACCGGTAAACAATCGATTGATGTATAAATGTAAATACATGACAACATAGTCTAGTGAATGGCTTAACTCCAACATCATGGTATAATAATAATAAATAAACTCAGCCCAATTAGAGTACCTATATACATTGTATGTATATGCATGTACAAAATATAATATATAATTGTAAAGCCTGTAAATTATATGTTATATTCCGGGTTATGGGTGAAAGGAGTCAGACTCAGTGCGTAGTAAGGCAAACAAAATAATAATAATAAATTGCCTTTGATGAGTCGATGACCAAAATCTATTACTAAAGCTTTACAATTCACAGTTATGCATATGTAATATGCTATATGTACAGGGTTTCCACGAGCGAGTGGGACATAGGGAGAATACATATAAAATTGGTTTTCGAGGAATATTATCTCCCTAATACTACTTCATCCAAATTTAAGTGCCGAATATTATAACTGGGTTAACAATGAACATTTCCAGAATTATAGTACAAAGAAAGTCATTTTAATAAAGCCAAAAAAAATTATTATTTTTAAACCTATTGTACGTGAATTCCTAATAAGGCTTTTAACATGTGAGTTTGTGCAAGCGGCCATGGCGCAGACGTTCGCGCGACGCCTTAATAACGCATGGCACGGATTGTTAAAGGTTCGAATCCGAGAAATGAATTTTATTTCTTTTTTTAAAATCTTGATTAAGTTTTGTTGTTTATTTTGACAAATGATTCGTCGTTAGTAACAATTAAAAATCGAATAATATAATAGCACGTGATCATTTTTGTTATTGTAAAAATTATTCATTATTTACCTTAATCCTCAGAAAATCGATTTTATAGCCTTCAAAATCTCTGATTTTTGTAGTGTTATTAAATTTGTAGCATTATTATTGAAGATAAAAAATAAAAAATAAAACTAATCTGCCGGGATTCGAACCCTAAACAATCCATGCATTTGCGTCATTAAGCTGTCGCGTGAACCATTACGCCACGGACGCTTGCACTAACTCACATGTTAAAAGCCTTATTAGGAATTCACGTACAGTAGATTTAAAAATAATAATTTTTTGGCTTTATTAAAATGACTTTCTTTGTACTATGATTGTGGAGATGTTCATTGTTAACCCAGTTATAATATGCGGCACTTGAATTTGAATGAAGTAGTATTAGGGAGATAATATTCACCGAAAACCAATTTTATATGTATTCTCCTATGTCCCACTTGGCCGTGGAAACCCTGTATATGTGTGTGTGCAGAAATGGTGGCGCTGTGACATGTCATTGACAATACTCTGTATAGAATGTGATAACAATACGTATGAGTTGCCAATACAAAATTCAAATAACATTAAACTTTTTAGTCTCTTCCACAAGATTGATTGGATACAAGGTTGATAATCTTGATGATTGTCGATGCCACCTGAAGACGTACGGAGACAAACATGTTCCTACCTGGGCGAAGATTTTCTTTAATCTTGTAATAATCATTTCTACAGAGCCTCTCCTACTTCGTATCTAGTAGAATTGCTTAATCTATGATGACTTGTGTTCTTTTACACACTTATTTAAAATAATATATTTTTGTAAACTAAAATAGGAACACCATGTATATTTGGTATAAAAAGTTGGATGTACCACTTCTAAAATCTTTGAGTCGTCGTAAAAGGTGGTAACTTGAAATGAAGTGGGTGTCTTGAAACGTGAAGCTCATTTTATGTACAAATTCAGTAGATACCTAACGGTAAACAGTGCAAGTGCGACTTTGTGTCAGAACCTTCACCAAACATTGTAACTACCGCCTTATCCAGTAGCGGCGTTAGGGTAGGGCGCGGTTGGGCGACCGCCCAGGGCGCCGGCTATAAGGGGGCGCCGTGGGCCCTTCGCTCATTGATCGAGGCCTACTTATTCGTACTCGTAAATTCCCTAAATTTAGTGAAAAAATCGTTATGTTGAATGGAACGCAGTGTTCAATCCGTTCGATCGAAGCATTGCATGCAGTTCATTTTACCGGGAATCCCCGACCATAGAGAAACACATTATCTATCTCCTTTTAACAGTTTAGTTAAAAAGAGTTGGCGTTGTTTTTGACGAAGCGGAACACACTCAGCTCATTCTGATTCATTAAATCAGTGCACGCACTTAAAACAGTTATTATATACAATTATTTTAAAACAAACAAACGCGGTAATCAGACGGCCCACGCTACGTTACTATGCTAAAGTTTGTCACTCTTCGTTCCGACTACGGAGTGACATTAGTTTTATCTAAAAAGTTGAAATATAAATATGTATGTAGTGTAACAGTGTAACTAACAGTAGGTATTTGGTTTTGACGAATTATTTAATTAGGTAAGTACAAATTTATTTCAACTATCTATACCTACTTATTATAATAAAGAGGTAGCATTTGTTTGTATGTTTATACTTATGTTTGGGGCGGGGTAATCTCTGGAACTAATTATACGATATTGATGAAATTTTGATACGGAGATAATATGGACCTCGAGGAAATACATAAATAACCTACTTTTTAATGCGGGAAAAAGTCTCATTCCCAGGGAATGAGTGGGTGATCGTGATTTTTTCGTACAGATCTAAGCATTATATCACGAAACACAAGCTTTTAAATAAAACATTTCACAAATATTTATTTACCATAGAGTTACCTAGATTTTTCCAACTTACTTCCCGTGTATAATGCTATCCCGAGTAGGTATAACGCACTTTTGGTCGTCCTCGCTCAATAGCTTATAATGAAGTTTTATTGTAATTTATTTTTAGAAATGTTTGGCCTTACAGATTTAATTTGTTGCAGATTTTATTGATTAGTACAAAATGTCTGAACACGTTGATCGTATCAAAAGAAAACCATCTGGGTCAAAATATAGAAAACGGAAAGCAGAAAAAGAAAAGGAATTTCAAAGAACAAAAAAGTTTATGAATATAGATAAATATATCACAACAAAAAATCAAGACCTGAATGTGCCATCTACATCTGGAATACAAACGAATGCATCGGTAGTGGAGCCTCTGTCCGACATGTCAGATCATATAGCTGTTGAAGAGATTGTGGACGAAGTTTCCCGAAGTGAGGCTACAAGTTGTGCTACAATTACATATGCTTCTCAGGATGACTCCAATGGTGATGTACAACAAATACAAGTTCTAGATGACGTTAGTACTGTTATTCCGAATATATCGGATCCAGCCACTTGGCCACTCACTCGAAATAGGAAAATTATTGATCATATAATAACTAGTGGCCCAGTGCAAACTCAGATTGATAATTATCCTAAGAATAGTACAGGGCGACATTTCTCTAATTCACACTTCACAAAAAACTTGCAAACAATGAAACAATTCAGCGTCGTTGGTTAATATACTCCGTTGCCAAGGATCAAGTTTATTGTTTTTGTTGCCGGCTATTTGATAGTAGCTCAACGTCGAGTTTAGTATCTGAAGGATATAACAACTGGAAACACTTGTCTGAAATGTTAAACATCCATGAGAATAGCACTTCTCATAAGAAGTTTTACCTTTCATGGATTGATGCTGAACTACGATTAAAAACAGGAAAAACAATAGATTGCCAAGCGCAACATTTGATTAGAAAGGAAACTACAAGATGGAATAATGTTTTGTCTAGATTGATGCATATTACACTTTATTTAGCTGAAAACAATATCGCGTTCAGAGGTACTTCCGACAAACTGTATACGCCAAATAACGGAAAGTTCTTGGGCTTGGTACAACTACTAGCCAAATTTGATCCAGTTATGCAAGAGCACTTGCGATTAGCTGTGAAGGGTGATATTTCAGACCACTACTGCGGAAAAGACATTCAAAATGAATTAATAGAGCTGATGGGTGAAAAAGTGAAGTCAAAAATCATATCACACGCAAAGAAATCAAAATATTATTCTATTATAGCCGACTGTACTCCGGACATTAGTCATGTAGAACAACTTTCACTGACAATACGATTTGTTGATTTATCATCAGATGACGATAAAATATCAGTAAAAGAGCATTTCATAGAATTTATACCTGTCAGTGAGTCGACTGGTGAAAGACTGACTGAAGTTATTATTGATGTTTTAAATAAATACGGACTGGAATTGAACAATTGTAGGGGTCAGGGTTATGACAACGGGTCGAACATGAAAGGAAAAAATATTGGGGTTCAAAGGAGAATTCTGGACATAAATCCCTTAGCTGTTTATGTACCGTGTGGCTGTCATAGCTACAATCTCGTACTATGCGATGCCGCTAAGTCATCCCTAAAATCAGTCACTTTGTTTGGGGTACTTCAGAGGTTGTTCACATTGTTTTCAGCTTCTGTTCATCGATGGAAAATTCTAACCGATCACTTGGGATTATATACTATAAAAAAGCTAAGTGACACACGTTGGGAAGCAAGAATAAGCAGTGTTAAAGCAGTCCGTTATCAAATTACTGTGATCCATGACGCTTTAATTACTTTGGCTATTGAAACTCAGAAAACTGATGTTCAAGTCTCTCATGAGGCTACTACTCTAGCCGAACAGCTAAAAGATTTCAGCTTCATAGTTTCATTGGTTGTTTGGTATGACATACTTTTTCAAATTAATGTCGTTAGTAAATCTCTACAATCAACAGACATGGATCTCGGTAAATGCACAGAAATGTTGAAAAAATGCTGCACTTTCTTGGAAGAATATAGAAACACAGGCTTTAAAAGCGCCATTTTAACTGCTAAGGAATTGGCTGAAGAACTAGAAATTGAACCTGTGTTTAGAGCCACAACAAGAATTCGATGTGTTAAGCGTCAAGCTGGTGAAACTGCCCGCGATGAGCCTATAACTTCTCCAGAAAAAAAATTTGAGGTTGAATTTTTCAACTGTCTTTTGGACACTACATTAATTTCTGTCAATGAAAGATTTGAACAGTTAAATGAGTACTCGGAATCTTGGTCTTTTTTGTACAATATAAAACAGATTCCGGAAAAACCCGACCTTGTCAAACTCTGTGGTGATCTCCAATTGAAATTAACTGTAGACTCTAAATCAGATATAGATGGTTGTATGTTGTGTGATGAACTCATAAGTCTGAAATCTTTTTGCCTGATCAGAATGTGGTTACTCCTGTTTTTGCTTTAAATTTTATCAAAGATCGCAACTTACAAGAACTGTATCCAAATGTATGGATAGCATTGCGAATATTATTAACTATACCTGTAACGGTTGCTAGTGGGGAGAGAAGTTTTTCTAAGCTTAAGCTAATAAAAACCTATCTGCGATCGACAATATCTCAATCTAGATTGACAAACTTGGCTACCTTGTCAATCGAAAATGAAATTGCTGAAAACATCGACTTTGATAACCTAATAAAAGAGTTCGCCGATAGAAAGGCTAGAAAAGTAAAATTTTATTAGTTTTTCTCTAATAAATGGTTATTTCTTTTAATAAATGGTTGTTTCATTATATCCTTTGCCTTTTTTTCGTATGGGTTTGAATTGCAGTTAGGGGGCGCCGTAGAAATCTCGCCCAGGGCGCTGGTAGTGCTAAAACCGGCGCTGGCCTTATCTAATATAAGCTGGTAATGTTCTTTCTAAAAAAAAAACCATTTCTGTGATGACGTTATATGAGATGTTTTTCAAATGTGCATACTTCTGTTTTATTTTATTTTTGTCCGTTTTATTATTTGCCTTTCAAATAGCTATCACATTAACTATAAATGAAATAGTAACTGAAAAACATGAACATGAATGAAAAAATTATAATTACCAACATACATAATCATAAGACGCAGTTCATACTTCAATTCGTTTATTACATTTTTATTTGAAATAAGCGAGTTATAATTGTTTGAAATTGTTGTTTATAATTGTTGGAATTGAGTGGTATGTCGAAAACACCCTGTATAACATTTCACACATTTCACATTTCAAAGGACAAGGCACTTTGGTGATGTCTTGCAATTCGCCATGTCAAATTTTAAGTCAGTAGCGCGTTTGTTTGCCGTAATATCGTGGTTTATTTGGGACTGTTTTTCTAGAAAAATTTAAAAAAATTGAAATATTTCAAAAACTATTCATTTTTAGTATAGGACATGGTACATGAAACATGAACTTCTAATCAAAACTCTTCGCGCCACACCCTGTATAGTAAAAGGATGCGTATTGTCGAAAGCATTTTGAAAAACTTGTATACACTCTGAACGTATTCGTCTATAGCTTAAAGGAGCGCTGCGGTTTTCCAGTACCTATATTGTATATTGTTCTATGTAATCCTTATCGCTAATACGAAGGTCCGCACACGCATATTAAAGCCAGACATTCAATATTTTCGGATAGCAAGGATATGTTACGGTTAGCCCCCAGTAAAATAAAAAGCAAATTTAATCTATTTCGTTAAGCTTATTTTCAGTTTAATGTTTGCTCCAATACACCCTATGAATCTGAACATTGTTTACAAACGTTTGCTTCTGGCTATGTTTTATTATAAAAGTCTTTTTTGCGTTACTGTTTACTGTAGATAGAACATAATATTTAATATCAACAACGATTTAAATCTGAGTTTAAACTACATGTGTTTCACGTCAAATAGGATATACACTTTGTTCGACAAGATGAAGACATTTGGTTTATTGGATTACCGAGTGTTATTGAAAAAGATTAGATATTATGGTATCCTGGTTCTACCCGGTTCCACCCTATTTTTAATTTATCTAAACGATTTCTAAGGATTATATTGTATGCTAATCATACATTGTGTATTTGTACTATCAAAATCGATACAACAGTCAGTACAATTAAAGCTATTATATCGGGTATAAATTCTTGGTATCAATCAAAATTAATTATTAACACAAACAAACATTTTTTCTATGGATTTTAGGATGCAAAATTAACACTAAACAAACCACTTATCTTATCTGATATGTGGAACGAATAAAATTTACTTTATGAAATCTTGTTACGAAAAGCACGAGACATTTCTTTTATAATGCTCGCTGTTCTTAAGAGAATTTAAAGTAGTTCGTTATGTTCTACCCTACCCATAAGAGAATGAAAGATACATACATACATAGTATAGAGAAGACAATAGCTCGTGAACTATTTTTTATTTAACGTCACTGTGTTATTTAGACCTATGTATATTGACGATTTGACGATACGGAGTAAAGCTTTTCAAGCGTTCAATTTACGACCAGCTTAACAATTAGTGGGCCAAATGAACTTTTAATGATCCGACTTATTATTATGATATACTTCCTACAAAGCCAACTCTCATCTTATTATATCTGTTGATTTTTAAGCATTATAATTTGCAAAGACTGAAAGCTTTTAAGCGGAGTGAGAACACAAAAATTTACTAACATGCTTTTAGGTAATTGACATGGATCTTGAGCGAGAAAATTTTTAATGTTGTAGCGTGAATAAAGTTTCTTGTTGATAGACTATCGTTGATATTTCACTACAATAAACGAATTAGAAGGAACAACTTAGCTGTTATTTAACTTATTTAATCACGGATACTCTCGAAATTAAACACTAAAACTACAAAACACGTATTTTAATGGAAAAAATGAGCTTTTAAGAACTTGAACAGAATGCCGAATTTGCAGTACGTCGGAAAATTTATTTCTGTACGAAGGGATCTCATTTGGTATTGATTACATTCTTTTGTCGTTTTATCTTTCCAACTAAAAAAAAGGGCGATACTTAAAGAATTCCTATTATTCTTCTCGCCTGCTCTAAGAATGTTGAAAAGATTTTTAAATTTAATAGTCTTGCAAGGAAAAAAGTTTTAATATTGCTGATTGCGTACGTAGACATTGTTAGAGAAAATGAAGAGCAAAGTTATATATTTAATGGTTTCATTATTCCATTCTAACATCAAACTCAACATGACTTTCAGTTATTTTTACAACGATTATATTGATATATAAGAAAGCAGTACGGATAAAAGAAGGCTCTTCTATAGAAAAGTCTTTAATCAGTAAATGGAGTGTTTTTTTGGCAGTTGTTATTATATGTATATACGACATAGATTTTTTCGTACATAAGAAAACTTTTTGTGTAATAAATGAATCCATTATGTAGTAAATATGAAACAGGTAATTTTCCACATACATATTAAGTATACTGTGTTTTCAGTATTAAATAGTTTTCTGATAACATGCTTCACAAGTTTTTACAGCTGCTACAATGTAATACAGTTCTACATAAATCAATTCTTCCATGTCAGCATCTAGTTGCTACAATTTCGTTCAAATATGTTCCAATATACCTACAGGATTTAAACATAATATTTTATATGTTACTTTATCGTATAATAAATCAAATTTGTTCCGTCCCTTTCTGACATTTATTACACTTTATAGCCAGCTATGAAGCGCTAACTTTGAAATACGTTAAATTATGAAAACAAAATAGTATTTGATATACCCTTCTCATTTTTACTGACATGTGTGTGGAAAAAAATTATTATGTTTTCTACAGAAAATATTTACAAAAATAATAGCTGCAAAATTTCTATAGACTAATTAATTCAAAGTGGATAAATAAATAAAAAAATATTCCATTCATTTATCACACCATATGATCTTGTAGAAATTTTAGTCTTTTTTGTTCGTGTTGCTTCATTAAAGATGGTATTGAATCTTTTTATATTCACTGACAATGTTTACTACCGGATGCGAATTTGTCCTGTAATTATCTCTTAGTTACTAGTAAATTCAAGTCAGATTTACTTGGCGTGCAGATCCATTACCAGAAGAGGGGCTAACAAAAATAGCGATAAGCACTGTCCTCGGGTTAGTTTTTGTTTCTTTATTATCGCGATTTTTACCGTATGAATCATTCAATTTAATAAAATTGTTGATCACGTCAGGAGATTATGAGTCATTATTCACTGGATGGCAATATTTGGCTTGGTACAGTGTCTATCTATAACTCTATGAACCTATAGAATTTCCTTCGTATATACCTTCATATATTACAGGTACTATGTTTGAGAATAATAAATAACTTATTTTTTGCTCATGAGATAACATCTTAAATGCCAGAGTGGCTGTGAGAGTTTTCATTGCTTGTCTTAATCACATCGCATATTAACAATCAGATAAATAGTTTCTGTGTGATTATATTATATTGAGAACTTTGTTATAGTTTCTTGAGTCTTGATTTGCTCTCCATAGAGAACAGCTTAGCACTTAATTGGTTTACTATTTGTTTGTAACGTAAGTAAATTTTGGCTTCAATATGTTCCATTTTCCTTTTCTTCGTGGTTCATAATCATGATAGCGTATTAACCAGGGGATGCATTCTTTTTCAAAAATAACTGCCGTCTATTGGATATTAAATAATCATGATTGCAGATCAAAAAACTAAAGAAAACTCCTGCGACATCGTTAAGTATTGTTAATTATGTTCAATTTAAATTGTTGTTTTTATCTAGTTTTGTACTTGCACTGATAATTTTAAATGCCCTGAAAGAATAAAAAATCTGTTTCATAAAGTTATAGATTTGATAAATTGCAAATATTGTTCTGTAAGGTATCGGACTCAAATAACGTGTGTGTATCTGATTCTTTGGAGTCAGGAGTAATTCTTTTGAAATATATAGCCAAGAAAAATTTAGACGTAGATACCGTTTCAATAAAGAAACATTTACTGTAATTATAAATTAATTAGCATATGGCATTTTTTCGGTTACTTTTTGAAATCATTTTTTACAACCATTCTGCTACCGAATAACTGTTAATAACACTTTTAATAGATTCTGTGGGGTCGTTTCGGATTTTAATAAGGGATGGTAGGTGGTATGCAATTCTACTGCCTGTAGAACAGTTAAGAAGGTATCTGAAAGTGATTTCAAGGACTGTGGGCTCGTAATAACAATAAACATCGGTATCAGCACACACCACAACTTTGATTAATTATTCGGGACACGTGTTTCGAAAACGCATGAGTTTTCATCATCAACCGAATACCGAATGAATATATAAAATTAAAAAACCATTATTATAAACATCCCCCTACTTCTTGTATAAACAAACAACGCATGCGAACTCTACTTAACCGGACTAATCGTTAGCACATGTTGCGAAGGGACATCCTATCTCTTTAAATTCGTAAACAAAACCGACCTTCCAAGAATCGATGGTTCTCTATTCATGAGATTATTTTCGTGTTTATACATAAAAATAGTCTCATAGGCGTCGAGTTCCCTTGGCTTATCAACGGCTTTTAATAATTTGACACTGTCTGTTTCAATATGATGTCCCTTTTCAATTAAATGTTGCGCTACTGCGGACTTTTCCTTTCTTCCGTATCGAAAGTGTGCTAGATGTTCTTTGTATCTAGTCTCTATTGACCGTTTTGTTTGCCCGATATAAATTTGATCACATCTTTACATGCAATTTTATAAATTCTCGACTTCTGTCCCATCTCAGGTTTGTCTTTCGGGTTGCCTAAAGTATTTTTTAACGTACTATTGGTCTTATATACAGTAGTGTGAATATGTTTTAGACCACACACGAAAAAATACTTTGAAGTACTGAAACTATATCGAAACTCGCACATATGGATGATGCAATTTACTAATCAACAGTTAAACTTTCCAGGAATGTTTAGAGAGGGTAATTAGCCTAACTACCCTCATTATATAGAAAAGTACCCTCATTATACAGAAATTTAATATAATAGAAAAATCGTTGACAGGTAAAGAGACCTTTTAGTTATTGACCAGTTGGGGGTAATAAAGATTCCGATACTTGGACTTATGTCATTAGTTTAGTAGACGTTAGAGTGTGTACATGTGCCATATCTAGTTTGATTTATTACCCGATTAAGGGTTTCTTTTAAACCTTTTACTTTTAGTGCAATTTTCTTGAAGTTGTGTTAAATTCGCAAAGTTACCGGATTAGTGTAACGTTTAAATCTCCATAATGGGAAGAATACCTATCGGGGAACGCCACAGGATTATCATGTTACACAATGAAGGACGTACACAGCGGCAAATAGCTGAAACAACACATTTCTCGAAAACAGCAATTAGAGAGTTGATTAAAAAACTTAGTGAAACAGGTTCCGTTTAAGGCAAACCAAAGAGTGAACGGATTCCCAAAGTTCAGAATACCCTCAAAAGGTATGTAAAAGTAGAGTCGTTGCGAAATCGCCGAATATCTTCAAAAGAACTAGTGCGTGATCTTGAAACTGCGACGAGAGTGTCAGTAATGTCACCGTGTATTAGAAGACATTTAATTAAGCAAGGAGTTAAGGGATGTTTTGCTATTCGAAAACCATTATTTCGTTACGATAATAAACAGAAGCGTTTACGGTATGTGAAAGAACACACAAATTGGACTGCCGAAATGTGGAACCGAGTGTTATATAGCGCTGAATCAAAATGTTTTTGTACCAAAAGACGTTAGTAGGTTCGTCGGAGAAAAGGAGAAGCGTACAACCCCGAATGTTTACAACCTACAATTAAACATGGTGGTGGGTCTTTGTTAGTTTGGGGTTCTATTTCAGCAAATGGACTGGGGGATTTAGTTATATTTAACAAAAAACTAACTGGAGAACGTTATCGAGATATTTTGAGCGAGCATGCTATACCTTCTGGACGGCGATTAAGTGAAGATACTTGTGTACGTTGTACATTGTGTACTTATGTTGTATAATGTTTGTAACTTCATTAAATGCATTAATGCCAACCAACATTCGAATTTATTTTACTTAAATTTCCTAATTTAATGCTTTCTTCAATTTATGTGCGACTGGTCTAAAACATATTCACACTACTATATATATATTTATCACGCTTTTTTTATAAGTCAGTTTTTCTTGTTTAATTTATAGTTGTTTTTTTAAATTTACACTTTATCTTTTGTTCTATCTGGAGAATTGTTTTTAATTAATAATTCGCCATTTCTTTAAAATTTTCTTTTTAATAATACAATTTGCTAAAGAGATCCATGGGTTCTTCTTTCTACATTTGGATATGCTTCTTTAGTAGATGAACTGTTTTGGTCTTTCTACAGTAAAACTTTATTTGGTAGTATCTATACGACTGGTGTTATAGTTTCTAGCAACAATTATATATGCATACCTTTTTAATAATTATTATTAAAATCACCAATAAGTTGACCTTTTTCTTTTGTGGCATCATGAAGACTTTATGAACATTATGTGAGCTGCTATATAATTACATTTTATGATTAAATAGATATCAAAATAACTTTCATATCAGTAATAGAAGCTCACACTTGATGGTAAGTTGCTCTTAAGGCCTGAGGTTGAAGCGGAATTATTTATGAATTTTGAAAATAAACATGATGGCCAACTGAAAAACATTTACGCATATAAATGTAATCAGAAAAAAAATTCAATTTGAAGATTCCTATTCATACTAATAGAAGATGATTCATCTGGGCAATATTCATTATTCTGGTCAAACTTATTATATATAAATGTGGTTTAAATTGTTCAAAGTTGGCGTCACAAACGTTATTTACTATAGACGAAAATGTATATGTAAATATACCTTGTCGGCGTATAAGTAGCTTCCAACTGTTTTTTCCAACTCTTGGGTCTTGTTTTCGATTACGAATTATATTCATTGTTAATACAAAACTGCCGTCTTTTTTTCCCAATCGCAGTGGAATCTGTTTGTTTATTTTAAATAATTTCTAAATAGGGTTATCAAACGGTAATTATTTAAAAAATCTAGATAATTTTGTGAACGTTTCCTTTTGCTTTGATATATTAACTTCTATTTTATTATTTTTATGTGCAAATGTATTGCTTATTCACACGATTGTGTCCTGTTACTTAGTTCTAAATCATATTTTGGCTAATTGGATACGAAGATTGTAGTCACGTCGTTAAGTTATGTTAAAATTATCGAACCGATACTTATAGAACGGATAATAGTCGTTTGAGAAGCAGTAGTAGAAGGAAATCTATTACAGAACTGATGACTATATGGAATCTATCACTTGCTAGAAACCGGGTACAAGTAGATTATTTTTATATTATATTGCAATAGTTGCAATAATCTCTAGATTGGTCCCTAGGGCGCCGAAATGAAATGTATACATAAGAAAATAGGGCAATTCATTAAAGCTTTATTAGCTTTAATTTCATTCAAGAGAAACTATTTAAAATTCGAATATATATATACAGGATGTCTCAGCGAGACCATTCATTAGAAGTTTATGGCGTTCTGGTCAAAATATAAATTTGAAAATTTAGAATTATATATAGTCGATTATGTTCTCTTCAATGAAAATATTAGATTTCTAGCGCTTACGGTTATACTGGAAGTCGGCATATGCTTTATTATTTTTAATGGAACACCCTGTATAGTTTTACACATTTGGATTCACCTATTTTTAAGCTTTCGTTATTGTTATCCATTTTAACTCTTATAGTAATAGTGTAAAGGCATTGAACGGATAATTATTAACTGACAAACATCAAAAGACGAAAAGTGATTTTGACGTTGACAATAAATCTTTGAGAACGTTTATTTTCCATAGCACACTGGATAAGTGTCTATGAGTTATGTGTGTATTTTTCACAAAATCTAATTGTCTCCTAAACTATTAATTTTAGGCATAGTATATGCGGGACATAAAAGATGTAGAATTGGACACCGAAGACGATTAAGTAATAAAATATAGGGGGTGCCATTTGAAAAAATGAAGTTATGGTTCTTCAAAATTTCGAAGAGTTAACGTGCCATAGTAAAGGAACCACGCAATGTAGACTGCTCTTCTCGGCGCTAAAATATACTCCAACATGTTGTGTAATTATATTACGAAATTTAAATTGATATCTGAAAAATCGAGTGTCCTCTGATTTCTTGAATAAATGTCTGCTAGAGCAAACTTTTTTCAGAAAAAATCGTACAAAACACCCGAATCAAATTGAAGAAAGTAAAGATATTCATGAAGCTTAGAAATAGGTGAATTCAAATGTGTAAAAATATACAGGGTGTTCCATTAAAAATAATAAAGTATATGGCGACTTCCGGTATAACCGAAAGCGCTAGAAATCTAATAATATTTTCATCGAAGAGAACATTATCGACTATATATAATTCTAAATTTTTAAATTTATAATTTGACTAGAACGCCATAAACTTCTAATGAACGGTCTCGCTGAGACACCCTGTATACATATATATGTATGTATAAAGTGCATCGAAAATTGTTTAATTAAACAATATATACAATTTACAAACGAAGTAAGGAACAGTAGCAAAATTAATTCTATTTTGTCGTACAATAGAATTATATTTACATGTATCATGAAATTTGTCAGTGTATTAATAAAGCATAGCAACTTGCGCTAAAATTTGCATGTCAAAGGAAAACGGAAACAAACGGAAATGTCTTGAATTTGACTAGTTCCAATGTTGATTGCTTTCGAACGAAACTCACATCTTCGTAAAACCAATCACAATTTACTTTTGTATCCTATAAAGCGGAATGATTTATCTGAAGGAGCACTTTCTTAAATATTGATATCGATTGTAATGAGTAATAAGACAAACTCTTATTTTTACAACACTATTTTATGGTAATGCTTCTCACGTAACAATTCGGTAGAGAACGGTACGTTACCTGAACAGCATTAATAATTTTACAATCAATTCAAATCTTCATTAATTGTTCAAGTGATAAAATAAGGAATTTTGAGATTAAATACCTTTTTTGGTGTTTAGGATACTAAATCGGTTTAAGGCTTTAAATTATACGACAGTCAGTTATTTGCGACAGTTTAATTCTCTTATTAATTGGAGTTGTCGGGTAGTTGAAACTTACGAGAACTTAACTATAAATTGTTATTACATCTACGTAGTGGATAACTATGTCTAGCAAAGAAAATCTACTAAAATCGTGTATCAGATTACTGTTAGGGTGATTGCTGAGAAAGACCAATTAGAAGTATTATTCAAACGAAACGGAGTTTTACATTTTTGAAACAGAATCGATCATACGAATGTTAAATTAATTAGACAAATAAACAATTATAAGTAAAAATAAGTCATGTGTAATGAACTGTGACAACGGACCTATCCCGCATTTGTCATTGTTTTCGTTAATCGGAAATTAATGATGCGTATCGGCTTGACCGTGCATAACATTTAGTTTACCTGTATTTGTAGATTTTATTTTAATTTAGTTTGATTATCGCCTTGATAATGATAGCATTGCTGTTGAAACGCGTCGGTGTTTTAGTTAAAACTTGTTTGGTGTTTAGTGGGTTAAAGTTTTCAGTGTTCTACTTCTGCACCAAGAGATCCAGTGAAGAACTTTGGATTTAGAGATTTTGAGATTTAACTAAGTTATAGCATACGATAATTTTATTGAATTTTACTTTTAATACTGCGTGTTATTACTAACTTTTTAACGGTGCTTGGATAATAACTAATAATTACTACCTTATTATTAGTGTTTGTATTTGTGGCATTTACCTAACGATGCGCTCTTAGCTACTGATAATGATTTTTATTATATTTTTATAACTCTCGTCTTTAACTAAAATTGATAATTTTTACTATCGTCACAGTTCAAAGAAAGTAACTGAAAAAACACCAGAGAAAGATAAATTAACAGCAGATATTGAAAGAATGCTAAAAGGATGTTATGATGGTATTTGTTTAGAGAATTCTGAAAGGTAGATTTACACGAGATTACACACTTATATGACAGCAAATGGGTTTATACTATGAGATTCCAAATGTTTGTCAAACAGTATGAGCTGGAGCATTATCATGTTGGAAATAACCTGCTTTAAGCTTATTTTCTTGTAATTCTCCAACAAACACCTCTAACATCTGTTGATAACGTTCATCTAAGATTGTTATAGTAATAATTCTAGTACTGTAGCAACTTTGTACGGAACGCCAATGTTAACAAATTTCAAGAAAATTGATTAAATGTTTGAAATTTGTATACCTATAGATAACTCATTAAAATATAACAGTAATAAGGATTGATAAATGTTTGCGGAAAACAGTTTTTTTTGTCCCGACAATCATTTTGAATCTCCTTTATGCTGTAAAAAACAAGACAGCATGTTGAAATCGCGGGCCACTGATCTATTAGAAAAATTAAAGATGGATTCAAGATGGATCAACTGTAGCCAGAAACGGGTGGACTAAGGCAAGGAGCGCAACGAGTCGCGTGTTTTTCACAATATTAAGTAGTAAAAATTATTCTAAAGTGTAATTAAAGGGGACGAGATCTTTTAGATAAGCAGAAAAATCCAGAAAAAAAGAACTGTAGAAATATCTTTTTTATATAATGCTCAAAAGAAAAGAATACTAAGAAAACTTCTAGTTATAAGTGTATCTAAAGGTAATAGTAGCATTTAGGTATATGGGCCCGGTCTAATTATGAGTTGCAAAAATACGTAATGAAAAGAAATGAAAGAAACCAGATACAAAATGAAAACGCGGATTGGTCTAATATTTGTATAGATAATATTACAACAGATATTAATACTTTGTAAAACTTTGTACTAACGTGAACGATGGAAATTATTATACTTTTATTACTATATTTAAGTTGAATGAAAGATGTAAAGCAAACAAATTGTTGAAACTTTTTAAGGATTTATGAATTTGGCTATTAAGGCATGTTCACGAAATAAAATAACCACGTTCAAATATTTGTGCAGCGTAAACGTAAGCTTTATTTTGATCGCTATAGGCGTTGGTATGTCAAACAATACTTCGCTTACTACGCAAAATGTCAAAAATTGTGCAATTCTCCATGTCGCGGATTAGTACAGTATGAAAAAAGGTCTAGGAAAAAAATGCAAAACGGTGTAACGTATCAGAAGATGGTGCCTGAAAAATAATTAAGACATTTTTTAGAATTCAAAGGACGAAAAAAAGTCGCAGTCTCGTGCTGTTTTATTGAACAAATTTCTGGTTAACAATCACGAAAAATGCATTGCGATAGACGATAAAACGCATGTTAAAAAAGACATGCTGAGCTAGCCGGGACCTCAATTCTACACGATGGAAGTTGGCGAGAAAATTTTAGGTAGGGATGGAAGAGTGGCAACAGAAAAATTCGGCGAGAGGATTCCGGTATGGCGAGCAATTGGTTTTACAATTGATACAATCAATGGGGAGGACTACCGACAGTAGTTCTAATATTTTGGCCTGATTTGATGCTAACTCACTATGCTGGCAATACTTTGAATTTATTCAAACCATAGAACATCGATTTTGTAGTAAAAAGGGTGCAATTGCCAAAGACATGAATGATTTCAAAATATGTTGGAAGCCAACTGTTCGAAAAGTTTCGCAATTTTCGTATCAGACACTAATGGGAGATGTTCGCAACAAGGTGTGAGATTGCGGTACATCTTAATTATTGAGTATTTCAAGTTGTTAAATATTAAAATAAACAGGTCGATGGCCGCAGTGGTTAGGCGGCTGACTATTGTTGTGAGAGGACGATAGGTGCCGGGGTTCAATTCTCTGGAGGGACGGTGACATTTTTTCAGAGAGTTTAATCCCGGATCGACTTGCCATTCGCTGTTGGGAGCAAAGTGATTAACAGCGCGGCATCATAAAAGGCGATATGATGCTGTCACAAAGCCATTTAAACACAACCTACACACACTAAACTACATCGCAAGAGTTGCAGTGATAGCCAGACAAGTAATACAGCTTACGGAGTCACCCACCACACATTAAAAAAAAACGATCTTTGTTAGCAGCTTTTAATATCTTTTACCAAAAATTAGATATTGCAGTTAACCGTTGGTTACTTTATTTGGTGAACAGGCCTTACTGATAGCACATCTTTTATTTTCTCAAAGGTTGCCAACTCTCTGAAAATAGAAATGCAATACAAGATTATTTGAAAAGAAATTTGTTGGATAAGTAATTTTTGTTTAGTTATGGTTCTAAAGATGAAAAATTCCATTGGCATCGTATAATCGTGGGTGGGTGAGGTTGCGGGTTTAGTAATAGCAGTAGCGGGCTAGTAATAGCATAAATAAATAGATAAAGCAAGAATAATTGAGATAGGTACCGGTAAAATTAATTAGAGGAGTCAAAATGTAAATGAAAAACTCTTGAGTATAGTACTGTAGAGGAGATAATTAGAACGACTGAAACTCGAAATAATTACAACACAAATGTGAATAAATCGTTAATAAAATCATTTTTCTCTTTAAGGAAATTCGAGTTAACTTACGTATTTCTCTTGTTTATCCTGTTTTATTTTTAATTACATAGTATTTCACCGTATTCAATTTTATCCGTTGCTTTTCTCACAATTTTCCACTAAGAAAGGTCATGGAAGTATTCGCTTTGATTTCAAGAGCATAGAATATATATAGGCTTCACATTTTTGCCGCCGATTCATAACAGAACGTCGTTTCTCAAAAAAATCATTTACCTTTCAAATTGTAATTTTACAATCATATAAAAATTCCTAATAATTTAAAAAATGTTAAAATGACTATTACAAAATAAAATGAATAATCATATTTGCAAGTACTTAATTTTTAAATAGGATTCATTATTTCGTTCCTCGTTTACGTCAAATCGAGCGATAATGCTTTTATCACAACATAAACATAACGTAACGTTGCATGCTATACCGTTTTACTATCACATAGGATGAAATTTGATAATGTTCTGTCCAAATAAATTGCAAAATTCAACCGAACATACGTATTCCAACAAAGCGAATTCATTCATCCCCGGATTCCATTAAAATATGTGTACATACATTTCATTGGATGTGACTTTTTTCCTATATTCACCTATTATATACGCTAATACATTTAGTATATACGGAAATATCACATCCTGCAAATATTTCGGGAATTTCCAACCGATATCTCACCGGGTAAAGCTGGCAAGTAAAACTTTCACCACAAGTGAATATTTGATAGATATTTGAAATACTTCGTGTGAAATACGTGAAATCGGTATATACACGGGAAACCTTTTTCCAAATCTGATGGGCTGGATGCAGGTATAGTCTGTTACAAAAGTTCGAAAATATACGTCAATATTTACTCACTACATATCTTGCCTGTAATTATAATCCTAATTAATTAACTACACGGTGATATTTTCCAGTTGTTTGGTGATTTACCTTGACAAAGGTGGTTTTAGATAAATAATAGTTTTTTTTCGTTCAGTATTGTTTCTTGAAACTTTGCCTAAAAATCTTCTTTGGTAGCCCATTATGAAATGAAAAATTTTGACATACATATGACCAAATATTTTTAATGTGAATGGGTAATCGTTGTTAAATTCTTTTAGCACGTGTAATCGCTCTGAAGGTAATTAAATTTGAAATCTTTCTACATAAAATCTTGTAATTAGAAATAATGCCACCTCATTAACTAAATTATTTACGCACTTGTTCACTTCCGGTACACTTTACCGGTACTTTACATCAACTTTCTTAATATAGCATAGTATATGTATTTTTCGTGAGATTTTTAAATTGCCCACACAATTCTGTGTCAAAACTTAATAAGACGCATCACATCAAAAACGAACCGATTTTTTATTATTCATTTTTTTTAGTATACTTACGGGCAACTGAAACGTTATGTTAAAAATTCTGTATTTCTGACAGTATTGCAGTTTAAGACCTTATATTTGGCCTAAGTTAAATATAAAACATCAAATTTAAACCCGCAAAATTATGTCTGTACATACAGGGTCGTATAAAAGTAACGTTCATTTTTACTAAGTTCACTTCGATGTAGTTCACTTTATTAAATAGAACACCTTGTCTATTATTGGATTTGTGTATATATGTTTAATAATTCAGCATCATTAGACATATTAGATGTAGACAGACTGCATGAGACATATTAGCTTGTATTTTTTACGGTTTTGGGGTTATAACATTTTTTTTGTGAAAGCACGAAAAAAGCATCTTTCACGGCCGTTTGCAGCGTCCCTAGTTAAATCAAGTTAAATTATAATTAAAATTAAAGCTTAGTTAAATCGGAATTTTAGTTGCAGGGAGATCTTAACAAAAGATTTAATTATTGATTTACATTTTAATCTTTTGTTAACTAAGAATTAATTTTAATTATAATTTAACTTGATTTAACTAGGGACGGTGAAAACGACCGTTAATGTTAATTAAGATCTTAATAAGTTTATCTTGTCCTATCCACAGGTCTATTGAATTCCCCGAGAATGTAAGAAAAAAAAATAGAATATCATTATTTCCATAGTTATTTCAGTCGCCATTGTCTTTGACAAATATAAACTATATATTTTTATAGTATACATAAATTTCCGTTAATTTGCCATTCAAGGATTACTACGATTTTCAAATAGGTACATTAAAAAGGCGAATTTTTGGACTTCATTAGTAAACTCAGAAAACACTCGACTTTTAGGATATCAATTTAGAATTCATAATATGTAGTAGGTAACAAAAACACACAGGGTGTGTATTTTTGACATGCAGCAAAATACATCTAATCGAATTCAATTTAATCATATCTGAATATTAAACACATAACTATTAAGTGTCTTTTAGGTAAATCTATCAGAAGTTTTAACAGCGACAGTTTGCTGTTATTGTGGTTATTATATTATATTATTATTGTGGCCCATTTAATGTAAGACTTTTGCCTGAGAGGTAGGTTTAAACTTTTGCACGTTTATTTGATGCTTTGATATTCAAATTTTTTTTGGAGAGATAATTTTATTTTGGTTGTTGGAATACACCCTGCGAATGAATGTAAGGAAAATAGATCAAGCATTAGAAGCAGACCACGTGGTTTGAACCTTCCAGGTCTCGTCATTACAACTACGAATGGAAGATCCAATTTCATTGCCCTTCACATCACAACTTTAACAGTATAGTGCCTCCTAGTGGGCAGCGTGGAAAGTAGCGCATTGCAAGGCACAATCCATGAATTATGCCTATTTTTTGGTTTTTATATTGTGGCTTTTCTCAACGTTTTTCATAGGTATTTTATTGATTTAAAATCACTGAAACATGCTATTTATATTAATAAAGTCAATAAGCTTTAATTGCCTCATATATTTTATTTATGTTAATTGCATTCTTGCAATCAATACAATGGCGAACATCAATGCATTACATTGATATTATCATACAACACTGATTTTAAATCAATATGTAAATGGATATGGAATACTATAATTAACGTATTAAATTATATGTAAATGATGCAAATTTTGTAGATATTACTAGATTATTTCAACGAACAAATAAAAAGATTCGTAAATTGGAAGAGCATTTGAAATACTCATTATATGAGCCCCACATGAATTTTATTAGTGTAAATTCCCAATCCGTATCCTTCATTATCTGGAGTAACAAATGTGGTTGAATCATGTTCAAATAACACTTCAACTGACAGATTGTTATATACCGTTATTCTTTTTCCAACTGAATGTAAATTGCGTACATCAATGTTATTATTTGCTTCTGGGAATGTAATGTGTTTCGCTTATATTTTCAGATCGACGTTTGGCGCGATAACACACCTGCTAGAATGAAAATTAAGCGCACAAAAACAACCTATACGTAAACAGAAGCTCGTTTGTTATATGGTGCAATGTAGAATGACAAAATAAATTTAACCTATGTTGTTGAAATACGCACACAATATATTAAGGTACGTTATACAAACCGAGACTGATTCGGATTATACAAAATAATCATAGAATGGTGGCCAACTAAGAACTACTGACAATTTTGCATATTTGCCATCGGACAAATTTTTTGTATTTTGTCTAATAAGGGGAGAAGAAGAGGGGAAACTTTGTATTGAAGGAGCGCTTATAACTTCGGTTTTGTTAAACCGAATTTTGCAAACTTGTCACGTTGAAAACAGCATTACTCCTACAATCTAACGCTTACAAATTGGAATCAATCTAATAAGTGACGTGAATGCTAGAGGGCGCTGTTTGAATTTTTTCGGGAATTTTGTTTTTTCTCGAAAATATTAAATCGAAACATACATTTTTGACAACAAATTAAAAAACCAAACTAAATGACTAACAAATCAGCGAAAACCGGATATCGCCATCTTTTACCAATCTGAAGATATCTTCAGAAACGTATGAATGGTAAAAATTCTTCTATAAAATTAAATTATTCTGCTTTCCGTGAACGGAATTTAGCAAATTTGGTCTTATTAGAAAAGATTTTGATTGTCCTATGCTTAGTTATTGAAGCTGTTTAATTTGATCTTGTCCGTCACCGCTAGAATTTAAATACGTAAATTTTATGATTTTTTAAAAGAACAGTGCGTGGAATGCTTGGCGGCCAAAAAAATAGACTATCATGGGTTTTCCTAAACCTACTGCTAGTGATCCAAATTGTTTAATATTGTCTTTATATCTGTCAGCGCTAGAGGGCGTTAAAGAGAACAGAATAGAAGACATGTCACTAACAATTTGCAACAATCTGCTTTTCAATATGATGAACGTGCTGCATTTCTTCGTAAATGTGCGCAATTTTCTGGCCCCTGATAGATGGATGTAACACGCCAGTCTATATTTCATAGCAACCCAGAACCCCAAATTTCACTTGTTTAGATTTTTATTTGTGGCTCTACTGTAAACCGTTCCTGAGATATGGCCCAGCGACATTCTTAGTTGGCCACCCGGTGCAATATTTAATTGTCTTTTACCAGTCCATATAAGTAAGTATGTACAGTCATATTCGTTAAAATAGCAGCGATATAAATATTCTCAAAATCTCTGATCTAACTTAGAGAAAATAAATAATGCAATTAAGTAAATATTACTCTCTGTATTATGAACATTTTTTGCATGAATTAAGATTTAAAAAAAATATAATAGAAATTCTAAGACAAAATGAAATTATTATCCTGTTCGTTAAAATAGCAGTATGCCGTAGTATACGCTGAACAGTCGTCTTATTTAGACGATTTATGGAATCTGGATCTAGACATAGTCTTATTTTACACCAACGCTTTGTAATCATTTGATATAGGTAGTCATAAATCTAAACTTTTGATAACGATACAATGGGCCGAACTAAGCATTGTACTCAAGAAGAGAGAATAACGATTCTTAACCTTATTCAAAGAGAAAAGACAAATAAATTTATACAAGAAGCAATTGTATGCTGAGCTAAAATGATCTCGAATGCGAAAAAATGGAAAGAACGCAAAGGAAATCGTGGTGGTCACAGAAAAACCACAACTTGAGAAGATAGATGCATTCACAAATTCATTAAAAAGAACCCATTTGTGTCTTCTAGCCAAATAAAACAGGAACTCAATCTCCCTATCAGCAGTTGTACGATTAGAAAGAGACTAATAGAAGGAAATTTACAGGCCAGAAGGCCCAGAGAGGTGCCCTTATTGAATAAACGACAAGTAAAAAAAAGATTGGCTTTTGCTGGCGCACATCAGTTATGGGATTCCTAGTATGGTGTTGGACCAGTGTACAAAACTGACGGCATATTGAACGCTGACGGATCTGTTGCTATAATGTAAGATGTCATGTTACCGTATGCAGAGGAGGAAATGCCTTTACGATGGGTTTTTATGCAGGACAACGATCCTAAACACACTTCTCGCCAGGCTAAAAAGTGGTTTATGGATAATAATGTCTTTTTATTGGTCTGGCCTGCGCAGTCGCCAGACCTAAACCCAATTGAACACCTATGGGTAGATGTAAAAAAGGCCGTTTCAGCTGCTAAACCACAAAATACTCAACAATTGTGGGAGGTGTGCCAAGTAGCATGGAAATCCATTCCAGTTCGTCGATATAAGCAATTAGTGGAGTTCATGCCGCGACGTTGTGAAGCCGTCATCAAAAATAAAGGCCTAGCAATGAAATATTAAACTCACCAAGAAGAATTGTCAATAAAAATTACCTTTCTTAGTGTAAATAATAAAGACTGTTATTTTAACGAGCAGGATAATAATTTCATTTTGTCTTAGAATTTCTATTATATATTTTTTAAATCTTAATTCATGCAAAAAATGTTCATAATACAGAGAGTAATATTTATTTAATTGCATTATTTAGTTTCTCTTAAGCTAGATCAGAGATTTTGAGAATATTTATATCGCTGCTATTTTAACGAACATGACTGTATATACCATTACTGCTGACCATTGAGGTAGTATATACAACTAGAGTGAGTATGTCGCAGGGAAGGGGCAATATAGAGCGGCCACCTTGGTGGGGCCGGTGGTATACAACCCACTCTACCTGCTTTTACACATTTTGCATAAACATTCAGGCGAAAAATATAATTTATTAGATTTGCAAGACATTAATAGCAAATAAAATTTATGTTATAACTTTTTTATAACTAATTATTTTCAAATAGTTTATTAGATTTGTAAGACCGAATGCATTAAAATTTGTTCCATAGCTCTTGAACCTAAACATTCATAAACCATAATTTATGGTATAAAATAGGCTTTTTTTTCATAATTACATTATTTTCATTAGTTTCAGTATTTATAGTTAAATATTTATTCATATAGGTATAAAACCGCATTTCATTTTACGTAATTGTCTAATATGTTGCATATTACCAAGGCGCGAGTTTTAAATTTCCCGCAAAAAGCCCTACAAAAATGGCAATTTTTCTTGACGTTTTCGCCGTGGTGGGGACTTCAACATTCCCTCTCCAGTTGTATATATACCTCAATGCTGCTGACACACTTCATTTTTCCTAACGAAAACTACTGTATTTGCATCTCTTAAATTTGGTTAAGCGATCATCTGTCGCCGATGATTTGACAAATGGCACGAACTGAATTGAATTTGCGTAAATTGGCTTCGGTGTATATCCAAATGAAATCAATAAAGTAGGCACTACAAGCAAATGGCCGATTTGTCAAGGGTATTGTCGCTGTCCTCCTCTAATAATCACAAGAAAAAAATTATATGCTCAACATTTGACTGAAAATATCAAAAATATCAATATAAAATGTATTTATTTCCCTATAATGAATAATGAAAATTTTCAATAAGAATTGTACGATTTATTTTACTCCATTTTTTCTATACATTCGTTGTTTTATTCAACTAAAAATCTAGGAAAACAAAATTTATACAGATAAAAGATCGGTATCACCAACATCGCGAGTTTTGATTGTATACTCGGGACACATGTTTCGGGAACGCATGGGCTTTCATCATCAACCGAATACCAAATGAGAATGAGATTTATACAGTGAATGTTTGAGCGATACACTAGTGGTTACGAAATAACTGTTAACTGGAGTGTGCAGATATGATTACAGAAGTTTTTCTAAAGCTTCGGATACAGAACGAATTTGCAATCGACCTCAATTTTGAATAATCGATAGAAACCCTTCTTTATGTTGCTGGAATTGTGATAAGCACCTTTCATGTATTAGAAGATTTAGAGTGTGTTTTAGATAAAATGTATAAGTAGTATAGTATCTACAGGTTATTAACGGAAATGGTTCGTTAGATATTCCTGAAATCTAACATCTGAAAACTTGTAGTTAGAGATAGATATAGAATTGGATGCTCGAATTAAAAAACTCATAAAAGGAGAGGGAGAGAATAGCGTAAATAATTTCTCTAATAAGACTAGGTTACACTATCTCTCTTACCCACAAGTTTTGAGAATTGCAGGTCTTCTTGAACATCAGAGTTGTATGGGGTTGCAAATACTCGAAACTGTACCTTCAACTTCTTCTCTTGTGATCGATGTTATATCTTGAAAAATTTAGTTATATCTCTGTCACAAAATGTAGAGCAATCGGAATATCAAATACCAACCATAACAAACTGGTTGACTAAATATAAATAACTTAACGCAAAAGTAACGTCAAAGTTTACATTTTTATTATCTAAAAATAGAAAATGTACTACTAAATGTACTTCCACTCAAAATGTACTAAGTTTCTTAAAACTTAATCTTTTCAAACTTCAACCTCTGATGCCTGTGAAGTCTGCAGAACATTATTGGTCCCTCAAGGAAATCTTGCTCCTCCTCCAGGAATAAATTCCAATTTCCATTAAATCGGTCGATCAATTTATGTATCAAAATAACTCATTTAATCTTATCTCATGGTCCGCTAGATCTCCCGAGCTTTTCTTGTTTGAGGTTTTGTCGAAGGAAATATTTATGTAACGATTCCTCGAGAAACTGGTAAAGTTAGAGGCAGAATGAGACGTGGGTGTCTTATCTCTCGTAGTATGTAAAATTTAAAACATAAAATTATATGATGTCTGATACTATTGAAGGTAGCTAGCATGTGTTTACAGATTGTGTTTCGGAAAATATTACGATACCTACTATTAACTACTACTA
This sequence comes from Holotrichia oblita, assembly GCA_023690525.1. Taxonomy (NCBI): domain Eukaryota; kingdom Metazoa; phylum Arthropoda; class Insecta; order Coleoptera; family Scarabaeidae; genus Holotrichia; species Holotrichia oblita. The sequence continues at coordinate 68,242,160 of CM043015.1, forward strand.
TTATTACTGCTACAAATATGCGGATACTGTGTCATCGAATTATGTACATAGGTATGTTTATATAAACATTGTACACCCTACTCTGGCAAGAACAATGAAATCAGATGAAGCATTAGAAATGGACCACACGGTTTCGATCTAGTCAGCGTCTCTTTAACATATTCCCGTCATGGAAATCCACTTAAAGAAATTGTTATATATCAAATTGTTTATAGTAAATAGTAATTAGCAGAATCGATTGTAATATTTTAATACCGACTATCTCATTTAAGAAAAACATAGGTTTAGTTCATCATCGACTGTCTCGATAAAGAAAATATTTTTAAAACGTAGCCCATGTAGCTCTTAATCAAATTGCAAAAAGGTTTTTCGAAATTTCTCACCGTTTAATTACAATAGTCGATCCCATCTTAGTTGCACCACCCTGTACATGGTGAACTAAAGTCAAATTCCTATCGAGGATCACTTTCAAGTATTTGATTCCTTACGAGAGGGGGTGACGGAGGATAACCCCCGCTAAACGCAATCGGTGGCATTTTCTTTGCACTGATCGTTAGACAACACCAGTCGAAAAAGTGCTCGCTTTAGTTCGGCTACATCTGAACAAGTTCATTGACCGACGAATCATTTTGTTGGAGAATGTCTGAGACGTAGATTTTTTTTTTGACTCTACTGATGAGTTTGTGTAATCTTCGATACTTGAAGCACGACTTTATGGAGTCATAGCTCCAAGCACGCTACCTTCATCATTGAGAGCAACTCTCTTGGCGAATTTTGAGTGTCCGAGTCTAAGTCTGACTTCGTCGTTATTTTATAGGATGTCTCTCTTTCAGGCACTAAGTTAACGCAAAAGCAGATTTTGTAGGACTGTACTAACAAAGCTGGCAGTACTGTACTGTACTGTAAGTAAGCCCGGCAAGAATCGATAACACTCACAAAAGTGCGGTTACTTCTTTGGTTCCAATATAACAAGCAACTTGAGTGTTTCAGTGAGAATACTGTTCTGACCAGAACCGCTGCATTTCTGAACCACATTTATGACGTGCAGAAAACTTCTTTGGGGGTACAAATGATTGGTGGATGGGTTTTCATTTCATCGATTTCAAACTAGAACGAAACTGTCATACCAATATGTAATTAAAGTTCTTCTGGTTCTCAATAAAAGAATTACTTCACATATTTGATGAATTTTTAATTCATGTTAACGTATCTTATATTATATATTTCAGCAATATTCGACACTCTTTGACTCGAGTACATACTTTTATAAGCCATCTTAAACTTAAAGGAACATTAGAATCAGTTTCTTTGTTTACATAACCTAGGGTCGGCGAAGATTGTCCACATGTATGTACTTGAAACTTGAATATGATTAGGCTCTATCTAGTTTACGGAGCGAATATGCTATTACCTTATCTTTACCAAGATAAATAGCTCCTGTGTGTTCGACCCCTAACTCTTAACTTTTTATGTCAGCCGATAAGAGGTCTCAGAGTAGCAACCTTTGCAATAACTTTTCTTCTGTCAACATTTAGATTGGAATAGTGACAAAGATTTATTTATTATAATAGAAATTGCATTTGTAGATAAGGTACAGAAAGAAATATCAACTTGCGAGTACTGTAGTACTTACTTAGACGTCATTTATAATTAAGCAGGAATATAATACAGACTGCGTAGTTGGTTAGTTTAAATATACTTCAATATTAATTTAAAGATTACTGTAATAATTTGAAGAACTTTTACTATACGTGGGTTTTCAATAAGAATTGATTTGGCTATATTGAGCTAAAAGTTGAGCAAAGAATGCTCTTTAAAAACAAAATAATTTAAAAGCAGGTTTTAGAGAGCTGTTAGATAGTAATAATAATTAATATTTTCTATAAGTTGAATTAGATTTTCTGATAAAATGCTACCGAGAGAACTCAAACAGTCATACTCATTCATCTCTAGACATTGAATTGGACTTAGAACTTGGAATTCGTTTGCATGCCTTCTATTCTAGCACGTACAGAAGATGGTGATATTTGAATCTTGTAGACAGATTTAAATCATTTAATTAAGAACAAATGTTAGAAAAGTATGCGAGCTGTTGCAGGCACAAAATATCGAATATACAAGAGGACAAATGAGACGGGTGGTCAAGACAGCATTGTTTGACTGCTTCAAACAAATTTCCACGGAAAAGCCATTTATCGGCTGCTTGAAGTAATAAGGTAACGTGAAGACCTTCAAAGTTATCACGGCTTATTCAAACTAAACAAAATTGCCATTACTACACAGGCAAGCGTCTCATTGTTTCACAAGACGCTGTATACCGGTGTCGTGTTGACGGAACCATCTCAAAATTGCCTGCTGGACTTCAGCGTTTGACTGGAATTGTTGTCCCTTGAGTGCCTTCTTCAATGGTCCAATGACATAGAAGTCACAGGGTGCTCTAATACCTTTAACCTCATCCGCGCTATCTGTGACGTGATGATGTTTGGCGATATGCGGATGGGCGGTATCGTGAAAGAGGATCACGCCATCCGTAAGCATCCCAAGACGTTTGTTCTTTATGATTGTACGCCAACGAATCAAAGTTTCACTGTATCGGACGTCATTGACGTTAACATGTGGTCTTTAAATTTCCGATGTAATGGTCCAAGGCGATCGAAAATGCAGGCAAACAGAGTTTTGAATTTCTGGTGCCTTGGAGACGATGGATATTTCCACTGCATACTATGACGTTTCGACTCAGGCTCATAATGGTGACACCAATTTTCGTCTCCTTCTTTACGGTACTGCTGAAAATGCTGCAGTTTGAGACCCATGCGGTTGGCTTTGTGTTCTTTAGTTAGTTGACGGGATATCCATTGTGCACACACCTTTCGGTATCCAGCCTCATGAATTACAGCATGGATTGTTCCCACACTGATATCAAAACGATCTGCCAATTTTCTAACACGAACCCGCCTATTCTCCACAACGGCTGCTCACACAGCAGCAACATTGACGTCACTCTTCGCATGCCGAGGTACGCTCTGCCTTGGCAAATCTGCTGTCGATTGTCGACCAATACTGAATTTTTTTCAAGTAAACACTTCATAAAACATTTTGTACGATCTATTCAAAGTTTCTTTCACTGGTCGACTTGTCTAGATCTTACAACCCTGTAACTTGCTTCAAATAATGCCTCAAGATCCATTTTACTATCTGCATAGTTGCTGTAATGTTTTCATTTCGTTCTTTTTTTCTCACTCAAATGAGAATTAATTGAAGTTTTGCAGAGCTATGAGATTCATATCATACTTGCCTCGGAAACTTTTCTTAAGTTGGGCAAGAGATTTTCTCTTCCTGGTTACCTGATATACAAATCTGAGGGCGGTCGCACACTAATAGTCAGATCATACGTACGCCGTTCAACTGTTGAAGGTCCAGACCTTATCCCCCTAGAGGTTCCAACGATAGCTGCTGATGTTCAAGCTCTGTGAATTATAAATACATTTTCAGTATATTCATCTCCTTCTCTTCATTTTCTCCATGAACGGTCCGATTTTGATGTCGGATAATCTAAACGCTAAGCAATCTTTTTGGAGATGCAGAATTACGAACGATTTTAGAAGCCGACTGTTTGACTTCTTGGGTGAGAGTGAAGTCCAGATTAAAATGCACCTTTTCCAGAGCGGCTTACAGACCGGACGTTTCGGATATTGCCCTGTGTAAACAGCTGTAGATGGGCGGTTTCCGTTTGGAGCCTTAATAAGCTCTCCTTGAACCACAATCCTATTTCGCCACCTCAAAAGAAGCGACCTTTCTGGATCTGAAAACAAACGGAAGATGAATCAACTGATTACCACAGGACCGCTTACCTCTCAAGATATGAGTTAGACACCCTGCAAATGTGCTGTAACAAATAGGAGAATTACAACCATAACATCTTCTGAGGAACACAAATAGAAACCTTCGACTATCCGCTGTACCTGCTCGATTGTAGTTCGCTGTTCTGTAGTTTACCCGATTTCTGAATGCGGTCCTCTCCCAGTTTGTCGGGGTGGTAACTCGTTACACCTATCGCCATATTGTGATAATTCCAAATTAGAGACTGAAATAGAAAAAGAAATTGATTGTTTGTCCAGTTTCCTCGTAATGGCAATATTCCAACAAATTTTGTTTGAGACGTTGTGTTTCTATAGAAGCTTACGCCTTTATCGATAGATCAATCAACCTACTGCAGGGATATTATCTTAACGAGCGTATCTGAAATATAGAAACATTCTTAAACGTATAAGTATGTTTATATAGACAACAATAATGTTTCCACGTAGGTTGAATATTCCACTACAGAAATTACACAGACAGAAATTACATTCCTGTATCTATACATGCATGTTATACGTATAATAACAAAGTACCTACGTACTTGACTTAAAACAACCTTTGGCCGTTAAATTATGTATGACTATTAAACATGGATGTAATGTTTATATTATGAATTATATGAAATAAATACGCTACAAGAATTAGATTTATCTAAATCATTATTTTGAAATGTACATTTTAACTCCGTACAGTGTTCCAAATTATTTCTATTTTAAATATCAATTTGTAAAGTGTAAATTGATGATATATAAATAAGATTACGCTTTAATTATTATCTTATATCATTGTAACTTACCATTTTTCCAAATTTACAACCTAAATTATTACAAACATCGTATTTTTGAGTTATCTATATTTAGCGGATTCATAATCTATTTCGCATGCTTTCAATACATTACGTGGGCTTTCATACGCTGTCCGTTTTCATTTTCTCCGAAAAGATTTTGACCTTTATCAGTACCCCCGCCATAGCATCTTTTCTTATGTATGTACTATATACATATGTATGTAGGAATATGATTTTCTTTTAGACGGATATCCTTGCATGAAATGAAAGAGAAACAGGTTTTCCATAATATCTACTCGTACATATTGATTTTGCTTCATCATATCATTCAGAAAATTGAGAGGTTCCGATTCTTGGCCATTAATAATGCTGTAGCACTATCTGCCACGGATGTTTGATTGTAGGTACGATCAACACAGGACACTTCGCAGTCCTTGTACGAAATACATTAATTTTATATGTGAAGACATAAATCCGGATTTAGAGATGCATTGTTAGTATAGCAATATTTAACCGTTGAACGTGAAAATATGTTACGTAATTGGTAATGTAGGTGTTGACGTTTAGAATTTTCTAAATTTTATCGTTAGTAATGTTTATTTTAGTTAAATTTCAGCAGATATTTCGTTCTAAAAACTATTAAAATCAAATAGAAAAGGCGAACAATATTTTTGACAATATCGTATTAAAACAGTTCTGTAATCTAAACGAAGTATGCGTCTGCATAATAGAAACAACTTAAAAACGGGGAGTTGGAAAAGATGATTTTCGATTGAAATGTATAACTAAGCAAAAATCACGTACAGTACATACATTCTGTTTAATTTACCAGTTGAAGCAACCGTTTTTTTTTGGATGTCTACATTAATATTTCACGTTATGTATGTACAAGCTATTTAAAAAAAATCGTACCATGGATCTCGCTTATTATGGGTATTCTGTGTAACCTGTTAGTTAGAATATAGGTTGCACTGCAACTCTCCCGGTGTACTTTTGTGTATGTAAATTGTGTTCAAATGGCATTGTGACAGCATCACATCGCCTAATAGTCTAACAGCGAATGGTAAGTCGATCCGGATTTCAACTCTCTCAAAAAATGTAGGCGTCCATCCAGAGAATTGAAACGCGATTTCTATCGTCTCGCGACAACGATAGTCAGCCGCCTAACCACTTGCCGCTACCAACTTTTAATTTTAATAAAATTGTAGGTAACATAAAAACAGTTCAATATAGGGATAGTCCTAACATAAATAATTTCGAAATTATGCTTAGAATATATAGCGTTTTTCATTAAGCGCTTCCTATCTTTAAATTTAAATAAAACAAAGTAGATGTGAGATATCATCGAAATTTTTTGTTCGTTTGAAAGGCCTATCGATGCCATTATTTATGGAATATAAGATCGGACAAATGTCCGCCGCGACTTCGCTGGGTTATGTTGACTTGGAGGGTCGCTGTGGTTTGTGGATTATTCGCGTAGACCTGCGACTTAAGAAAACCCCACAAGAAACAGTTCAACGGGGTCAAATCGCACGATCTCGGTGGCCAGTTCACATCACCTCCACTTGAGATGATCCTCCCCTCAAATCGCTCGTGTAGAATCTCAAATGTGGCATGAGCTGTGTGACACGTAGCGCCGTCCTGTTGAAACCACATCTCATTGATGTCCATATCATCCAATTCAGGCCAAAAGAAGTTGGTAATCATCGCCCTATAGCGTTCGACGTTGACGATGATGGCCTGGCCAACATAGTTCTGAAAGCAGTATAGACCGATGACGCCGCCAGCCCAAAATCCACACCAAACAGTGACTTTTTCTAGATGCATTGGACGCTCTTGAATCTCACGTGGATTTTCTATCGTCCCAAATTCGACAATTTTCTTTGTTGACGTACCCATTCATCCAGAAATGGGCCTAATCGCTGAAGATGATTTTTTGATGAAAATGAGGATCAGTTTCCAACTGCTCCATGGCCCAATCAGCGAACACACATCGTTGTCTACGGTCATTTACCTTCAGCTCCTGTGTCAGTTGAATTTTGTACGGGTGCAGGCGCAAGTCACGACGCAAAATTCGCCAAGTTGTGGTCTGCGAGTGGCCAAGTTGTTGTGAGCGACGCGAAATCGACCGCCTCGGATTCTCCTGCACGCTCTCACGGACAGCGGCGATGTTTTCGGCAGATTTTGCGTTTCGTCGTCGTACTTGTGTTGCTTTCTTGATTACTGAACCAGTAGCCTCAAATTTATCCACTGCACTGCGAATAGTCCTCTCGGTAGGACGATTACGACGACCGTAAAATGGCCGAAGCGCGCGGAACGTTGCCCGAATAGAACATCCATTTTGATAAAACAATTTATCATTTGCACGTGTTGTTGAACGTTATATCCGTCCATGATGATTTGGCAAAACAGACTGAATAAATGACAGCCAATCTGACAGATATAGCTTCAACAATATGGCCACTACCAACTGTCAAAGTTCGGAAGTCCCTATTGGAAGACCCACATACTAAAATAATAAAAATTAGATCATTCCATTTAAAATACGAAATTTATTATTACTAGAACCTATAACATTTATAACTAAAAGGCTACGCGGAATATTTTATATACTACACTTTTAAATGTGACTAAGTTGCTAAACTTTGATCTGAATAATAATCTAAAGAAAAATCTATAACTTCAAGGTCTATTATTTAAGTCAAAGTTTCTTGTATGCCATGTTGCAGCTGCTAGATTACAGCTATTTCGCCGCACAATTGTTTCATATAAATTTCACATAGCGTTTCCAGAACGTTGAAATCACAAATAACCATTTCCAGTAGATCTAGCATAATAAGTTCGTCTTAACAAAATGCTTTTTATATACGCATATATTTCCTTAAATCCTTTCGTCTTTGGATTTATTCGCAAGTTTATATATATTTTTGTTTGCCGTTTTGCTAATTTGAAGGTACATATTTAGCCTTCCACAATACGAAAATATTAAATGATAACCTAAAAATAAAAAAAATGCCTATAATAGGCGCTCATGGTATATTGTTGGAATTCACCCTGCGAATGAATGCAATGAAAATAGATCAAGCATTAGCAGTGGAGCACGTGGTTTCGACCTTCTAGGTCTCGTCAGCACAACTATGAATGCAAGATCTAATTTCAACGCCCTTTACATCACAACTTTAACTGTATAATACTCCAATCCAATGCCCTCTAGTGGGCAGGGTGGGAAGTAGCACACTGCAAGGCACTACACAACACATGTCGGTATATCATAAGCGCCTATTATAGGCATTTCTTTGGTTTTTATAGTCTGGCATTTCTCGACGTTTTCATACGTAAAGTAAAAAATATATTTCTCGGAAATCTCAGCAAGAGTAGTCTATACTATAAATTCTCTGTTTGACAAAAACACGTAACATGTTTCATGATATAGGTGGAGAGGTGAGATGCACTTTTATTAAACATGTAACAAAAATAATTTTTCTCACAAATAATAAATTTAAATAAAACTTAAAAATCGTCAAAACACAAAATATAAAACCAAAAATATAACATATTCTTTCAATGAGATCTATTAATGCAAAAAAACATTAGACGGGTTAGTATTATTACTGAAGAAATAGATAAAAAAATTCTAATAGCACGTCAATCCACCTTTATCCTTGATTATCTGTCAAATCTTAGTGTGTTTGCACAGAATTTCAACATAACTTTGCGCAATATCATTTTATTTATTTATTTAATTATATATCATTCTATCATATCTATCAACAACTCACTCCAGGGGTGCGTTCGAAATGACACTCGATAGAGTGAGCAGAGCACGAACAAAGTTTTTGACGTCACGCACAGAGTACAAGTGGTAGCTCGAACGCAAAGGTGTCTACGAGAAAATAAAAATAATTTGCTTCGACGATTCTTATTAATAATAACGTTTCTTTGGTCTTTCAACGTCCACATTGTAAAAAAAAAAACAACTCGTGATATATTTACTCGTTTATTTTTATTCAAACAGACCATTATTTCTATTTACTTTTGCTAATTCCATTTTGTTCAAGAACATTAGACAAGTAAATATCAGATATGGATGACACATGTTGTACAGTGTTATCTGAACAAAAACAAAAGTGCGCATGCGGAGCTACAAACACCACTTTGAAAGTCGGAGTCGACAGTAAACTCGGTGTTTCAACAACAACGCAAGAACGCTTACTCCAATTACCTAATCGAACGTAAAAGTATGCTCTGCATCAGAGATAATAGAAATGGGACAGTACAATACTAACAGCTGAAACCGTATTTTGCGCCACCTAGAGGATATGAAGAAACTAATTTTATAAGGCGGCTAATTTCAAATTAAGATAATTTTTTTAAATATTTGTTAGTGTTTTAATTCACTCATAAAACAGTAAATTTATCGTCAAACACATACATATATCTACATTTCTTTCACTTTTAGCGTATTGTGCATGTGTTTGACTGTAAATTTACAATTTTATGAGTGAATTGAAAGAGAAACCCAGATATGCGAAACAATATCATATGAAATAGATGATTATATAAAGGAATACCTGCCAAAACCAGAACTATTATATTATTATTAATACTATTACTACTGCTAATAGTATTACAAAACTAGTGTTACTACTACAATACTACAAAATAAAACGCAACAACAAACGCTTGGTGCAAAAAATAGAAATACCTACAAAAGGAATTCTAACCTAAACTAAAAGTATCTATTAGTACTACTACTACTGCTAATAGTGCTAATAAAACTATAAACTACTACTCCAATACTAAAATAAAACTATAATAAACTAAAAGATGTTAAACTGGGATATAAGAATAGTTGTAGAAAAACCAAGCCAAGCGCTCAAACGAAAAATAAACAAGCAATTGAAATATGGCGTTGGGGCGTCCGGGAATGACCGACCGCAACCTTCGGCCGCTCATAGCACTACCTCTCGCATTTGAAGAAACTGAACGTGGTTTGACCTTGGTATTTTAAGTGGCCCTAGCGCCCTCTGCACGCTCTGTGCCTTCGAACGCACCCCAGATGTTTTCACTATCTTTAGGTCCGGAGACTTCGATGATCACATTAAAGTCAAGATTTTTGTTTTTTGAACCATATTAAAACTGTTTTTACCTTGTGTATGAAAGCAGTTTTTTTGCTGAAAGATAAAATTTCAGTCTTTTACATACTAAAAGGTATACTTTGCAAAATTAATAAATCTTTATTCTTTACGGCGGTTATTTCATTTGCACAAAACCCAATTTCACTTTTTTATTTTATATCAATTGCAGCTCGCAACATGCTTGATCCTTCGCCTAATTGTTGCTTAATTCTAGTTCTTTACTTCTGTTATAATAATAATAGCACTATCCATCGGGACAATTTAAATTGACGCGTTTTTCCTTGAAAAATATCAACTCTTTTCATTTCTTAGATGTATAAGAAATGGCTAGAACATTCAAACTATTAATCTTTGTAATGTTTATAAAAAGCACCAGTTGGCCTCTGTTAGGCAATATAGGTATAACCCTTCCTGTCAATCTTAGTATTTTATTTTATCAGGAACTCTTATATATGCGATCAGAACTCCAATAAGAAAATATTTTTTTAAAGAGCAGTGCAACATCTTTATTTAACAACTTGGTTTAACTTTTTCAACCAAAAATGTCTTCTGACAAGGTAAGAGATTATGTCAAGAAATAAATATGAATCACATATTTATCAATTTATCGCTTGTATGATAATTATGTAAATCAAAACTAACTACATAAACGATTCTCAACTATAGTACTCTGTGATAGACACAGCAAAGTTGGCTCCAATTTTCTATTGCTTTGAAACTTAAACATTATTTTAACCTATCCTTAAAATAATAACATAAAAGTATTTTAAAAATATTCAAATCCTACTTATCGCCAAAACTTCAACTTGTAATCGAAGCTTTTATGATATGTCAATAGAAAAATGATTTGTCGTCAAATAATATACAAAATAAATATATATTATATATATATATATACACGTAGGAAGAAGTAAGTTTGTTTCGGAAAAAACACTGAATAAGACCAATGATATGGAAAGACAGATGAAACAACAATAACACTAAGACTTTGAAAAGAATCTACGAGCCAAGCGAATACGTAAATGTCCTATCTCCTTTAAGAATATTTATGATCGTTGGCATCTTCGACAACATAAACACAAATGTTGTGTAGACTTACGGTTCTAGGTCAAATAAATGGTTTAGATATAAACTTTCATGTCATATGTTGGGAAAATGCGATTTTTATGATACATACTGATGTGAACGTTTTTTAATATTACATGTAATTTAAGACAAAATTTATAATAATATAATTTCTTTAAAAATAGATGGTATATTTTAGAATATAAAATTGATCCGTGGAAAGGCGTCTGAAAATAGTTTGCTGAAGATATATTGTGTAACGTTTTCTCGAGATATAGATACATATTATATAAAAATAAGTATAGCACATAAATCGTATAGTATAGTGGTCTAATAGTTATTCTGTAGTAAATAAATGTCTATCGAAAGGATATCATTATGTTTAACAAACTTTAATAATATTTCTAGGTCATTGTTAGATTAAATGTTACATTTAGGCGTCAGTTTAATTGTTTGTACAATAGACAATATGTTTATATGTAAGAATGCAAACTGTGTTTAGTAAACTGAGGGAGAGTGGTATCAAATTATATCAAGATAGTAAGTACTATATAATCAAGCTTTGTATAATGGTGTATCAATTAGTAGTAAGCCATCGCAATATTAGATTTAAGTGTTGAATAAGTCTTTGTTTACCAACGTCCTGGCATTGAATTATTCGAACCAACAATAATCCTTGCAATTCGTTAGTTTTAAATAATCTCATAAGATATTGTCAATAAAGCTTTATTGGCATGAGAGAGTTACATATGTATACAGGGTGAGTTTTTTTGAAGGTTTATCATTGGGATCTCAGAAACTACTGGAGATAGAAAACTGGTTAAATGGGGAAAGATGCGCAGCTTTACCAGTTTGATTTAAAACTGCTTTTGTTTCTCCGATAACTTTCATGGCTTATTAGATATTCAAAGAAAACTAAATTTTACGATTTTGTTTAAACATGCGTTAATAGTAATTTTAGAGAAAAGTGTTCGGACAAAAGTTTTAGATAATTTTACCCCCAAATAAAACTATGTAGCTAATTTTTTTTTTTCGTTCACCATTATCGAGTTACACAAACTTGTGTTTTTTTAAATGGAAACCGTAGTTGGTTTTGACATAATTAAAAAGCTTATTTTTTGCTGATTACAATGATATGATTTCCCCATTTAAGCGTTTTTCTATCTTCAGTAGTTTCTGAGATCTCAATGCTAAACATTCAAAAAAACACAGCCTGTACCTATGGGTTAAATAAATCGAAAGTAACAAATTTGTATAATAGAAACACCGAAATAAATCAAATAAAGTTTTAAACAAAAAATAATAACATAATTTTTAATAATTGACTATCACTGTTACTCTCGCTGTGTAATTTTTGTGTGTATTATTATACTCAAATAGTCTTGCAATACCACTATACCGCCTTTTATAATTTGAATGGTAGGTTGATCAAAATCTAATTGTCCGAGAAAATGTCGCTGTCCCTTCTATCGTTCTGCCACAACGATAGTTAGCCGCTGTTATTTTTAATAGCAATATTAAATAAAACAAAAATAAACAGAACTATTGACAAATATAAAAAAATAGGTTGGAGTGATGAGTCTGGAATATGTCAGATTGGCGTTCCTGTTTTCACATACAAACGCATCATTATCGCACATGCTGGATCTGAAAGTGGTTGGATTGGTGAACCACTACTTTCAGCAAAAAACATAAAATCTTCCTGTGTGGAATATCACGAAGATATGACTGCGGATCTGGTTGAAAATTGATTTACCAATCAATTGCTACGTTTTTTACCTCCTGCAAGTGTTATTATAATCAACAACGCCAGCTATCACTCCCGACAGCTTATTCAGATACCAAATAAATCTTTCACAAAGTTAGAAATTTCAATATTAAAAAAAATGATTTACACTTCGAAGAAAACTACACAAAGAAACAACTTTTAGAAATTCTACACGTAAAGACTTTCAAAACAATATTATATTGACAATTTTGTAGCTGCTGCAAGACATTCAATTTTACGAATACCCCCTATTATTGTGTTCTAAATCCTATTAAGCTGGTTTGGAGTCAATCGAAACAATTTATATGATGAAATAACACTAGCTCAACATTTAGTGAAGCAAGTATTTGCAGCATCAAAATTTAATTTTACAATTTATAACACACCTCATTGAAAATGAAACTGATAGCAGTGACTATGATGATTCTGACAACTAAGAAAGGTTTTAGTATATCTGTTCTATTTATATATAAATATTAATTAACGGGTCGATAGTTGCATTGGTTAGGCGGCTGACTATG
>CM043015.1:68255799-68372300 GCA_023690525.1 Holotrichia oblita
CAGAGATACAGCGTTTATATACTTTTTTCTCTATACGATGCACCATTACAGAGATACAGCGTTTTTATTAATTTTTTCATTCTTTTCATGCACCATCGGTGGTTTTTTGTGAGTATCGACTGAATAATAAAGAATATAAGAAAATAGTATTTATTCATATATACAGTAGAGTCGCGGTAAGGTGAACACCCCATAAGATAAACAGTTCGGTAAGGTGAACAAATAATTTTTTATACACAGTATTCTATAAGGCGAACAACAGCCAACTCAATAAGATGAACCAGTTACATATTCTAGATGTGTACTCCTATATTTAGTAGTGAGTGCGCGCACTTAGATGATTCGATCGGGGGAACCCCCTAATTATGATGGTACAACGTGTTTGTGATTGAACGCCTGCATTTTACTCGTGTATTTTGTTGAGTTATTGTGTAGTTAGTAAAGTGTACTAAGAACATTAAGTGCGAAGGTGAAATAATAAAACAACTTAATAATGGTAGAAGTGAAAGTTCGCTTTCACGTGAATATGGAGTTGCCAAATCCACTATATGCGGCATTAGGAAAAAATTAACAAAAAAATTCTAAGAGCTCTGTCAAATACATATGTCGGAATTAATAAACATAGAAGAATGAAACGAACAGAAAATCCCAAAATGGAAACTGCTTTGTATAGATGGTTTCTGAAACAACGAAGTAAAGACTTACCGATTGCTGGCGCAATACTAAAAGAGAAGGCGAAACAACTGCACGAGACCTTGAACAAAATACAACTTTTGCTACTAGTCAAGGCTGGTTGCAGAATTTTAATAAGAGATACGGCATTCGACACTTGAAAATTTCGGATGAAAACTTTCATCAAATGTCGTCGCAGTTGATCCTTTTAAGAAAATTTTGAAGCCAAAAATTGATGAATTGGGCATTTAACGTGACCAAATATACAACGCCGACGAAACCGGCTTATTTTGAAACTGCCTAAACATAAAACATTCGTGGCTTTAGTTAAAAAAATTGCTGGGGTCGAAAAAATTGAAAAGCAAGAAAATAATGAAAATTATTTTAAGTGAAATTTGTACATAATTTTATGCTCTATAACTCTTTTAATATCTTCAAAAGTTGTTCAGAGCATAGAAAACGACATATTTACGAAAAATCGTCAAGAGATTGCCCGATGGTATATGAAAAGAGGAAAAAAATAAATAAAAACGCTGAATTCTGTAATGGTGCATGGTATGAGAAAAAAGTATATAAACGATTTTGTAGATATTTTTTAGCTCTACTACTTTCCTATTCAAATTATACCTCAAAATCATGTTTTAACGTAAAAAAAAAAAACGAAAAAGTGATTTTTAGAAATTCCAGCGCCCTAGTTCTAGCAATTTTGGTTGCAGCTCAAGGCTTCTACGAGTTAAATTGTAGATATAATTGTTCTCACAATTTTTGTTCATAAAATTTGTTTCTGCGACCTACCGTTCTTCTAGAAAATCAAATACAAAGAAATTTTGAGTCTTTTTTAACTGTGTCTGGTACGGCTTACAACAATGGAACATGTCTGGCTGCTTGGGGAACATCTTCAAATAGTTGCTCAAGTAACATATTTCAATTTTTAGCTTTTTTATACTATGACGTAAGTACAATTACGTAATAATGAATTTCAAGGGTGTCTGGCGGAGGGAAGGGCCCACGCAAAGTGTCTGGTAATTGGGATGGTGGTTTGCTAAAATTATACCTACAACACATCAAATTTTCAGCTTTTATACTATGACGTAATTAAGTAGCGATTTTTACCTGTTACCTGTCGAAGGGCCCACGACTCGAAGTTCATAGTAGCCAAACGTTGTTACCTACTATAGTGTCTTCACACAGGAAAAAATTCAGCTTTTATACTATGACGTAAGTCTGGCGTTCACGGGCTCTTGGACTACTAGTATGTATGTACATAGTTTGCTCTTCACAGTAGTAGAAATCAAAACGGGATACCGCTCTATAGGACTACATATATGTATGTATATCTATCTTCCAGTGTACCAAGGCTTCAATGCGCACGTTTTAGCTTTGTTTCCAGTTTTCTTGTTTACAAGAATGGCTTTTGACAGTTTTTGAATAAATATGTAAGAAGACTTGTGATGCATTTATTTTCTAAATAAAATACCTTAATTTTCAGAAACAATTTTTTGCTTGTGAGAAGAAATGTTTTGTCTTTACGATGTTGACAATTTTTATGTTTATAGGCGTAATTTAATCAATGCTACGACACAAAATACCACTAAACACTTCAACCCACTAAACACCAAAACTTTTAACTAAACACCGACACCTTTTGACAGCAAATCTGTAGTTATCAAGGCGATAATAAAACTCAATATGATAATGACAGCTTTGTTACTTCTGTACCAAGATATCCAGTGAAAAACTTCACAAAATACCAGCTAATAACCAAATAGTAGAATTTGTTTTATTTTGAGATAAAAAAAAAACAGTTTAACTCCAAGCATTCGTATGTAAAACAGACAAGACATTTTTCTGCATTTTTTTGCCATTTTCAATTGCCGTTTTTTGAATAATTTAAAATAAAAATTAGCAAATACATAGAATGGAAATTATTTTAACATGATTGTAACATGTAAAGGGCCCCTAAACTGAACAAGAAGACAAAACTTAGTTTTAAATATTAATTTTGTCAATATAGGGTAATTTTGATTTGATAGACGTATTTTTTGATATTATCGTATTTAAATCAATACATATTTACCTCTGAACGGTATTTCTCTAAAAAATTTCCACGTATACTTTTACAAAAATAAAGGAATAAGGTAGATATCAATAATTAAGAAATTTGACGTTTCATTTCATTTAGAAATTAATAATCTAAGTATGTAATAGATGGCGCCATTGACGTTTTTTTTATAGTTTTTAATTAATTTTATGAAATTTACAAGTTGTAATGCACCAAATTTACTTGAAATGGACATTTTCATAATTATACTTTATTACCGTAATAATGTTTTTTTCTTTAATGCAATTTTTACTTCCCACACATCTGCGGGAAAGTCAATTTCCTGCACGCAAATGCCAACCGGGAAATGACATGTTTTGATAAGCGAGTACAAAAAATGCATTCCATGGAATACCTTACTAGAAATTTGTGCATGATAATAGCTGTGATAGTAGTAATACCACAGTAAAACATGTCCAAACCATACGGCAATCTTGAGAGATACATTTACACGTGATTATTAGAAAGTGAATATTTTATTATTTTGTTTCTTTACCTTTCTCATAAGAAAATAAATGTAAACTACTTATCTGCTAGGTTCACTGTTATCCTGCTTTTACTCAGAAATAACACGCTATCATATATCAGACGTAAATTATGTACACATTAAAACTGGGAATTATTAACGATGATATGGATGGATTCATAAGAGGTAATACATATAACCGTATTAAATTATTACGTACGCAGGGGCCCTAAAATATATATGTAATATGTATGGTTTATGTTTGTAATGTAAATACTGGATATGCGGATATATAGGTACATAAATAAAATTTATTTTATTAATGTGACAGTATATTTTACGTTTTAATTGTAAACATTAATTTTACTAATTTGATATTATTTCCGGATATTTATGAGCATATATTTTAACTGTTATATCAATTTAGCAAACATTACAATAAACCATCCAAAAACTGTTAACGATAAATATTATCCCACGAAAAGGAAACTTTCTTTTTTTGTAAAATTAAATAACTTTATAGGCAATTTCCTTCTCTTTCTTTTTTAAATTTGACCGTCTTGAACTTTTGAATAATTCTTATAGAAGAACGAATTACGAAATTTTATATAAAGGAAGATGCGATTAAAAGGAAAAGTTTGTACAGACCCATTTAGAATTGGATGTATTGCTCTTTTTACTTTACATGAAAGAAAAAATAAAACATACTTTTTATGTAACAATTTTTTATAGTAGTTTAGTTTTAATAAAATTTTGTAATAGATGAAAAGGACCTGGCCATTAAAAGAAAGATATAATAAATTAAACATAATGCAACTTTTTTACTTCAACAATTTAATTGCTTCCTTTGTATTTTTTTTTAAATTTTAAACACGCATATATACAGGGTGTCGCAGCGAGACCTTTCATTAGAAGTTTATGGCGTTCTGGTCAAAATATAAATTTGAAAATTTAGAATTATATATAGTTGATTATGTTCTCTTCAACGAAAATATTATTAGATTTCTAGCGCTTCCGGTTATAGCGGAAGTCGCCATCTACTTCATTATTTTTAATGGAACACCCTGTATATTTTTACACATTTGGATTCTCCTATTTTTAAGCTTTATGAGTATCTTTACTTTTTGCGATTTGATTCGGGCGCTTTTTAGTTATTCCATTTTTTATGAAAAAATTTGCTCTAGCAGACATTTATTCAAAAAATTAGAGAACACTCGATTTTTCGGATATCAATTTAAAATTCGTAATATACTTAAACAACATGTTGGAGTATATTTTAACGCCGAGAACGGCTGTCTACATTGCCTGATTATTTTACTATGGCTCGTTAACTCTTCAAAAATTTGAAGAACCATAACTTCATTTTTTCAAATGGAATTCCACTTATTTTATTACTTAGTCGTCTTCGGAGTCCAATTCTACATCTTTTATGTCCGGCATGTACTATGCCTAAAATTAATAGATTAGGAGTTAGATTTTTTGAAAAATATACACATAACTCATAGATATTTATCAAGTGTGCCATGGAAAATAAACGTTCTCAAAGATTTATTGTCAAAGTCTAACGCCAAAATCAATGGTGTCAAATATACAGGGTGTTCCATTAAAAATAATGAAGTAGATGGCGACTTCCGATATAACCGGAAGCGCTAGAAATCTAATAATATTTTCGTTGAAGAGAACATAATCGACTGTATATAATTCTAAATTTTCAAATTTATATTTTGATCAGAACGCCATAAACTTCTAAAGAACGGTCTCGCTGAGACATCCTGTATATGAAAGTTTCAAACGTCTAATTATCTACTAATATACGCTTAAAATAGATTACAACTTATCGTAAGTTACTGCAACTAGAGCTGTTACCAGCAGATATGGTTCTCGAAATTGGATTGAAAATTTGCCACCGACGCAGCGCAGTAAATGTGCTATCTAAGCAAATGTGCACATGAACTAATTAGGACCGCTTGTGGAATTTAATCGCCAAGTTTAAATTATACAAAGTTTATTCAAGGTAATGCACCTAACATAAACATTATCATTCAAAACGTTTTATTTTATTACAATAGCGAAAATAGCAAACTTTTAACTGAAATTATTTCAAGATCAATTACAATTCGCTTTATATTATTGATTTGCAAATATCTGTAATATCTGAAATATATAACATATTTTTACAGCTCCTAGGATATAAAATAAATAAACTACAACACAAAATGGCTGTAAACGGCTTCTTCAGAATCAAAAGTAGTTAGGAGATATTAGAAGATCACAATAACTTGACGTGGCAATTATGCTAAAGACGAAAATATTTTAATGAGTGAGGGATGTTAGAATGCCACGGTAACTCGACGTGGAGCGGATCACTGAGTATTGACTCAGAGGGGAATATTTCTTATATACTAAATATTAAGAACAGTACGTTCTCTTGAAATATAACATATTTGGCAGACCTTTATATTTTTCACATAACAAAAATTGACTACTACATACATGTAAATTGAATTCTCTTACTGGGATAGTACCAGTCAATATTCGATTATAAATCTAGAAGGAATATCCTTTTAAAAAACGTAAATTACATGTCTTACGCATATATTCTGAAAGGCGAAGGTGTCACGCATTCACTTGAGATACTATAGCCAACATTTTCGTAAAGCGGGGTGAGAAATAAAAGTTTTCTTTTTACGAGGACATAGCATTATAAAAACGGTTTCATTGCTTTTCAGTCCTTCGCCAACAAAACATCATTTTAGGACCTATTCGATAATATTTCGTTTTATCGAATCTAGAAAAAAAACTTGGCATCTAAATCCACTTTCCAATAACACGATTCTCAGCGAAATCCATGGAATGTTCCCGTGAGTATATTCGCATAAAATTGTTTCTTTCTTGTCTTGCTAAGTTGAGTTTTCAAATATATAAAGTTATCGTATATACCTCCTTAAAAAAGAATAAACTGAACGGTCTGTTTAAAACACGTATAGTTTGTTTCAACGTTGGAAATGTGATACTGCCGTGATGGCCGTAAATTTGTAAGGTGGTTGGTTGCACGAGAAACTATTCGCGTTTGAAGGTGTTTGTAGTATAGCACCAACACTAGCGCTTATTCTATGTATATAATCCTTTACTGGAATCGTCTTACGTAATGCTTCCCTGTGAAATTTGCTTTGTCTGCTGTTTTTAAACCGGTAAACAATCGATTGATGTATAAATGTAAATACATGACAACATAGTCTAGTGAATGGCTTAACTCCAACATCATGGTATAATAATAATAAATAAACTCAGCCCAACTAAAGTACCTATATACATTGTATGTATATGCATGTACAAAATATAATATATAATTGTAAAGCCTGTAAATTATATGTTGTACTCCGGGTTATGGGTGAAAGGAGTCAGACTCGGTGCGTAGTAAGGCAAACAAAATAATAATAATAAATTGCCTTTGATGAGTCGATGACCAAAATCTATTACTAAAGCTTTACAATTCACAGTTATGCATATGTAATATGCTATATATACAGGGTTTCCACGAGCGAGTGGGACATAGGGAGAATACATATAAAATTGGTGTTCGGCGAATATTATCTCCCTAATACTACTTCATCCAAATTTAAGTGCCGAATATTATAACTGGGTTAACAATGAACATTTCCACAATTACAGTACAAAGAAAGTCATTTTAATAAAGCCAAAAAAAATTATTATTTTTAAACCTATTGTACGTGAATTCCTAATAAGGCTTTTAACATGTGAGTGTGTGCAAGCGGCCATGGCGCAGACGTTCGCGCGACGCCTTAATAACGCATGGCACGGATTGTTAAAGGTTCGAATCCGAGAAATGAATTTTATTTCTTTTTTTTAAAGCTTGATTAAGTTTTGTTGTTTATTTTGACAAATGATTCGTCGGTACTAACAATTAAAAATCGAATAATATAATAGCACGTGATCATTTTTGTTATTGTAAAAATTATTCATTATTTACCTTAATCCTCAGAAAGTCGATTTTATAGCCTTCAAAATCTCTGATTTTTGTAGTGTTATTAAATTTGTAGCATTATTATTGAAGATAAAAAATAAAAAATAAAACTAATCTGCCGGGATTCGAGCCCTAAACAATCCATGCATTTGCGTCATTAAGCTGTCGCGTGAACCATTACGCCACGGACGCTTGCACTAACTCACATGTTAAAAGCCTTATTAGGAATTCACGTACAGTAGATTTAAAAATAATAATTTTTTGGCTTTATTAAAATGACTTTCTTTGTACTATGATTGTGGAGATGTTCATTGTTAACCCAGTTATAATATGCGGCACTTGAATTTGAATGAAGTAGTATTAGGGAGATAATATTCACCGAAAACCAATTTTATATGTATTCTCCCTATGTCCCACTTGGCCGTGGAAACCCTGTATATGTGTGTGTGCAGAAATGGTGGCGCTGTGACATGTCATTGACAATACTCTGTATAGAATGTGATAACAATACGTATGAGTTGCCAATACAAAATTCAAATAACATTAAACTTTTTAGTCTCTTCCACAAGATTGATTGGATACAAGGTTGATAATCTTGATGATTGTCGATGCCACCTGAAGACGTACGGAGACAAACATATTCCTACCTGGGCGAAGATTTTCTTTAATCTTCTAATAATCATTTCTACAGAGCCTCTCCTACTTCGTATCTAATAGAATTGCTTAATCTATGATGACTTGTGTTCTTTTACACACTTATTTAAAATAATATATTTTTGTAAACTAAAATAGGAACACCATGTATATTTGGTATAAAAAGTTGGATGTACCACTTCTAAAATCTTTGAGTCGTCGTAAAAGGTGGTAACTTGAAATGAAGTGGGTGTCTTGAAACGTGAAGCTCATTTTATGTACAAATTCAGTAGATACCTAACGGTAAACAGTGCAAGTGCGACTTTGTGTCAGAACCTTCACCAAACATTGTAACTACCGCCTTATCTAATATAAGCTGGTAATGTTCTTTCTAAAAAAAAACCATTTCTGTGATGACGATATATGAGATGTTTTTCAAATGTGCATACTTCTGTTTTTTTTTTATTTTTGTCCGTTTTATTATTTGCGTTTCAAATAGCTATCACATTAACTATAAATGAAACAGTAACTGAAAAACATGAACATGAATGAAAAAATTATAATTACCAACATACATAATCATAAGACGCAGTTCATACTTCAATTCGTTTATTACATTTTTGTTTGAAATAAGCGAGTTATAATTGTTTGAAATTGTTGGAATTGAGTGGAATGTCGAAAACACCCTGTATAACATTTCACACATTTCACATTTCAAAGGTCAAGGCACTTTGGTGATGTCTTGCAATTCGCCATGTCAAATTTTAAGTCAGTAGCGCGTTTGTTTGCCGTAATATCGTGATTTATTTGGGACTGTGTTTTTCTAGAAAAATTAAAAAAAATTGAAATATTTCAAAAACTATTCATTTTTAGTATAGGACATGGTACATGAAACATGAACTTCTAATCAAAACTCTTCGCGCCACACCCTGTATAGTAAAAGGATGCGTATTGTCGAAAGCATTTTGAAAAACTTGTATACACTCTGAACGTATTCGTCTATAGCTTAAAGGAGCGTTGCGGTTGAAATTTTTCCAGTACCTACATTGTATATTGTTCTATGTAATCCTTATCGCTAATACGAAGGTCCGCACACGGATATCAAAGCCAGACATTCAATATTTTCGGATAGCAAGGATATGTTACGGTTAGCCCCCAGTAAAATAAAAAGCAAATTTAATCTATTTCGTTAAGCTTATTTTCAGTTTAATGTTTGCTCCAATACACCCTATGAATCTGAACATTGTTTACAAACGTTTGCTCCTGGCTATGTTTTATTATAAAAGTCTTTTTTGCGTTACTGTTTAC
Source organism: Holotrichia oblita (assembly GCA_023690525.1). Taxonomy (NCBI): domain Eukaryota; kingdom Metazoa; phylum Arthropoda; class Insecta; order Coleoptera; family Scarabaeidae; genus Holotrichia; species Holotrichia oblita. Next base: position 68,264,965 of record CM043015.1, read on the forward strand.
TGTAGGTAGAACATAATATTTAATATCAACAACGATTTAAATCTGAGTTTAAACTACATGTGTTTCACATCAAATAGGATATACACTTTGTTCGACAAGATGAAGACATTTGGTTTATTGGATTACCGAGTGTTATTGAAAAAGATTAGATATTATGGTATCCTGGTTCTACCCTATTTTTAATTTATCTAAACGATTTCTAAGGATTATATTGTATGCTCATCATACATTGTGTATTTGTACTATCAAAATCGATACAACAGTCAGTACAATTAAAGCTATTATATCGGGTATAAATTCTTGGTATCAATCAAAATTAATTATTAACACAAACAAACATTTTTTCTATGGATTTTAGGATGCAAAATTAACATTAAACAAACCACTTATCTTATCTGATATGTGGAACGACTAAAATTTACTTTATGAAATCTTGTTACGAAAAGCACGAGACATTTCTTTTATAATGCTCGCTGTTCTTAAGAGAATTTAAAGTAGTTCGTTATGTTCTACCCCACCCATAAGAGAGTGAAAGATACATACATAGTATAGAGAAGACAATAGGTTTGTTCGATTTGGCTTCGGCAGTAAACAATTTAACGCACGCTCATGCGCACTTGCAACGTTGCTGTTCGGTTTGATTCGCGTTAATTTTATGCGGCGAGGAAGCTGTTCGATTAGAAATATCAAGTTTTGCAGTTTGACGCTAATACACTCTAGCGTCAAGAATTTTTAATCCACTCCATGAGCAGATTTTCGCTGTAAGAAAAGAGATAGGTAGCTCGGAAAAAAGAGTAGGATAAATAATCCTTTCACTAACCTTACATTTTCAAATATATGGTCCGTTGTTGTGTACCGTATACCGTACCAAGTTAATTAATACCGTTTTTATTCAGGGCTGGTTAGGGCAATTTATCTGTATATGATGAGTCTGACGACTGTTATAAGTTGCATGAATTACGCGAATGAAGAACAAACTGGAAATGGTAATTATGCAAATATAATAATAATAATATAGATAATATAAAAATATAATATAAATATATATTTATCTGCCTGGATATGTATTAATTTTTATGTCTAAGTCACTCTCCTCCAATCTTGTATTCGAAAATCACCTAGATTGCTACTGTTCATGCAATAACGCAAATGAAACGGTCTCTAAAACATGTTGGAGTCTATTGCAGCAGCGTTAAAACGTCGCGTTTACTCTGCAACTAGTGTTTAAAAACTAAACGCAGCTTCAAAATATTTGTTGCTTGCTGTAAGACGCAAATGTCCAAATCGAACAAACCTAATAGCTCGTGAACTATTTTTTATTTAACGTCACTGTGTTATTTAGACCTATGTATATTGACGATTTGACGATACGGAGTAAAGCTTTTCAAGCGTTCAATTTACGACCAGCTTAACAATTAGTGGGCCAAATGAACTTTTAATGATCCGACTTATTATTATGATATACTTCCTACAAAGCCAACTCTCACCTTATTATATCTGTTGATTTTTAAGCATTATAATTTGCATACACTGAAAGCTTTTAAGCGGAGTGAGAACACAAAAATTTACTAACATGCTTTTAGGTAATTGACATGGATCTTGAGCGAGAAAATTTTTAATGTAGCGTGAATAAAGTTTCTTGTTGATAGACTATCGTTGATATTTCACTACAATAAACGAATTAGAAGGAACAACTTAGCTGTTATTTAACTTATTTAATCACGGATACTCTCGAAATTAAACACTAAAACTACCAAACACGTATTTTAATGGAAAAAATGAGCTTTTAAGAACTTGAACAGAATGCCGAATTTGCAGTACGTCGGAAAATTTATTTCTGTACGAAGGGATCTCATTTGGTATTGATTACATTCTTTTGTCGTTTTATCTTTCCAACTAAAAAAAAGGGCGATACTTAAAGAATTCCTATTATTCTTCTCGCCTGCTCTAAGAATGTTGAAAAGATTTTTTAAATTTAATAGTCTTACAAGGAAAAAAGTTTTAATATTGCTGATTGCGTACGTAGACATTGTTAGAGAAAATGAAGAGCAAAGTTATATATTTAATGGTTTCATTATTCCATTCTAACATCAAACTCAACATGACTTTCAGTTATTTTTACAACGATTATATTGATATATAAGAAAGCAGTACGGATAAAAGAAGGCTCTTCTATAGAAAAGTCTTTAATCAGTAAATGGAGTGTTTTTTTGGCAGTTGTTATTATATGTATATACGACATAGATTTTTTCGTACATAAGAAAACTTTTTGTGTAATAAATGAATCCATTATATGAAACAGGTAATTTTCCACATACATATTAAGTATACAGTGTTTTCAGTATTAAATAGTTTTCTGATAACATGCTTCACAAGTTTTTACAGCTGCTACAATGTAATACAGTTCTACATAAATCAATTCTTCCATGTCAGCATCTAGTTGCTACAATTTCGTTCAAATATGTTCCAATATACCTACAGGATTTAAACATAATATTTTATATGTTACTTTATCGTATAATAAATCAAATTTGTTCCGTCCCTTTCTGACATTTATTACACTTTATAGCCAGCTATGAAGCGCTAACTTTGAAATACGTTAAATTATGAAAACAAAATAGTATTTGATATACCCTTCTCATTTTTACTGACATGCGTGTGGAAAAAAAATTATTATGTTTTCTACAGAAAATATTTACAAAAATAATAGCTGCAAAATTTCTATAGACTAATTAATTCAAAGTGAATAAATAAATAAAAAAATATTCCATTCATTTATCACACCATATGATCTTGTAGAAATTTCTTTTTTGTCTTTTTTGTTCGTGTTGCTTCATTAAAGATGGTATTGAATCTTTTTATATTCACTGACAATGTTTACTACCGGATGCGAATTTGTCCTGTAATTATCTCTTAGTTACTAGTAAATTCAAGTCAGATTTACTTGGCGTGCAGATCCATTACCAGAAGAGGGGCTAACAAAAATAGCGATAAGCACTGTCTTCGGGTTAGTTTTTGTTTCTTTATTATCGCGATTTTTACCGTATGAATCATTCAATTTAATAAAATTGTTGATCACGTCAGGAGATTATGAGTCATTATTCACTGGATGGCAATATTTGGCTTGGTACAGTGTCTATCTATAACTCTATGAACCTATAGAATTTCCTTCGTATATACCTTCATATATTACAGGTACTATGTTTGAGAATAATAAATAACTTATTTTTTGCTCATGAGATAACATCTTAAATGCCAAAGTGGCTGTGAGAGTTTTCATTGCTTGTCTTAATCACATCGCATATTAACAATCAGATAAATAGTTTCTGTGTGATTATATCATATTGAGAACTTTGTTATAGTTTCTTGAGTCTTGATTTGCTCTCCATAGAGAACAGCTTAGCACTTAATTGGTTTACTATTTGTTTGTAACGTTAGTAAATTTTGGCTTCAATATGTTAACCATTTTCCTTTTCTTCGTGGTTCATAATCATGATAGCGTATTAACCAGGGGATGCATTCTTTTTCAAAAATAACTGCCGTCTATTGGATATTAAATAATCATGATTGCAGATCAAAAAACTAAAGAAAACTCCTGCGACATCGTTAAGTATTGTTAATTATGTTCAATTTAAATTGTTGTTTTTATCTAGTTTTGTACTTGCACTGATAATTTTAAATGCCCTGAAAGAATAAAAAATCTGTTTCATAAAGTTATAGATTCGATAAATTGCAAATATTGTTCTGTAAGATATCGGACTCAAATAACGTGTGTGTATCTGATTCTTTGGAGTCAGGAGTAATTCTTTTGAAATATATAGCCAAGAAAAATTTAGACGTAGATACCGTTTCAATAAAGAAACATTTACTGTAATTATAAATTAATTAGCATATGGCATTTTTCCGGTTACTTTTTGAAATCATTTTTTACAACCATTCTGCTACCGAATAACTGTTAATAACACTTTTAATAGATTCTGTGGGGTCGTTTCGGATTTTAATAAGGGATGGTAGGTGGTATGCAATTCTACTGCCTGTAGAACAGTTAAGAAGGTATCTGAAAGTGATTTCAAGGACTGTGGGCTCGTAATAACAATAAACATCGGTATCACCACACACCACAACTTTGATTAATTATTCGGGACACGTGTTTCGAAAACGCATGAGTTTTCATCATCAACCAAATACCGAATGAATATATAAAATTAAAAAACCATTATTATAAACATCCCCCTACTTCTTGTATAAACAAACAACGCATGCGAACTCTACTTAGCCGGACTAATCGTTAGCACATGTTGCGAAGGGATATCCTATCTCTTTAAATTCGTAAACAAAACCGACCTTCCAAGAATCGATGGTTCTCTATTCATGAGATTATTTTCGTGTTTATACATAAAAATAGTCTCATAGGCGTCGAGTTCCCTTGGCTTATCAACGGCTTTTAATAATTTGACACTGTCTGTTTCAATATGATGTCCCTTTTCAATTAAATGTTGCGCTACTGCGGACTTTTCCTTTCTTCCGTATCGAAAGTGTGCTAGATGTTCTTTGTATCTAGTCTCTATTGACCGTTTTGTTTGCCCGATATAAATTTGATCACATCTTTACATGCAATTTTATAAATTCTCGACTTCTGTCCCATCTCAGGTTTGTCTTTCGGGTTGCCTAAAGTATTTTTTAACGTACTATTGGTCTTATATACAGTAGTGTGAATATGTTTTAGACCACACACGAAAAAATACTTTGAAGTACTGAAATTATATCGAAACTCGCACATATGGATGATGCAATTTACTAATCAACAGTTAAACTTTCCAGGAATGTTTAGAGAGGGTAATTAGCCTAACTACCCTCCTTATATAGAAAAGTACCCTCATTATACAGAAATTTAATATAATAGAAAAATCGTTGACAGGTAAAGAGACCTTTTAGTTATTGACCAGTTGGGGGTAATAAAGATTCCGATACTTGGACTTATGTCATTAGTTTAGTAGACGTTAGAGTGTGTACATGTGCCATATCTAGTTTGATTTATTACCCGATTAAGGGTTTCTTTTAAACCTTTTACTTTTAGTGCAATTTTCTTGAAGTTGTGTTAAATTCGCGAAGTTACCGGATTAGTGTAACGTTTAAATCTCCATAATGGGAAGAATACCTATCGGGGAACGCCACAGGATTATCATGTTACACAATGAAGGACGTACACAGCGGCAAATAGCTGAAACAACACATTTCTCGAAAACAGCAATTAGAGAGTTGATTAAAAAACTTAGTGAAACAGGTTCCGTTTAAGGCAAACCAAAGAGTGAACGGATTCCCAAAGTTCAGAATACCCTCAAAAGGTATGTAAAAGTAGAGTCGTTGCGAAATCGCCGAATATCTTCAAAAGAACTAGCGCGTGATCTTGAAACTGCGACGAGAGTGTCAGTAATGTCACCGTGTATTAGAAGACATTTAATTAAGCAAGGAGTTAAGGGATGTTTTGCTATTCGAAAACCATTATTTCGTTACGATAATAAACAGAAGCGTTTACGGTATGTGAAAGAACACACAAATTGGACTGCCGAAATGTGGAACCGAGTGTTATATAGCGCTGAATCAAAATGTTTTGGTACCAAAAGACGTTAGTAGGTTCGTCGGAGAAAAGGAGAAGCGTACAACCCCGAATGTTTACAACCTACAATTAAACATGGTGGTGGGTCTTTGTTAGTTTGGGGTTCTATTTCAGCAAATGGACCGGGGGATTTAGTTATATTTAACAAAAAACTAACTGGAGAACGTTATCGAGATATTTTGAGCTAGCATGCTATACCTTCTGGACGGCGATTAAGTGAAGATACTTGTGTACGTTGTACATTGTGTACTTATGTTGTATAATGTTTGTAACTTCATTAAATGCATTAATGCCAACCAACATTCGAATTTATTTTACTTAAATTTCCTAATTTAATGCTTTCTTCAATTTATGTGCTACTGGTCTAAAACATATTCACACTACTATATATATATTTATCACGCTTTTTTTATAATTCAGTTTTTCTTGTTTAATTTGTAGTTGTTTTTTTAAATTTACACTTTATCTTTTGTTCTATCTGGAGAATTGTTTTTAATTAATAATTCGCCATTTCTTTAAAATTTTCTTTTTAATAATACAATTTGCTAAAGAGATCCATGGGTTCTTCTTTCTACATTTGGATATGCTTCTTTAGTAGATGAACTGTTTTGGTCTTTCTACAGTAAAACCTTATTTGGTAGTATCTATACGACTGGTGTTATAGTTTCTAGCAACAATTATATATGCATACCTTTTTAATAATTATTATTAAAATCACCAATAAGTTGACCTTTTTCTTTTGTGGCATCATGAAGACTTTATGAACATTATGTGAGCTGCTATATAATTACATTTTATGATTAAATAGATATCAAAATAACTTTCATATCAGTAATAGAAGCTCACACTTGATGGTAAGTTGCTCTTAAGGCCTGAGGTTGAAGCGGAATTATTTATGAATTTTGAAAATAAACATGATGGCCAACTGAAAAACATTTACGCATATAAATGTAATCAGAAAAAAAAATTCAATTTGAAGATTCCTATTCATACTAATAGAAGATGATTCATCTGGGCAATATTCATTATTCTGGTCAAACTTATTATATATAAATGTGGTTTAAATTGTTCAAAGTTGGCGTCACAAACGTTATTTACTATAGACGAAAATGTATATGTAAATATACCTTGTCGGCGTATACGTAGCTTCCAACTGTTTTTTCCAACTCTTGGGTCTTGTTTTGGATTACGAATTATATTCATTGTTAATACAAAACTGCCGTCTTTTTTTCGCAATCGCAGTGGAATCTGTTTGTTTATTTTAAATAATTTCTAAATAGGGTTATCAAACGGTAATTATTTAAAAAATCTAGATAATTTTGTGAACGTTTTCTTTTGCTTTGATATATTAACTTCTATTTTATTATTTTTATGTGCAAATGTATTGCTTATTAACACGATTGTGTCCTGTTACTTAGTTCTAAATCATATTTTGGCTAATTGGATACGAAGATTGCAGTCACGTCGTTAAGTTATGTTAAAATTATCGAACCGATACTTATAGAACGGATAATAGTCGTTTGAGAAGCAGTAGTAGAAGGAAATCTATTACAGAACTGATGACTATATGGAATCTATCACTTGCTAGAAACCGGGTACAAGTAAATTATTTTTATATTATATTGCAATAGTTGCAATAATCTCTAGATTGGTCCCTAGGGCGCCGAAATGAAATGTATATATAAGAAAATAGGGCAATTCATTAAAGCTTTATTAGCTTTAATTTCATTCAAGAGAAACTATTTAAAATTCGAATATATATACAGGATGTCTCAGCGAGACCATTCATTAGAAGTTTATGGCGTTCTGGTCAAAATATAAATTTGAAAATTTAGAATTATATATAGTCGATTATGTTCTCTTCAATGAAAATATTAGATTTCTAGCGCTTACGGTTATACTGGAAGTCGGCATATGCTTTATTATTTTTAATGGAACACCCTGTATAGTTTTACACATTTGGATTCACCTATTTTTAAGCTTTCGTTATTGTTATCCATTTTAACTCTTATAGTAATAGTGTAAAGGCATTGAACGGATAATTATTAACTGACAAACATCAAAAGACGAAAAGTGATTTTGACGTTGACAATAAATCTTTGAGAACGTTTATTTTCCATGGCACACTGGATAAGTGTCTATGAGTTATGTGTGTATTTTTCACAAAATCTAATTGTCTCCTAAACTATTAATTTTAGGCATAGTACATGCGGGACATAAAAGATGTAGAATTGGACACCGAAGACGATTAAGTAATAAAATATAGGGGGTGCCATTTGAAAAAATGAAGATATGGTTCTTCAAAATTTCGAAGAGTTAACGTGCCATAGTAAAGTAACCACGCAATGTAGACTGCTGTTCTCGGCGCTAAAATATACTCCAACATGTTGTGTAATTATATTACGAAATTTAAATTGATATCTGAAAAATCGAGTGTCCTCTGATTTCTTGAATAAATGTCTGCTAGAGCAAATTTTTTCAGAAAAAATCGTACAAAACACCCGAATCAAATTGAAAAAAGTAAAGATGAAGCTTAGAAATAGGTGAATTCAAATGTGTAAAAATATACAGGGTGTTCCATTAAAAATAATAAAGTATATGGCGACTTCCGGTATAACCGAAAGCGCTAGAAATCTAATAATATTTTCATCGAAGAGAACATTATCGACTATATATAATTCTAAATTTTTAAATTTATAATTTGACTAGAACGCCATAAACTTCTAATGAACGGTCTCGCTGAGACACCCTGTATACATATATATGTATGTATAAAGTGCATCGAAAATTGTTTAATTAAACAGTATATACAATTTACAAACGAAGTAAGGAACAGTAGCAAAATTAATTCTATTTTGTCGTACAATAGAATTATATTTACATGTATCATGAAATTTGTCAGTGTATTAATAAAGCATAGCAACTTGCGCTAAAATTTGCATGTCAAAGGAAAACGGAAACAAACGGAAATGTCTTGAATTTGACTAGTTCCAATGTTGATTGCTTTCGAACGAAACTCACATCTTCGTAAAACCAATCACAATTTACTTTTGTATCCTATAAAGCGGAATGATTTATCTGAAGGAGCACTTTCTTAAATATTGATATCGATTGTAATGAGTAATAAGACAATCTCTTATTTTTACAACACTATTTTATGGTAATGCTTCTCACGTAACAATTCGGTAGAGAACGGTACGTTACCTGAACAGCATTAATAATTTTAAAATCAATTCAAATCTTCATTAATTGTTCAAGTGATAAAATAAGGAATTTTGAGATTAAATACCTTTTTTGGTGTTTAGGATACTAAATCAGTTTAAGGCTTTAAATTATACGACAGTCAGTTATTTGCGACAGTTTAATTCTCTTATTAATTGGAGTTGTCGGGTAGTTGAAACTTACGAGAACTTAATTATAAATTGTTATTACATCTACGTAGTGGATAACTATGTCTAGCAAAGAAAATCTACTAAAATTGTGTATCAGATTACTGTTAGGGTGATTGCTGAGAAAGACCAATTAGAAGTATTATTCAAACGAAACGGAGTTTTACATTTTTGAAACAGAATCGATCATACGAATGTTAAATTAATTAGACAAATAAACAATTATAAGTAAAAATAAGTCAATGAACTGTGACAACGGACCTATCCCGCATTTGTCATTGTTTTCGTTAATCGGAAATTAATGATGCGTATCGGATTGACCGTGCATAACATTTAGTTTACCTGTATTTGTAGATTTTATTTTAATTTAGTTTGATTATCGCCTTGATAATGATAGCATTGCTGTTGAAACGCGTCGGTGTTTTAGTTAAAACTTGTTTGGTGTTTAGTGGGTTAAAGTTTTCAGTGTTCTACTTCTGCACCAAGAGATCCAGTGAAGAACTTTGGATTTTGAGATTTAACTAAGTTAAAGCATACGATAATTTTATTGAATTTTACTTTTAATACTGCCTGTTATTACTAACTTTTTAACGGTGCTTGGATAATAACTAATAATTACTACCTTATTATTAGTATTTGTGGCATTTACCTAACAATGCGCTCTTAGCTACTGATAATGATTTTTATTGTATTTTTATAACTCTCGTCTTTAACTAAAATTGATAATTTTTACTATCGTCACAGTTCAAAGAAAGTAATTCCTGAAAAAGTAGAAGATAAGAGAGAAAGATAAATTAACAGCAGATATTGAAAGAATGCTATTAAAAGGATGTTATGATGGTATTTGTTTAGAGAATTCTGAAAGGTAGATTTACACGAGATTACACACTTATATGACAGTAAATGGGTTTATACTATGAGATTCCAAATGTTTGTCAAACAGTATGAGCTGGAGCATTATCATGTTGGAAATAACCTGCTTTAAGCTTATTTTCTTGTAATTCTCCAACAAACACCTCTAACATCTGTTGATAACGTTCATCTAAGAATGTTATAGTAATAATTCTAGTATTGTAGCAACTTTGTACGGAACGCCAATGTTAACAAATGTCAAGAAAATTGATTAAATGTTTGAAATTTGTATACCTATAGATAACTCATTAAAATATAACAGTAATAAGGATTGATAAATGTTTGCGGAAAACAGTTTTTTTGTCCCGACAATCATTTTGAATCTCCCTTTATGCTGTAAAAAACAAGACAGCATGTTGAAATCGCGGGCCACTGATCTATTAGAAAAATTAAAGATGGATTCAAGATGGATCAACTGTAGCCAGAAACGGGTGGACTAAGGCAAGGAGCGCAACGAGTCGCGTGTTTTTCACAATATTAAGTAGTAAAAATTATTCTAAAGTGTAATTAAAGGGGACGAGATCTTTTAGATAAGCAGGAGAATCCAGAAAAAAGAACTGTAGAAATATCTTTTTTATATAATGCTCAAAAGAAAAGAATACTAAGAAAACTTCTAGTTATAAGTGTATCTAAAGGTAATAGTAGCATTTAGGTATATGGACCCGGTCTAATTATGAGTTGCAAAAATACGTAATGAAAAGAAATGAAAGAAACCAGATACAAAATGAAAACGCGGATTGGTCTAATATTTGTATAGATAATATTACAACAGATATTAATACTTTGTAAAACTTTGTACTAACGTGAACGATGGAAATTATTATACTTTTATTACTATATTTAATTTGAATGAAAGATGTAAAGCAAACAAATTGTTAAAACTTTTTAAGGATTTATGAATTTGGGTATTAAGGCATGTTCACGAAATAAAATAACCACGTTCAAATATTTGTGCAGCGTAAACGTAAGCTTTATTTTGATCGCTGTAGGCGTTGATATGTCAAACAATACTTACTACGCAAAATGTCAAAACACGTCAGTTTATATGGAAAAATTGTGCAATTCTCCATGTCGCGGATTAGTACAGTATGAAAATAGGTCTAGGAAAAAAATGCAAAACGGTGTAACGTATCAGAAGATGGTGCTTGAAAAATAATTAAGACATTTTTTAGAATTCAAAGGACGAAAAAAGTCGCAGTCTCGTGCTGTTTTATTGAACAAATTTCTGGTTAACAATCACGAAAAATGCATTGCGATAGACGATAAAACGCATGTTAAAAAAGACATGCTGAGCTAGCCGGGACCTCAATTCTACACGATGGAAGTTGGCGAGAAAATTTTAGGTAGGGATGGAAGAGTGGCAATAGAAAAATTCGGCGAGAGGATTCTGGTATGGCGAGCAATTGGTTTTACAATTGATACAATCAATGGGGAGGACTACCGACAGTAGTTCTAATATATTGGCCTGATTTGATGCTAACTCACTATGCTGGTAATACTTTGAATTTATTCAAACCATAGAACATCGATTTTGTAGTAAAAAGGGTGCAATTGCCAAAGACATGAATGATTACAAAATATGTTGGAAGCCAACTGTTCGAAAAGTTTCGCAATTTTCGTATCAGATACTAATGGGAGATGTTCGCAACAAGGTGTGAGATTTCGGTACATCTTAATTATTGAGTATTTCAAGTCGTTAAATATTAAAATAAACAGGTCGATGGCCGCAGTGGTTAGGCGTCTGACTATTGTTGTGAGAGGACGATAGGTGCCGGGGTTCAATTCTCTGGAGGGACGGTGACATTTTTTCAGAGAGTTTAATCCCGGATCGACTTGCCATTCGCTGTTGGGAGCAAAGTGATTAACAGCGCGGCATCATAAAAGGCGATATGATGCTGTCACAAAGCCATTTAAACACAACTTACACACACTAAACTACACCGCAAGAGTTGCAGTGATAGCCAGACAAGTAATACAGCTTACGGAGTCACTGCAACTAAGCACCCACCACACATTAAAAAAAACGATCTTTGTTAGCAGCTTTTAATATCTTTTACCAAAAATTAGATTTTGCAGTTAACCGTTGGTTACTTTATTTGGTGAACAGGCCTTACTGATAGCACATCTTTTATTTTCTCAAAGGTTGCCAACTCTCTGAAAATAGAAATGCAATACAAGATTATTTGAAAAGAAATTTGTTGGATAAGTAATTTTTGTTTAGTTATGGTTCTAAAGATGAAAAATTCCATTGGCATCGTATAATCGTGGGTGGGTGAGGTTGCGGGTTTAGTAATAGCAGTAGTGGGCTAGTAATAGCATAAATAAATAGATAAAGCAAGAATAATTGAGATAGGTACCGGTAAAATTAATTAGAGGAGTCAAAATGTAAATGAAAAACTCTTGAGTATAGTACTGTAGAGGAGATAATTAGAACGACTGAAACTCGAAATAATTACAACACAAATGTGAATAAATCGTTAATAAAATTATTTTTCTCTTTAAGGAAATTCGAGTTAACTTTCGTATTTCTCTTGTTTATCCTGTTTTATTTTTAATTGGTATTTCACCGTATTCAATTTTATCCGTTGCTTTTCTCAAAATTTTCCACTAAAAAAGGTCATGGAAGTATTCGCTTTGATTTCAAGAGCAAAGAATAGGCTTCGCATTCTTGTCGCCGATTCATAACAGAATGTCGCCTCTCAAAAAAATCATATCCTTACCTCTCAAACTGTAATTTTACAGTCATATAAAAATTTCTAATAATTTAAAAAACGTTAAAATGACTACTACAAAATAAAGTGAATAATCATATTTGCAAGTACTTAATTTTGAAATAGGATTCATTATTTTGTTCCTCGTTTACGAAAAATCGAGCGATAATGCTTTTATCACAACATAAACATAACGTAACGTTGCATGCTATACCGTTTTACTATCACATAGGATGAAATTTGATAATGTTCTGTCCAAATAAATTGCAAAATTCAACCGAACATACGTATTCCAACAAAGCGAATTCATTCATCCCCGGATTCCATTAAAATATGTGTACATACATTTCATTGGATGTGACTTTTTTCCTATATTCACCTATTATATACGCTAATACATTTAGTATATACGGAAATATCACATCCTGCAAATATTTCGGGAATTTCCAACCGATATCTCACCGGGTAAAGCTGGCAAGTAAAACTTTCACCACAGGTGAATATTTGATAGATATTTGAAATACTTCGTGTGAAATACGTGAAATCGGTATATACACGGGAAACCTTTTTCCAAATCTGATGGGCTGGATGCAGGTATAGTCTGTTGCAAAAGTTCGAAAATATACGTCAATATTTACTCACTACATATCTTGCCTGTAATTATAATCCTAATTAATGAACTACACGGTGATATTTTCCAGTTGTTTGGTGATTTACCTTGACAAAGGTGGTTTTAGATAAATAATAGTTTTTTTTCGTTCAGTATTGTTTCTTGAAACTTTGCCTAAAAATCTTCTTTGGTAGCCCATTATGAAATGAAAAATTTTGACACACATATGACCAAATATTTTTAATGTGAATGGGTAATCCTTGTTAAATTCTTTTAGCACGTGCAATCACTCTGAAGGTAATTAAATTTGAATTTTAGGAGTCGTTAGAACGTTTCGAAATCTAAAACTTCTACATAAAATCTTGTAATTAGAAATAATGCCACCTCATTAACTAAATTATTTACGCACTTGTTCACTTCCGGTACACTTTACCGGTACTTTACATCAACTTTCTTCATATAGCATAGTATATGTATTTTTCGTGAGATTTTTAAATTGCCCCCACAATTCTGTGTCAAAACTTAATAAGACGCATCACATCAAAAACGAACCGATTTTTTATTATTCATTTTTTTTTAGTATACGGGCAACTGAAACGTTATGTTAAAAATTCTGTATTTCTGACAGTATTGCAGTTTAAGACCTCATATTTGGCCTAAGTGAAATATAAAACATCAAATTTAAGCCCGCAAAATTATGTCTGTACATACAGAGTCGTATAAAAGTAACGTTCATTTTTACTAAGTTCACTTCGACAAAGTTCACTTTCTTAAATGGAACACCTTGTCTATTATTGGATTTGTGTATATGCTTAATAATTCAGCATCATTAGACATGTTAGATATAGACAGACTGCATGAGACATATTAGCTTGTATTTTTTACGGTTTTGAGGTTATAACATTTTTTTTGGTGAAAGCACGAAAAAGGCATCTTTCACGGCCGTTTGCAGCGTCCCTAGTTAAATCAAGTTAAATTATAATTAAAATTAAAGCTTAGTTAAATCGGAATTTTAGTTGCAGGGAGATCTTAACAAAAGATTTAATTATTGATTTACATTTTAATCTTTTGTTAACTAAGAATTAATTTTAATTATAATTTAACTTGATTTAACTAGGGACGGTGGAAACGACCGTTAATGTTAATTAAGATCTTAGTAAGTTTATCTTGTCCTATCCACAGGTTTATTGTATTCCCCGAGAATGTAAGAAAAAAAATAGAATATCATTATTTCCATAGTTATTTCTATTTCAGTCGCCATTGTGTTTGACAAATATAAACTATATATTTTTATAGTATACATCAATTTCCGTTAATTTGACATTCAAGGATTACTACGATTTTCAAATATGTACATTAAAAAGGCGAATTTTTGGACTTATGTAATAGGTAACGAAAACACACAGTTAAGGTTGTGTATTTTTGACATGCAGCAAAATATATCTAATCGAATCCAATTTAAGCATATCTGAATATTAAACATATAACTATTAAGTGTCTTTTAGGTAAATCTATCAGAAGTTTTAACAGCGACTGTTTGCTGTTATTGTGGTTATTATATTATATTATTCTTGTGGCCCACTATTCCCTGAGAGGTAGGTTTAAATTTTTGCACGTTTATTTGATGCTTTGATATTCAAATTTTTTTTGGAGATCATTTTATTTAGGTATCTTATTAAAAAATAAAAAAAAATGCCTATAATAGGCGCTCAGGGTATGTTGTTGAAATGCACCCTGCGAATGAATGCAAGGACAACAGATCAAGCATTACAAGCAGACGACGTGGTTTGAACCTTCCAGGTCTCGTCATTACAACTACGAATGGAAGATCTAATTTCATCGCCCTTCACATTACAACTTTAACTGTATAATACCTCCGACAATGGACTAATTCCAACCCAGTGCCTCCTAGTGGGCAGGGTGGAAAGTAGCGCATTGCAAGGCAGAATCCATGAATTATGCCTATTTTTTGGTTTTTATATTGTGGCTTTTCTCAACGTTTTTCATAGGTATTTTATTGATTTAAAATCACTGAAACATGCTATTTATATTAATAAAGTCAATAAGCTTTAATTGCCTCATATATTTTATTTATGTTAATTGTATTCTTGCAATCAATACAATGGCGAACATCAATGCATTACATTGATATTATCATACAACACTGATTTTAAATCAATATGTAAATGGATATGGAATACTATAATTAACGTATTAAATTATATGTAAATGATGCAAATTTTGTAGATATTACTAGATTATTTCAACGAACCAATAAAAAGATTCGTAAATTGGAAGAGCATTTGAAATACTCATTATATGAGCCCCACATGAATTTTATTAGTGTAAATTCCCAATCCGTATCCTTCATTATCTGGAGTAACAAATGTGGCTGAATCATGTTCAAATAACACTTCAACTGACAGATTGTTACCGATATTCTTTTTCCAACTGAATGTAAATTGCGTACATCAATGTTATTATTTGCTTCTGGGAATGTAATGTGTTTCGCTTATATTTTCAGATCGACGTTTGGCGCGATAACACACCTGCGAGAATGAAAATTAAGCGCACAAAAACAACCTATACGTAAACAGAAGCTCGTTGTTATATGGTGCAATGTAGAATGACAAAATAAATTTAACCTATGTTGTTGAAATACGCACACAATATATTAAGGTACGTTATACAAACCGAGACTGATTCGGATTATACAAAATAATCATAGAATGAACAATGTGCACAATATACCGGGTGGCCAACTAAGAACTACTGACAATTTTGCATATTTGACATCGGACAACTTTTTTGTATTTTGTCTAATAAGGGGAGAAGAGGAGGGGAAACTTTGTATTGAAGGAGCGCTTATAACTTCGGTTTTGTTAAACCGAATTTTGCAAACTTGTCACGTTGAAAACAGCATTACTCCTACAATCTAACGCTTACAAATTGGAATCAATCTAATAAGTGACGTGAATGCTAGAGGGCGCTGTTTGAATTTTTTCGGGAATTTTGTTTTTTCTCGAAAATATTAAATCGAAACATACATTTTTGACAACAAATTAAAAAACCAAACTAAATGACCAACAAATCAGCGAAAACCGGATATCGCCATCTTTTACCAATCTGAAGATATCTTCAGAAACGTATGAATGGTAAAAAATTCTTCTATAAAATTAAATTATTCTGCTTTCCGTGAACGGAATTTAGCAAATTTGGTCTTATTAGAAAAGATTTTGATTGTCCTATGCTTAGTTATTGAAGCTGTTTAATTTGATCTTGTCCGTCACCGCTAGAATTTAAATACGTAAATTTTATGATTTTTTAAAAGAACAGTGCGTGGAATGCTTGGCGGCCAAAAAAATAGACTATCATGGGTTTTCCTAAACCTACTGCTAGTGATCCAAATTGTTTAATATTGTCTTTATATCTGTCAGCGCTAGAGGGCGTTAAAGAGAATAGAATAGAAGACATGTCACTAACAATTTGCAACAATCTGCTTTTCAATATGATGAACGTGCTGCATTTCTTCGTAAATGTGCGCAATTTTCTGGCCCCTGATAGATGGATGTAACACGCCAGTCTATATTTTCATGGCAACCCAGAACCCCAAATTTCACTTGTTTAGATTTTTATTTGTGGCTCTACTGTGAACCGTTCCTGAGATATGGCCCAGCGACATTCTTAGTTGGGCACCCGGTGCAATATTTAATTGTCTTTTACCAGACCATATAAGTAAGTATGTACAGTCATATTCGTTAAAATAGCAGCGATATAAATATTCTCAAAATCTCTGATCTAACTTAGAGAAAATAAATAATGCAATTAAGTAAATATTACTCTCTGTATTATGAACATTTTTTGCATGAATTAAGATTAAAAAAAAATATAATAGAAATTCTAAGACAAAATGAAATTATTATCCTGTTCGTTAAAATAGCAGTATGCCGTAGTATACGCTGAACAGTCGTCTTATTTAGACGATTTATGGAATCTGGATCTAGACATAGTCTTATTTTACACCAACGCTTTGTAATCATTTGATATAGGTAGTCATAAATCTAAACTTTTGATAACGATACAATGGGCCGAACTAAGCATTGTACTCAAGAAGAGAGAATAACGATTCTTAACCTTATTCAAAGAGAAAAGACAAATAAATTTATACAAGAAGCAATTGTATGCTGAGCTAAAATGATCTCGAATGCGAAAAAATGGAAAGAACGCAAAGGAAATGGTGGTGGTCACAGAAAAACCACAACTTGAGAAGATAGAGGCATTCACAAATTCATTAAAAAGAACCCATTTGTGTCTTCTAGCCAAATAAAACAGGAACTCAATCTCCCTATCAGCAGTTGTACGATTAGAAAGAGACTAATAGAATTTACAGGCCAGAAGGCCCAGAGAGGTGCCCTTATTGCATAAACGACAAGTAAAAAAAGATTGGCTTTTGCTGGCGCACATCAGTTATGGGATTCCTAGTATGGTGTTGGACCACTGTACAAAACTGACGGCATATTGAACGCTGACGGATCTGTTGCTATAATGTAAGATGTCATGTTACCGTATGTAGAAAAGGAAATGCATTTACGATGGGTTTTTATGCAGGACAACGATCCTAAACACACTTCTTGCCAGGCTAAAAAGTGGTTTATGGATAATAATGTCTCTTTATTGGTCTGGCCTGCGCAGTCGCCAGACTTAAATCCAATTGAACACCTATGGGATGTAAAAAAGGCCGTTTTAGCTGCTAAACCACATAATACTCAACAATTGTGGGAGGTGTGCCAAGTAGCATGGAAATCCATTCCAGTTCGTCGATATCAGCAATTAGTGGAGTTCATGCCGCGATGTTGTGAAGCCGTCATCAAAAATAAAGGCCTAGCAATGAAATATTAAACTTACCAAGAAGAATTGTCAATAAAAATTACCTTTCTTAGTGTAAATAATAAAGACTGTTATTTTAACGAGCAGGATAATAATTTCATTTTGTCTTAGAATTTCTATTATATATTTTTTAAATCTTAATTCATGCAAAAAATGTTCATAATACAGAGAGTAATATTTATTTAATTGCATTATTTAGTTTCTCTTAAGCTAGATCAGAGATTTTGAGAATATTTATATCGCTGCTATTTTAACGAACATGACTGTATATACCATTACTGCTGACCATTGAGGTAGTATATACAACTAGAGTGAGTATGTCGCAGGGAAGGGGCAATATAGAGCGGCCACCTTGGTGGGGCCGGTGGTATACAACCCACTCTACCTGCTTTTACACATTTTGCATAAACATTCAGGCGAAAAAAAATATAATTTATTAGATTTGCAAGACCGAATGCATAATAGCAAATAGCTCACCTCAATTTATGTTATAACTTTTTTATAACTACATTATTTTCATATATATATATATATATATAATCGATAGCCTTAATTACCCCTAGGGGTGTAAAGGTCTAACATCTCATATGAATTGTTTTTATTTCTTATAAATAAAAGCTGCCCATTCTTTTTTGTTTGTTGCCATTCTTTTTGCGTCGTTCCAGGAGATCCCTCGTTCCCGCAAACTCTCTTCTACTGTGTTGTTCCATGTTTTCCTTGGTCTGCCTCGCTGTCTTTTGTATCTTGATTTTGTCAGCCATACTGTTTTTGTCGTTCTTTCTTTTTTCATGCGTATCAAATGCCCAAACCATTTCAATTTCTGTCTCTCGATACTTTCTAAAATAGGCTCTACTCCTAGTTCTTCTCTTATTTCTTTATTTTTCATTCTATCCCATCGAGTGACCCCTTTATTACCCATTATTTTCATTAGTTTCAATATTTATGGTTAAATATTTATTCATATAGGTATAAAACCGCATTTCATTTTACGTAATTGTCTAATATGTTGCATATTACCAAGGCGCAAGTTTTAAATTTCCCGCAAAAAGCCCTACAAAAATGGCAATTTTTCTTGACGTTTTCGCCGTGGTGGGGACTTCAACATTCCCTCTCCAGTTGTATATATACCTCAATGCTGCTGACACACTTCATTTTTCCTAACGAAAACTACTGTATTTGCATCTCTTAAATTTGGTTAAGCGATCATCTGTCGCCGATGATTTGACAAATGGCACGAACTGAATTGAATTTGCGTAAATTGGCTTCGGTGTATATCCAAATGAAATCAATAAAGTAGGCACTACAAGCAAATGGCCGATTTGTCAAGGGTATTATCGCTGTCCTCCTCTAATAATCACAAGAAAAAAATTATATGCTCAACATTTGACTGAAAATATCAATATAAAATGTATTTATTTCCCTATAATGAATAATGAAAATTTTCAATAAGAATTGTACGATTTATTTTACTCAATTTTTTCTATACATTCGTTGTTTTATTCAACTAAAAATCTAGGAAAACAAAATTTATACAGATAAAAGATCGGTATCACCAACACCGCGAGTTTTGATTGAATACTCGGGACACATGTTTCGGGAACGCATGGGCATTCATCGTCAACCGAATACCAAATGAGAATGAGATTTATACAGTGAATGTTTGAGCGATACACTAGTGGTTACGAAATAACTGTTAACTGGAGTGTGCAGATATGATTACAGAAGTTTTTCTAAAGCTTCGGATACAGAACGAATTTGCAATCGACCTCAATTTTGAATAATCGATAGAAACCCTTCTTTATGTTGCTGGAATTGTGATAAGCATCTTTCATGTATTAGAAGATTTAGAGTGTGTTTTAGATAAAATGTATAAGTAGTATAGTATCTACAGGTTATTAACGGAAATGGATCGTTAGATATTCCTGAAATCTAACATCTGAAACCTTGTAGTTAGAGATAGATATAGAATTGAATGCTCGAATTAAAAAAACTCATAAAAGGAGAGGGAGAGAATAGCGTAAATAATTTCTCTAATAAGACTAGGTTACACTATCTCTCTTACCCACAAGTTTTGAGAATTGCAAGTCTTCTTGAACATCAGAGTTGTATGGGGTTGCAAATACTCGAAACTGTACCTTCAACTTCTTCTCTTGTGATCGATGTTATATCTTGAAAAATTTAGTTATATCTCTGTCACAAAATGTAGAACAATCGGAATATCAAATACCAACCATAACAAACTGGTTGACTAAATATAAATAACTTAACGCAAAAGTAACGTCAAAATTTACATTTTTATTATCTAAAAATAGAAAATGTACTACTAAATGTACTTCCACTCAAAATGTACTAAGTTTCTTAAAACTAATCTTTTCAAACTTCAACCTCTGATGCCTGTGAAGTCTGCAGAACATTATTGGTCCCTCGAGGAAATCTTGCTCCTCCTCCAGGAATAAATTCCAATTTCCATTAAATCGGTCGATCAATTTATGTATCAAAATAACTCATTTAATCTAATCTCATGGTCCGCTAGATCTCCCGAGTTTTTCTTGTTTGAGGTTTTGTCGAAGGAAATATTTATGTAACGATTCCTCGAGAAACTGGCGAAGTTAGAGGCAGATTGAGACGTGGGTGTCTTATCTCTCGTAGTATGTAAAATTTAAATCATAAAATTACATGATGTCTGATACTATTGAAGGTAGCTAGCATGTGTTTACAGATTGTGTTTCGGAAAATATTACGATACCTACTATTAACTACTACTATTATTACTGCTACAAATATGCGGATACTGTGTCATCGAATTATGTATATAGGTATGTTTATATGAACATTGTACACCCTACTCTGGCAAGAACAATGAAATCAGATGAAGCATTAGAAATGGACCACACGGTTTCGATCTAGTCAGCGTCTCTTTAACATATTCCCGTCATGGAAATCCACTTAAAGAAATTTTTATATATCAAATTGTTTATAGTAAATAGTAATTAGCAAAATCGATTGTAATATTTCAATACCGACTATCTCATTTAAGAAAAACATAGGTTTGGTTCATCATCGACTGCCTCGATAAAGAAAATATTTTTAAAACGTAGCCCATGTAGCTCTTCATCAAATTGCAAAAAGGTTTTTTGAAATTTCTCACCGTTTAATTACAATAGTCGATCCCATCTTAGTTGCACCACCCTGTACATGGTGAACTAAAGTCAAATTCCTATCGAGGATCACTTTCAAGTATTTGATTCCTTACGGGAGGGGGTAACGGAGGATAACCTCCGCTAAACGCAATCGGTGGCATTTTATTTGCACTGATCGTTAGACAACACCAGTCGAAAAAGTGCTCGCTTTAGTTCGGCTACATCTGAACAAGTTCATTGACCGACGAATCATTTTGTTGGAGAATGTCTGAGACGTAGATTTTTTTTTTGGCCCTACTGATGAGTTTGTGTAATCTTCGATACTTGAAGCACGATTTTACGCTACCTTCATCATTGAGAGCAACTCTCTTGGCGAATTTTGAGTGTCCGAGTCTAAGTCTGACTTCGTCGTTATTTTATAGGATGTCTCTCTTTCAGGCACTAAGTTAACGCAAAAGCAGATTTTGTAGGACTGTACTAACAAAGCTGGCAGTACTGTACTGTACTGTAAGTAAGCCCGGCAAGAATCGATAACACTAACAAAAGTGCGGTTACTTCTTTGGCTCCAATATAACAAGCAACTTGAGTGTTTCAGTGAGAATACTGTTCTGACCAGAACCGCTGCATTTCTGAACCACATTTATGACGTGCAGAAAACT
The DNA here is from genome assembly GCA_023690525.1 of Holotrichia oblita. Lineage (NCBI taxonomy): Eukaryota > Metazoa > Arthropoda > Insecta > Coleoptera > Scarabaeidae > Holotrichia > Holotrichia oblita. Next base: position 68,286,890 of record CM043015.1, read on the forward strand.
TCTTTGGGGGTACAAATGATTGGTGGATGGGTTTTCATTTCATCGATCTCAAACTAGAACGAAACTGTCATACCAATATGTAATTAAAGTTCCTCTGGTTCTCAATAAAAGAATTACTTCACATATGATGAATTTTTAATTCATGTTAACGTATCTTATATTATATATTTTAGCAATATTCGACACTCTGTGACTCGAGTACATACTTTTATAAGCCATCTTAAACTTAAAGGAACATTAGAATCAGTTTCTCTGTTTACATAACCTAGGGTCGGCGAAGATTGTCCACATGTATGTACTTGAAACTTGAATATGATTAGGCTCTATCTAGTTTACGGAGCGAATATGCTATTACCTTATCTTTACCAAGATAAATAGCTCCTGTGTGTTCGACCCCTAACTCTTAACTTTTTATGTCAGCCGATAAGAGGTCTCAGAGTAGCAACCTTTGCAATAACTTTTCTTCTGTCAACATTTAGATTGGAATAGTGACAAAGATTTATTTATTCTAATAGAAATTGCATTTGTAGATAAGGTACAGAAAGAAATATGAACTTGCGAGTACTGTAGTACTTACTTAGACGTCATTTATAATTAAGCAGGAATATAATACAGACTGCGTAGTTGGTTAGTTTAAATATACTTCAATATTAATTTAAAGATTACTGTAATAATTTGAAGAACTTTTACCGTACGTGGGTTTTCAATAAGAATTGATTTGGCTATATTGAGCTAAAAGTCGAGCAAAGAATGCTCTTTAAAAACAAAATAATTTAAAAGCAGGTTTTAGAGAGCTGTTAGATAGTAATAATAATTAATATTTTCGAAAAGTTGAATTTGATTTTCTGTTAAAATGCTACCGAGAGAACCAAAACAGTCATACTCATTAATCTCGAGACATTGAATTTGACTTAGAACTTAGAATTCTTTTGCATGCCTTCTATTCTAGCACGTACAGAAGATGGTGATATTTGAATCTTGTAGACAGATTTAATCATTTAATTAAGAAAAAATGTCAGAAAAGTACGCGAGCTGTTGCAGGCACAAAATATCGAATATACAAGAGGACAAATGAGACGGGTGGTCAAGACAGCATTGTTTGACTGCTTCAATTCAAACAAATTTCTACGGAAAAGCCATTTATCGACTGATTGAAGTAATAAGGTAACGTAAAGACCTCCAAAGTTTTCACGGACCGCATGCAGAGCAGAGTTATAGCAAGCTATTACGAAGCAGGTTCAATGAATGCACGTTCGAGTGGTAGTACATATAAGCGGTTTATTCAAACTGAACAAAATTGCCATTACTACACAGGCAAGCATCTCATTGCTTCACAAGACGCTGTATACCGGTGTTATGCCACTCCTCTGGCTGTTGACGGAACCATGTTAAAATTGCCTGCTGGATTTCAGCGTCCGACTGGAATTGTTGTCCCTTGAGTGCCTCCTTCAATGGTCCAATGACATGGAAGTCACAGAGTGCTCTAATACCTTCCACCGCATCCGCGCTATCTGTGACGTGATGATGTTAGCGATATGCGGACGGGCGTTATCATGAAGGAAGATCAAGCCATCCGTAAGCATCCCAAAACGTTTGTTTTGTATGGTTGTACGCGAACGAATCAAAGTCCACGGTGATCGAAAATACAGGCAAACTGAGTTTTGAATTTCTGGTCCCTTGGAGACAATGGATATTTCCATTGTATACTGTCACGTTTCGACTCGGGCTCATAATGGTGACACCAACTTTCGTCTCTTTCCTTACGGTACCGCTGAAGATGCTGCAGTGAAAGACCCATGCGGTTGGCTTTGTGTTCTTCAGTCAGTTGTCGGGAACAACATTGACGTCACTCTTCGCATGCCGAGGTGCGCCCTGCCCTGGCAAATCTGCTGTCGATTGTCGACCATTACTGAACTTTCGATAGTATTCCACTACTGTGGTATTCGAAGGACGCTGTTCACCATAAACATCTTGCATTCTCCGATAAATTTGAACAGAGGTGTTGTCCTCAGCGTTTAAAAACTGTATTACAGCTCGGTGATCGGTCTTGGACGCTCCAACGATACGACCTACCATACTGAAACGGGCACGACGACTGCGTATTCTACGAATATTACGAGTCTACTGCCACAGTAGACACCTACATTACCGGCGGCCGTCTTATGTAACTTTCTGCGATTATAGCAAAACATTCGTGCTACTGCGCTTGAACGTGTATTTACTGAACTACCTCGTACATAAAATTTATCATTTTTACCCCTGTCCCTTAAAGTATTGGCTAACTCTGCAGGAATATGCTTACAATAGGTACCAGTGCTTGTCGATGAATGGAACTAATTGCACCATTGCTCAATTTCTCCGTTCATCTTCTGTATTCAAACCACAAGAACAGAGTAACTATTAATTCTCCGCAAGACTGTTTACTAAGGAAACCAGGGGATTTTTTTTCAAGCAACCACGTCATAAAACATTTTGTACGATCTATTCAAAGTTTCTTTCACTGGTCTACTGTCTAGATCTTACAACCCTGTAACTTGCTTCAAATAATGCCTCAAGATCCATTTTACTATCTGAATAGTTGCTGTAATGTTTTCATTTCGTTCTTTTTTTCTCACTCAAGTGAGAATTAATTGCAGAGCTATGAGATTCATATCATACTTGCCTCGGAAACTTTTCTTAAGTTGGGCAAGAGATTTTCTCTTCCGGCTTACCTGATATACAAATCCGATAGAATAAGACCTAAGGGCGGTCGCACACTAATAGTCGTCAGATCATACGTACGCCGTTCAACTCTTGAAGGTTCAGAGCTTAACCCCCCAGAGGTTCCAACGATAGCTGCTGATGTTCAAGCTCTGTGAATTATAAATACATTTTCAGTATATTCATCTCCTTCTCTTCATTTTCTCCATGAACGGTCCGATTTAGATGTCGGGTAATCTAAACGCTAAGCAACCTTTTTGGAGATGCAGAATTACGAACGATTTTAGAAACCGACTTCTTGGGTGAGAGTGAGTTCCAGATAAAAATGCACCTTTTCCAGGGCGGCTTACAGACCGGACGTTTCGGATATTGCCCTGTGTAAACAGCTGTAGATGGGCGGTTTCCGTTTGGAGCCTTAATAAGCTCTCCTTGAACCACAATCCTATTTCGCAACCTCAAAAGAAGCGACCCCAGGTAGCACAGTCCGTTGGCTAAGTGTCGGCGATAGCTCGGGCCAACGTAACATAGTTGGCGCAAAGTCACAGTCTACAAACGATAAATATCCAACATTAGTCATATATGGGCAAAATACGTTGGCTCAACTTATCATTGCAACGTTCCATGTTCGTTGGCTTTATATCGGTTTGTTGGCTGAATGTCGCATAAAAGTTTTCAGACGACAATCGAATTTAGGGCGGAGTCAAAGCTGACCCCGTGGCTAAGTGGGTAACGTTCTTACGTAACATTCACGAGATCGCGGGTTCAAGTCGTACCATGTGACTTTTTTTTTCCTTTTCAAAATGCATCATTTGTTTTTTATTTCTTTTATCTCAAAAATCATGAACTTACGAAATATTATTATTGTACATATTAGGTTTGTTCGATTTGGACATTTGCGTCTTACAGCAAGCGACAAATATTTTGAAGCTGCGTTTAGTTTTTAAACACTAGTTGCAGAGTAAACGCGACGTTTTAACGCTGCTGCAATAGACTCCAAAATGTTTTAGAGACCGTTTGATTTGCGTTATTGCATGAACAGTAACAATCTAGTTTATTTTCGCATACAAGATTGGAGGAGAGTGACTTATACATAAAAATTAATACATATCCAGGTAGATAAATATACAGTATAGAATTTTCCATCTAGATTATTTATATCATATTTATTATAATTATTATTATTATTATATTTATATTGTATTTTTATATTATTATATTTGTATAATTACCATTTCAATTTTGTTCTTCATTCGCGTCATTCATGCAACTCATAACAGTCGTCAGACTCATCATATACCGATAAATTGCCCAGCCCTAACTGAATAGAAACGGTGTTAATTAACTTGGTACGATATACGGTACACAACAGCGGACCATATATTTGAAAATGTAAGGTTAGTGAAAGAATTATTTATCCTACTCTTTTTTCCGAGCTACCTATCTCTTTTCTTACAGCGAAAATCTGCTCATGGAGTGGATTAAAAATTCGTGACGCTAGAGTGTATTAGCGTCAAACTGCAAAACTTGATATTTCTAATCGAACAGCTACCTCGCCGCATAAAATTAACGCGAATCAAACCGAACAGCAACGTTGCAAGTGCGCATGAGCGTGCGTTAAATTGTTTACTGCCGAAGCCAAATCGAACAAACCTATTACCCATACGTTGTGAGCCATATGAGTTCAAATGTAACAAATGTAAATAAAATAGTTGTAAAAATCTTATTATACGTAATAATGCAGTTAAATCACGACAACCTTAATAACCAACACAACTAACAAATAAAACGTATATTTTAGTAGGATTTATATTATTTATAAAATTATTAAATGCTTTGCTGTGCGCATGCGCATCAATCGACAAGCGACATTTTGATCGAATTCAGTCAATTGTACATCGCCATATGCAAGCTTGTGTTGTTTATTTGATTTATTCGTTTTATTAGCCCAGCTGTTAGTCATGAAAGAGAGTTATATTATATAGTTAAGAGTATACCGTTGTTAGTGTTACAGTCTACGTTGTATAATATTTAAAATAGACCCTGTTGTGAAAGATGTTATAAGAACAATGGACGGGTAAGTACTTTACATATAGCGTTTTCTACTGGTTGCACTTTTATGAACTCAGTGTGAATATTGCATTTCACTAGCAACAGGTTCTTTACAGAAACTAGACCAAATTAGACACTAGAAAAGTTTCTAGGATGAACTCAGTGCGCATTCAGTGCTACCAGTAGAAAACGCTAATAGTTTACATAGTAAGTACTTTCGTACATAAGTAATATAATATGTATTTTTCATACATGCTGTGATTGAAAGTTGTGAACTACCACAACCTGGCGAGGAGTTTAGAAAATATCCGGCAGTTTGTAGGAATTAACTAAGAAAGCATTGGATACCTATAACCTGGAAGATACGTCAGATCCGATAACGTAAAACTGATTTGTATCTTGTATACTAATGCCAGTCATCCTTACCGCTGATTGTAAGTAAAATACTAGTTCATAATTGCAATTGATTTCTTTCTTACAAAATATATTTACAGATAGAGTTGTCTCAATATAAGAAATACATATGTCGTCATCATATTTTCAACGAGAATAACGCGAACTAACGCTGTCAGTGGCGGAGGTATTTTAAGTTAATAAAAGGTACAGCGGTAGTAATATTTAACAGAAAAATACACGTCAATAATAGAAATTACTGCAGAAGAGTAATAAGTTTAAATATGTAGTAATTATATTGTGTAATTTATATTATTACATGGGTACATCAATATTTGCAAAACCATTTGTGTTCATATAAATCACAGGTAATTATAATTACATTGCGAATTTCAATGATTCAAGAAAGTTTTTTATTAGATAATAATAAAATACTTATTGATTTGCAGAATTATATACATGGAACATGGACTCAAAAGGCAAAAATATTGGACTGAATTTTGCAACATATCGTTTAATGACAACCAAGTTTTTGAATTACATCTAACGTAGTTATGGTTAAAACATACAAAATTATTTTATTCAAATTCCTTGGCATTGAAAGAAAATTTTATAGTAAACAAGAATATATACATTTGTTAACAATTAAAACGTACGTCCAAAATAGCTATTGTTATTTATTCAGGAATAAAATATTAATTACAATGTGTAGTAAATTATATTATATGGTAAAACATATAATTAAAAATTGAAGGCATACAAAAAATTACAATAACGAATTATTAGCATGATCTTCAGAATCGTCATCATCATACAGATCTTCATCGGTATCTGATTCACCAGTATTTACAACAAACTCCAGCTCTTCTGTAATGTTATCCAGCAGGTGCTCTTTTTCCAAGTAGTCTGCTACGACTTCATCAACATGATTGCAAACAGATGCCCACTCTTCACAAGTTATACAAGCAAATTTTTTTCGGGCTAATGCCTCTACATCGGCTAACTTGAAAGTAACATTTCTAGCTGCAACCCAGTTTTTAACAATAGCCCATATTTTCTCAATAGGGTTTAATTCAGGATGGTACGGGGGCAACCTTAGAACACTATGTCCATAAGATGCCAGTAATGTATCTAATTTATAATGTGGTGTCTCAGTTTTATTTTTCTTTATTAGTTCATAAAGCTCTGGTTTTGTAAACGTAGAGTCAAAATATATATTCCTTGCCATTAACCACTCAATCATTTCAGCTTTTCTTGTTCCAGAAGTTGGGTCTTTTTCGATCTTTACATTGTGATACGATGCATTGTCCAGCACCAAAACACTTCTAGGTGGAAGATTAGGGACCAACTGTTTTGTCACCCATGTTAAAAAATTGGTAGCATTCATATCATCATGATAATCTCCTGATTTTGTACCTTTAAGAAAAAAAAACAGAATTTACTAATGCCCTAGTTTTAAAACAATATCTTAAAATACCTGATCGAAACATGAGTAATCCGTTATCTATAAACCCCATTTTACCACCAGCGTGCACCATAATTAAACGGCTGCCCTTGGAGATAGGTTTCTTTAATCCTAAGACTGTATCATCTGACCATTCCTTCGGCTGTGTATGGGAACTGTGAATGTATGATTCATCTGTAAATACTATTGGCCTGCTTTCATGCAGGTAACCTTGTAGTTGGCGTAGATATTTTATGCGTTTAGCACGTATATCATAGCTTTCCATCAATAATTTCCGTTTATCAGAAGTTTTTTGCCATCTACAAGTACATAAATACATAAATTTGCTGTCGTAAACTGATCTGCTGCATGTGTACATACCTAAATCCCATCTTTTTTAAAACATTTGAGAGAGTGGTTAATCCACCTTCGAAGGGTATGCCATTTTCAAGAATTTTATCATAAATTCCTATAATAAATAAAATAATGCTATTAAAAAAACATTAACAGAAAGGAGATTATATTTTGGTACCTCTTATGGTTGGTCGTCTTCTTTCATGTATATAAAAATTGTGTACAATAGTACGGATAGTTTGTTTTTCTTCAGTACGAAGGGTGCTTTTTGGACTAGGGCGACTTCGTTTTTTGCCAGGACTACTAAAAGAAGTAACTCCTCCTGCATCTATATCCCCAACTTCCTTGACAATACTTCTGTATGTACTGTCGGAAATTCCAGTTGCTGCAAGTAACCTCTCTTTGTAGTGAGACAACTCTATCGTTGGAGTATTATTTCCAGCTTCTTCCTTCATAAATTTTAATACGTTGGCAATGATTTCCCTTCCCTGGCTGTGAATTATTTTTCCTTTCACGCCAACTTTCTTTGGTGTTGATAAGGTTGCTTTTGCTTCAGCCATCATAACCTATAATATGTTACAAGAGACGCATAATATAATTATATCGCACTGCTGTATTCAATGCAACTTACCACTCTGACCAAAGTACGCAACGTCTTGTCTTGAAAAAGACACTTCTTAATATAAATTGGGTAACGGTGGATAATAAATAACACACGAAAAACTCAAACTCGCACAAACGCTAATTAGAATTGTGACAGTTGCTCGTATGCAGTTTTAGAACCGACGCCACTGAACTTTCGACGATTCCAGCGCCAAAATAGGATATGACGACATATGTATTTCTTATATTGAGACAGCTCTACTTTATGTTCTATTTCCGATGTTAGGCCAGAGTTGCGTATCTTACACAATCATTTGTGACAACTGATCGTATGCTATAGGTAATTGCCTTTTTCTAATTTTTTACAAACTGATACTAGAGCTTTAATAATTACCATAAATTCATCTATAGTTACGCATGAAGTTTAAAATATTATTTATTTATTATTTTCTGGTTAATAGAATCCGCTCTACTTAGCATTTATTTTACTTTTGTTTTTTTTTTCACAGTATAGGTATGTACTGTTTATTTTTTATTTATGCCTTGGTATTTACAGGTAGTCGCGTTAGCTGAGGTGAATAAGTTGAACCGTACTGGTTGTATTGAAGACTATTTTAAAGATAATATTGAGTGACGTAAAAGCTATACAATTATCGAAGTAAGCCTTAGATAAAGCGAACATCTTTCAAACGATTATAGGTAAGATTTAATTTTTGAGCATTATTCTTGAGATATTTATCTAAAAAATTATTGTGAATAGTCATGATTATTATATTGTATTTTTTGAAATTCCTCCTAATTAAGAAATAATCAACTAAAATAACTTATTTTTTATTACATATTTAGCCAAGACAATTTTCTATTTAATTAAAATTTTATGTTAAACCTAATATTTAGATGCTGTCTCAAAATTTGCCTGCGATATTTTAAAGAAAAGGGCTAGTTATGAGGCGAAGGCAAAGAATAACTATAGTCAAAATTATTTTTAAAAAAATCAGAAAATTTTCAAAAAGTGATACGTAATCACACTGTATACATAGCAAACCCCACAACTTCATTTCAAGATCTGTAATGGAATGAAATATACATAGTGTCCAAAGTAAAATGTTCACGAGCTATGAAGTTGATTACTTAACAAGTTAGTAATACTTTTTACTCTGAATGATAGAAAAACAGAAAAAAAGCATTCATATTGTCTTCTTTAATGGAATACTGTATATTTTTAGATATTTTTAAAGAAACTAATATTTTGAACAAAACCTTTATTACTTACTACTGTGAAATTAAAACTAGGCAAGTAAAAAGTACTTTCTGAGAATTGTGGAAATGTGCAAGTAGGCAATGATCAAATATTGTAGAATAAATAATCACATAAAGGTTTTCCTAGTTACTTGCCAAATGAATCATTCTTTGTGATTATTGATTCATTCTTAATAATTATTGCGAGTGCCATTTATTTACTCTTCTCGAAAAGTGTAATATGTTGCAAGTATATCTAATTTATAGGAAAAATTAGATATACTTCGCCACTGTTAATTTAACCAACTTCATAGCTTTAATAATAAGTTTGCAATGCACCTTACCATGACTGTGGACATGGTGTACTCGTATACTTTTAATACCTTATGTAAACTAAAGATAGATACATACATATGTTAATATTTTTTCATTTGTTCACAGTTGCTGTGCGCCAACGGTTTGATATTCCAATGTATTACGACATTTATAAAACTATTGCTCCATGGCTAGCTACTGCACATGATCGAGATGAAGGTAAAACTGAGTGTAATTTGGAAAAGGCTATTGTTGGCCGTACATCTTTGACTACTGCTGCTGATAAAAATTAGGCATCAGCTGAGCTGTGAACATCTCCGCGATTAGGTCAGTGTTTGTTTTGTCAATGTTTTAATATTTTTAGTTCAATAAAATATTTCAGTTATTATATACATGTAAAGAGATAATAAATTTTGTTCTGTAATAAGATATATCACATATGACGTAATGTGCTGTAACATTTTTGCTAATCTTGAATTTTAGTTTCACTAATAAATAAAATATCGTAATTACTTTCTTTATTTATTGTATGTGCAGATGGTGTTATATAGGTATATGATTCGATGTTAACTATTGTTAACAACATAAACATAAAAAAACATACAATTTGTAATAAGTTTTCCTTATATATTGTCACATGAAATAAAACATTACGATATATGTCCTAATTACAGGCAGATCATATCGAGATATACAATGTTACACAATTATGAGCATGTTTGTATTGAACGCTGAATATTTCAACATAAGCGTAGATTTTATAACAGTTTTCAAATCATTACTTGTATATGTTCTTAACTATTATCAACATCTTGCATACATAGATATGTAAAATTCAAACAGAAGTTTTCTATTACATTATTTATGATCTAATTGTAATTAAACGAATTGTATTAAACTAATTAATAACATCGGATCAGTGTACCTATGTACCATCATATATGTTTTGCATCTTGTATGTCTTATCGTATAGATATCACATACAAGATTAATACCCAATATCACTTCCCGTAGTTACTCCTATGTATCCTTTCGATAAGACGCCAACGTCAGGTGCCGACGTTTCACCAACAGAATGGGTAGGTATTGAAAGTTTATCCTACGCCAATGTCGCCTAAAGATATAAAACCAACGTTGTAAAATGTTCACACTTTCACATACTGCCAACATTGTTACCCAACGCGTGCCCAATGTAACTCGGACAATCAGCCAACGTTACACCAACGTTGTGTGCTACCTGGGACCTTTCTGGATCGGAAAACAAACGGAAGATGAATCAACTGATTACCACAGGACCGCTTACCTCTCAGGATATGAGTTAGACACCCTGCAAATGTGCTGTAACAAATAGGAGAATTACAACCATAACACCTTCTGAGGAACACAAATAGAAACCTTCGACTATCCGCTGTACCTGCTCGATTATAGTTCGCTATTCTGTAGTTTACCCGATTTCTGAATACGGCCCTCTCCCAGTTTGTCGGGGCGGTAACTCGTTACACCTATCGCCATATTGTGATAATTCCAAATTAGGGCCTGAAATAGAAAAAGAAATTGATTGTTTGTCCAGTTTCCTCGTAATGGCAATATTCCAACAAATTTTGTTTGAGACGTTGTGTTTCTATAGAAGCTTACGCCTTTATCGATAGATCAATCAACCTACTGCAGGGATATTATCTTAAGGAGCGTATCTGAAATATAGAAACATTCTTAAACGTATAAGTATGTTTATATAGACAACAATAATGTTTCCACGTAGGTTGAATATTCCACTACAGAAATTACACAGACAGAAATTACATTCCTGTATCTGTACATGCATGTTATACGTATAATAACAAAGTACCTACGTACTTGACCTAAAACAACCTTTGGCCGTTAAATTATGTATGACTATTAAACATGGATGTAATGTTTATATTATGAATTATATTAAATAAATACGCTACAAGAATTAGATTTATCTAAATCATTATTTTAAAATGTACATTTTAACTCCGTACAGTGTTCCAAATTATTTCTATTTTAAATATCAATTTGTAAAGTGTAAATTGGTGATATATAAATAAGATTACGCTTTAATTATTATCTTATATCATCGTAACTTACCATTTTTCCAAATTTACAACCTAAATTATTACAAACATCGTATTTTTGAGTTATCTATATTTAGCGGATTCATAATCTATTTCGCATGCTTTCAATACATTACGTGGGCTTTCATACGCTGTCCGTTTTCATTTTCTCCGAAAAGATTTTGACCTTTATCAGTACCCCCGCCATAGCATCTTTTCTTATGTATGTACTATATACATATGTATGTAGGAATATGATTTTCTTTTAGACGGATATCCTTGCATGAAATGAAAGAGAAACAGGTTTTCCATAATATCTACTCGTACATATTGATTTTGCTTCATCATATCATTCAGAAAATTGAGAGGTTCCGATTCTTGGCCATTAATAATGCTGTAGCACTATCTGCCACGGATGTTTGATTGTAGGTACGACCAACACAGGACACTTCGCAGTCCCGGTACGAACTACATTAATTTTATATGTGAAGACATAAATCCGGATTTAGAGATGCATTGTTAGTATAGCAATATTTAACAGTTGAACGTGAAAATATGTTACGTAATTGGTAATGTAGGTGTTGACGTTTAGAATTTTCTAAATTTTATCGTTAGCAATGTTTATTTTAGTTAAATTTCAGCAGATATTTCGTTCTAAAAACTATTAAAATCAAATAGAAAAGGCGAACAATATTTTTGACAATATCGTATTAAAACAGTTTTGTAGTCTAAACGAAGTATGCGTCTGCATAATAGAAACAACTTAAAAACGGGGAGTTGGAAAAGATGATTTTCGATTGAAATGTATAACTAAGCAAAAATCACGTACAGTACATACATTCTGTTTAATTTACCAGTTGAAGCAACCGTTTTTTTTGGATGTCTACATTAATATTTCACGTTATGTATGTATAAGCTATTTAAAAAAAATGGTACCATAGGGATCTCGCTTATTATGGGTATTCTGTGTAACCTGCTAGTTAGAATATAGGTTGCACTGCAACTCTCCCGGTGTACTTTTATGTATGTAAATTGTGTTCAAATGGCATTGTGACAGCATCACATCGCCTAATAGCCTAACAGCGAATGGTAAGTCGATCCGGATTTCAACTCTCTCAAAAAATGTAGGCGTCCATCCAGAGAATTGAAACGCGATTTCTATCGTCCCGCGACAACGATAGTCAGCCGCCTAACCACTGCCGCTACCAACTTTTAATTTTAATAAAATTGTAGGTAACATAAAAACAGTTCAATATAGGGATAGTCCATAAATAATTTCGAAATTATGCTTAGAATATATAGCGTTTTTCATTAAGCGCTTCCTACCTTTAAATTTAAATAAAACAAAGTAGATGTGAGATATCATCGAAATTTTTTGTTCGTTTGCAAGGCCTATCGATGCCATTATTTATGGAATATAAGATCGGACAAATGTCCGCCGCGACTTCGCTGGGTTATGTTGACTTCGAGGGTCGCTGTGATTTGTGGATTATTCGCGTAGACCTGCGACTTAAGAAAACCCCACAAGAAACAGTTCAACGGGGTCAAATCGCACGATCTCGGTGGCCAGTTCACATCACCTCCACGTGAGATGATCCTCCCCTCAAATCGCTCGTGCAGAATCTCAAATGTAGCATGAGCGGTGTGACACGTAGCGCCGTCCTGTTGAAACCACATGTCATTGATGTCCATATCATCCAATTCAGGCCAAAAGAAGTTGGTAATCATCGCCCTATAGCGTTCGCCGTTGACGATGATGGCCTGACCAACATCGTTCTGAAAGCAGTATGGACCGATGACGCCGCCAGCCCAAAATCCACACCAAACAGTGACTTTTTCTAGCTGTATTGAACGCTCTTGAATCTCACGTGGATTGGTATCGTCCCAAATTCGACAATTTTCTTTGTTGACGTACCCATTCATCCAGAAATGGGCCTAATCGCTGAAGATGATTTTTTGATGAAAATTAGGATCAGTTTCCAACTGCTCCAGGGCCCAATCAGCGAACACACATCGTTGTCTATGGTCATTTACCTTCAGCTCCTGTGTCAGTTGAATTTTGTACGGGTGCAGGCGCAAGTCACGACGCACGAAGTCCTGCACGCTCTCACGGACAGCGGCGATGTTTTCGGCAGATCTTGCGTTTCATCGTCGTACTTGTGTTGCTTTCTTGATTACTGAACCAGTAGCCTCAAATTTATCCACCGCACTGCGAATAGTCCTCTCGGTAGGACGATTACGACGACCGTAAAATGTCCGAAGCGCGCGGAACGTTGCCCGAATAGAACATCCATTTTAATAAAACAATTTATCATTTGGACGTGTTGTTGAACGTTATATCCGTCCATGATGATTTGGCAAAACAGACTGAATAAATGACAGCCAATCTGACAGATATAGCTTCAACAATATGGCCACTACCAACTGTCAAAGTTCGGAAGTATACTAGCATACTAAAATAATAAAAATTAGATCATTCCATTTAAAATAAGAAATTTATTATTACTAGAACCTATAACATTTATAACTAAAAGGCTACGCGGAATATTTTATATACTACACTTTTAAATGTGACTAAGTTGGTAAACTTTGATCTGAATAATAATCTAAAGAAAAATCTATAACTTCAAGGTCTATTATTTAAGTCAAAGTTTCTTGTATGCCATGTTGCAGCTGCTAGATTACAGCTATTTCGCCGCACAATTGTTTCATATAAATTTCACATAGCGTTTCCAGAACGTTGAAATCACAAATAACCATTTCCAGTAGATCTAGCATAATAAGTTCGTCTTAACAAAATGCTTTTTATATACGCATATATTTCCTTAAATCCTTTCGTCTTTGGATTTATTCGCAAGTTTATATATATTTTTGTTTGCCGTTTTGCTAATTTGAAGGTACATATTTAGCCTTCCACAATACGAAAATATTAAATGATAACCTAAAAATAAAAAAAATGCCTATAATAGGCGCTCATGGTATATTGTTGGAATTCACCCTGCGAATGATGCAATGAAAATAGATCAAGCATTAGCAGTGGAGCACGTGGTTTCGACCTTCTAGGTCTCGTCAGCACAACTACGAATGCAAGATCTAATTTCAACGCCCTTTACATCACAACTTTAACTGTATAATACTCCAACCTAATGCCCTCTAGTGGGCAGGGTGGGAAGTAGCACACTGCAAAGGACTACACAACACAAACCGGTATATCATAAGCGCCTATTATAGGCATTTCTTTGGTTTTTATAGTCTAGCATTTCTCGACGTTTTCATACGTAAAGTAAAAAATATATTTCTCGGAAATCTCAGCAAGAGTAGTCTATACTATAAATTCTCTGTTTGACAAAAACTTAAACGCGTAACATGTTTCATGATATAGGTGGAGAGGTGAGATGCACTTTTATTAAACATGTAACAAAAATAATTTTTCTCACAAATAATAAATTTAAATAAAACTTAAAAATCGTCAAAACACAGAATATAAAACCAAAAATATAACATATTCTTTCAATGAGATTTATTAATGCAAAAAAACATTAGACGGGTTAGTATTATTACTGAAGAAATAGATAAAAAAATTCTAATAGCACGTCAATCCACTTTTATCCTTGATTATCTATCAAATCTTAATGTGTTTGCACAGAATTTCAACATAACTTTGCGCAATATTATTTTATTTATTTATTTAATTATATATCATTCTATCATATCTATCAACAACTCACTCCAGGGGTGCGTTCGAAATGACACTCGATAGAGTGAGCAGAGCACGAACAAAGTTTTTGACGTCACGCACAGAGTACAAGTGGTAGCTCGAACGCAAAGGTGTCTACGAGAAAATAAAAATAATTTGCTTCGACGATTCTTATTAACAATAACGTTTCTTTGCTCTTTCAACGTCCACATTGTAAAAAAAAACAACTCGTGATATATTTACTCGTTTATTTTTAATCAAACAGACCATTATTTCTATTTACTTTTGCTAATTCCATTTTGTTCAAGAACATTAGACAAGTAAATATCAGATATGGATAACACATGTTGTACAGTGTTATCTGAACAAAAACAAAAGTGCGCATGCGGAGCTACAAACACCACTTTGAAAGTCGGAGTCGACAGTAAACTCGGTGTTTCAACAACAACGCAAGAACGCTTACTCCAATTACCTAATCGAACGTAAAAGTGTGCTCTGCATCAGAGATAATAGAAATGGGACAGTACAATACTAACAGCTGAAACCGTATTTTGCGCCACCTAGAGGATATGAAGAAACTAATTTTATAAGGCGGCTAATTTCAAATTAATATAATTTTTTTAAATATTTGTTAGTGTTTTAATTCATTCATAAAACAGTAAATTTATCGTCAAACACATACATATATCTACATTTCTTTCACTTTTAGCGTATTGTGCATGTGTTTGACTGTAAATTTACAATTTTATGAGTGAATTGAAAGAGAAACCCAGATATGCGAAACAATATTATATGAAATAGATGATTATATAAAGGAGTACCTGCCAAAACCAGAACTATTACATTATTATTAATACTATTACTACTGCTAATAGTATTACAAAACTAGTATTACTACTACAATACTACAAAATAAAACGCAACAACAAACGCTTGGTGCAAAAAATAGAAATACCTACAAAAGGAATTCTAACCGAAACTAAAAGTATCTATTAGTACTACTACTACTGCTACTAGTGCTAATAAAACTATAAACTACTACTCCAATACTAAAATAAAACTATAATAAACTAAAAGATGTTAAACTGGGATATAAGAATAGTTGTAGAAAAACCAAGCCAAGCGCTCAAACGAAAAATAAACAAGCAATTGAAATATGGCGTTGGGGCGTCCGGGAATGACCGACCGCAACCTTCGGCCGCTCATAGCACTACCTCTCGCATTTGAAGAAACTGAACGTGGTTTGACCTTGGTATTTTAAGTGGCCCTAGAGTGCGACCAAGTGAACCTGACCCTTCAAGCAGCACCATCGATTTGTCGTGTACATTCCCAAACAAAAACTTAGCGCGCCAAAATTTAAATCATCTTATGTGAATATATAAATACATAGCATAATTCTCACAATCTAAAGAAAACAACATAAACTATCACCATTTATTCAAGTAAAGGAATGTTATATAAAAATATTCAATATTTATTTATTTAATTATGTGAGGTGAAGAGGACATTGTACATATATTACAAAAGAACAATAAATGTCGTAGATATCATTAAAAAAGAAATTTGAAAGAACAGTATACAAAATTGTAATGTAAAAGTTACTTGGCCATTCTTCATTTTGCACAATATACACTAGTATTAAATATTATAATTATAGTTCATCGTCAGAGTCCAACCAGTCTGTATCTGACTCCGAATCTGAATCATTTAATCTAATTATAAATTCTTCTTGTATACCCATTAGCTTGTCACTATGGATGTATTGGTTTTGTATTTTCCATTCTTGTTTGCATTCTGCTTGCCACAATTCTGGAGTAATTTCAGCCAACGCCTGCCTAGTTGAGGCTTCCACATTACAACCACCATCAACATTCTTTGAGGCTACCTTTCTCTTCGCCATGTTCCAAATCATCTCTATCGGATTAAGGTCACAGTGATATGGAGGTAATCTTAACACAGAATCACCTAAACTTGCTGCGTAATTGTCAATCTCATATTCCGGCTGTGGTTTATTACGTCTAACAATTTCAAGTAACTTACATTTTAACATGTCTGGATGATGTGGTATATTTTTCGACAAAATCCAGGACAAAGAGTAGAATTAAACAAGAGAGTGCACTTAGCTATTGGCGCCAAAACAATCTTATAACCTTGAGAAATACTATAAATTTTGACAACAGTTCAATGAACCGATGCTGTCAATACTTCGATTGAACACACGAATTTATCAAAGTTTTACGCGGTTTTTTGGTTTATTTTAGCTGTGTAAGATTTTATAAAGTGACATTTATATGTATATATATGATTTTAAACGACCGACGCACATATCTATGCACATATCGAATATATTTAAAATTGGAGTAAGTTTAAAATACAGTTGAATATAAAAAATAATAAAACCCAATTTCACTTGAATGTGTATTTAATTGAATGGCCATTTCGTTACATACTACGTAACATCTTCAGCTACACATTCAAGTGAAGTTGGGTTTTATTATTTTTTATATTCAACTGTATGTTACTTCACTAGCTCATCAATCTATATATAAGTTTAAAATCATCGTCTAGGTTGCATTTTTTCTAAGTTGGTAGTTCATAATTTACTACATGTTACGTTTTACGTAGAAACAAAAAAAGTATTTCTTTTTTTTTAGTTCTAACATTCACTATGTCAATACTTTCACATATTTTAAAGTTTTAATTGCATTAAATTCTAATATTTTCAAAGTTCTCGGTTTAGTGACTTTGCAAATCGCGTGTTGGCTAAACTAACTCTGCAAAATTTTCATTAATAAATACTAGCCAATCAAAATTTGGTGTTCAACTTTCGGTGTTCCCAATCAGATCGCTCTATCGAGGCCATAGGAATTATTTTACGCATTCATTCATAATAGCTCTAGTACACCCTCTTGTCCAGGATATAGTAACTGCTTTTCTACATGCAGATGTTGGTGCCCTATTAATTTGTACACTATGGTATGGTGCATTGTTCATAACTATAATGGAATTGTCCGGCATATTGGGTATCAATTGTGTTTTGAACTATTTCGAGAAATTGTGTAGTTCATTTCATCATGGTAATTTTCTTCGCTTTTTGTCTTTGATTTACGTTTAGCCATCATAAAGATAAACTATAAAATATTAGTAACATAGACATGTACTACAAAATTGAGGTTATAATATTATTTACCTTTAATTCACAATACAAAACGTAGTAGTTAAAAAAAAACTTTTTAAATAATCAAAGGACGGAAGTAAATGATGAAAATGAAGAAAAAATGCAGCAATAAATGAAAATATAAAATTGACAAACAAGAAAACTATCAACACCTAGAACGAGACTGTACCGAGCTGTCAAACACTGAAAGTATAGGTTAGGGGGGGTGCGATGTAAGAGGTTGGCAAGTTAGTTCGTATATTTTCCGCGGGCCAGATTAACTTGGTTGCGCTCTAGCACCCTCTGCACGCTCTGTGCCTTCGAACGCACCCCAGATGTTTCCACTATCTTTAGGTCCGGAGACTTCGATGATCACATTAAAGTCAAAATTTGTGTTTTTTGAACCATATTAAAACTGTTTTTACCTTGTGTATGAAAGCAGTTTTTTGCTGAAAGATAAAATTTCCTTCAGTCTATTACATACTAAAAGGTATACTTTGCAAAATTAATAAATCTTTATTCTTTACGGCGGTTATTTCATTTGCACAAAACCCAATTTCACTTTTTTATATCAATTGCAGCTCGCAACATGCTTGATCCTTCGCCTAATTGTTGCTTGATTCTAGTTCTTTACTTCTGTTATAATAATAATAGCACTATCCATCGGGACAATTTAAATTGACGCGTTTTTCCTTGGAAAATATCAACTCTTTTCATTTCTTAGAGGTGTAAGAAATGGCTAGAACATTCAAACTATTAATCTTTGTAATGTTTATAAAAAGCACCAGGAACTCTTATATATTCGATCAGAACTCCAATAAGAAAATATTTTTTTTAAAGAGCAGTGCAACATCTTTATTTACAACTTGGTTTAACTTTTTCAACCAAAAATGTCTTCTGGCAAGGTAAGAGATTATGTCAAGAAATAAATATGAATCACATATTTAACAATTTATCGCTTGTATGATAATTATGTAAATCAAAACTAACTACATAAACGATTCTCAACTATAGTACTCTGTGATAGACACAGCAAAGTTGGCTCCAATTTTCTATTGCTTTTTTTTTTTTTTTTTTTTTTTTTTTTTTTTTTTTTTTTCCTTCCCTTCCCCAGACCCGTCCGACCTATAGTCACCGGTAGGCACCGCAGCCATCAGGCTTATTGTGCCACATCTGTTTGTTCAAGTCACCCACTCTAGCACGGTAGTCCCCTCCACTAACCTGTACAGGTCCCTAACCGAGTGGGTAAGGTATATCTCTGGGTCTCCTTTCGTTATCCCAAACATATTCTGCCTTCTGCGATCTAGTGCCTCGCAGTCGCGCAGTATGTGATCGGCTGTCTCCGGTTCTATTCCACAAAGTCTACACTTTGTGTCCCCGTCAAACACTCCGATTCTGCGTAGGTGTTCTTTCACCGCAGCATGTCCGGTCATTAGTCCCGTTACGATACAGAGCTGTTTCCTACTAAGATGTAGTAGTTCTCTAGCTCTTTTCCTGCATGGGTTCCCTATGAAGGTTTTGCCATGTACTATACCGGGTGTGGCTCCCCAGTATTCCTGCTGCTTCGTACGAACCCAGTCTCCTATATGTCTCCGGGCCGTATGCCTTGTAACCCCGAAGAAAGGTTCTGGGCCGTACATTTCCATCTCTGACCCTCTCTTCGCGAGTTCGTCAGCCCTTGCGTTGCCCTCAATCCCCTGATGACCCGGTATCCAAGTCAACCTAACCTTGTTCCGGTTCGACAGTTTCACCAGTTCGTCGAGGCATTCCATCACCAGCCTGGACGACACCTTCCGGCTTAATAACGCCTTCAATGCCGCTTGGCTATCAGACATGATGTGAATTCGTCTGTTGGTCACCGCTTTCACATTCATTGTGTGTGCGCATTGGAGAATAGCATATACTTCCGCCTGAAACACCGAAGCATACTCCCCCAGTGCGTAACTGTGGCCCTCATTCTGAGAGCATATCCCTGCACCGGTACCATTAGCCGTCTTAGAACCGTCTGTGTACCAGACTAAGTCTTGCTCTTTGATTTCCAGTGCATACCTGGCAGCCTCCTCCCGTCCGTCCGCTATAGACACCGTGAAGGGATTCCCATACCTATGCCTTACCGGCATGTGGTCGGTCCGCATTTCCAACACCCCTTTCCCACATGCTCAATTATCGACATATGATTTGTGTTGACCCTTTTCGGGGTCGCTGTGTGTTGCAGCCTGTATGCCCCCATCCTTGCCTCCCCCTGTATGACAAGGTGCAACGGTGGCAAGTCCAGGAGTGCCTCCATGGCTGCAGTCGGTGTCGTCCGCATTGCTCCCGTTATTCCTAGGCAGGCAAGTCTTTGCACCTTGCTCAGCCTCTGAATAGCGTTCCTTTGTTGCGTCTTTGTCCACCATACCAAAGCTGCATACGTCATTACTGGCTTAACCACCATGCTGTATATCCAACTCAGCATGTCTGGTCTTAGCCCCCATTTCTTTCCATATGTGCGTCTTACCAGCGTTAACGCTGTCACCGCTTTTTTGGTAGTTCTGTCCAAATGTTGGTTCCAGGTAAGTTTGGAGTCTAATGTTACTCCAAGGTACTTTACCTCCCCCACCATCTCTACGGTAACCCCTTCAACGTAAGCGGATTTAGGCCATCCTGCTTTCGTCGGCGGGTAAAGGCCACGATGTTGGTCTTATCAGCACTGATACTCAGGCCCGCCAACTCCGTCCATCTACTAACCATGTTCAGAGCCCCTTGCAGTCGATCTCTGACCGTGGTGTTGTGCCTGCCTCGCGCTATAATGACCAGGTCATCCGCGTAGGCCAGTACCCTGTGACCGTGATCGTTAAGCACCTCTAGTAGCCCATCCACGACTAGGCACCACAGTAGAGGGGACAGCACCCCACCCTGCGGACACCCTCCAGCCACCCGAGCCGCTAGAGTCTCGCCTGCGACCGAGGCTTCCACCACTCTCTCCCTAAGCATAGAGTCTATCCAGGCGACACAAGTGCCGTCCACACCTCTGCCTATGAGAGCTCTGGTAATTGAATCAAAACCCGTGTTACTGAATGCCCCCTCAATATCGATGAAGGCCCCCAGCATCACTTCCTTGTTTTGTAGTGTGTCCTCCACTAAACTGACTAGTTCGTGAAGTGCTGTTTCTGTCGAAACTCCTGTCCGGTAGGCATACTGGTCATGGTGTAAAGGTGAAAGCACCAGTACATCATCCCTAATATACCTATCCACCAGTTTTTCCAATGCCTTCATAGTGAAGGACATTAAACTGATTGGTCTTAGGGCCTTCGCCGTAGCCTGTCCTGCTTTCCCAGGCTTCGGTATGAATGCTACCCTACTGAACCTCCACGCTTTTGGTATATAGCCAAAAGCCAAGCTACATCTAAAGATGTTGCACAGTATCGCATACAGTAGTTCCGCTCCCTTCTGCAGCATAATCGGATAAATGCCGTCTGGGCCCGGCGATTTATAGGGTTCAAATGAGTCAATAGCCCACTTGACTTTATCATAGTCAACCATCCTTCTGGAAGTCTGCCACTCGGCGCTGGACACCCTCCTCTTCTGACGCTCCTCCCAGATGTTCCTCGATTGATCCACGATCTCAGAGCCAGGGAAGTGTACCCTAAATAGTTCATTTATGGTCTCCTTCCCTGTTGTGGTATATTCTCCCAAATGGTTTTTGAGAGTACTGATAGATGCTTGAGGTTCTTTGGCAAGGATTTTGTAGAGTCTGGCGCTGTGCTGGGTGTTTTCAATCCCCTCACAGTGCCCCCTCCACGACCTCCTTTTCGCCTCCCTCAGCTTCTTGTTGTAACCAGTCAGAGCGGCCCTGTACTCTTCCCACTCTCCTGATCGTTTGGCCTTATTATATTTCTTCCTAACTTGTCCCCTCAATTCCGCAAGTTCCTTACTCCACCAGGGCACATTCCTGGAGGAGCGCCTTGCAATGAGGGGGCAGTTGTCATTATAGGCTGAAATGATTGTGTCATTTAGCTGCTCCACAGCCATGTCCAGCTCTGCTGTATTTCCTATCCTCGTATTGATCCCGGAAAGTCCAGACCTGAGGTCAGCTCGAAAGGCCTCCCAGTCCGTCTTCCGTGGATCCCGGTAGGATCTCACCTCCACTCTGCCTGCCAGAGTAAACCTTATGTGTCTGTGATCCGAGCAGCTTACCTCCTCAGACACATGCCAGTCAGTGACAAAGTTGCTCATATATTGTGAGGCTACAGTCACATCTATAACCTCCCTTCTATTCCGCGTAACGAAGGTCGGGTTATTACCCACATTCAATGTATCTAAGTTATTTGCTACAATGAAATGTAAAAGTGACTCACCTCTCTCGTTGGTGTCCGTACTTCCCCAGGTCGTGTGGTGCGCATTAGCGTCGCAGCCGATGATCAGCTGCAGTCCTCGCTCCCTGCAGTATCTCACCAGCTGTTCCACATCCCTGGTAGGTGGCGGGTTCGGGTCATCATATGGTAGATAGGCCGATCCGATGACGTATTCCCTCGGTCCATATCCACCTCCACCCCCAATTTTTACCGCAGTTATATCCCTAGAACAGAACTCTGTTAGCGGTAATGCTTTTACCTCCTTTCGGATACGTATGCAGGTTCGAGGGGCGCTGGCCGTTCTGTCGTATAGGACGTCCCAGCCCGCACCGCTCAGACCCAAGACCTTACCTTGTCTAATCCAAGGTTCCTGTATGAGTGCCACGTCACAATCCTTCGTGGCCATAGCAAGGGCTGCCGAAGCCGCCTTGCTATGTTGAAGGTTGGCTTGTAGAACTCTTGTCATTGCTCGGCCGTTTAATCACCCGAAAAGTCAGCCTTCCCAGCTTGTAAAAAGCTTTGAGTTGGCTCCTCTCCAGGACTTTGAACGAGGGGTCATCCACTGAGTAGGCCAGGAGCTGTCCTTCCTTCTCAATTTTCCTGCTCATCAGCATCCAGTTCTCCGTCATCAAGCCAGGATTCTGCTTCTTGAGACGGTCTCTGATTGTACCCTCCTCCACATTCTGTGGTTCTGGTACATGTACTAGCACCCTAGGTCTGGCAGGAAGCTGTGTTGAGTCCACAACCCTCAACTCTGCTCCCCCAGTCGCTCCCGAAGAAGCTCTCCTAGGGACGCTACCGTGCTTTCCAGCCATTGGGCCGTTCCGTGGTTCGCACAAGTCATCCACAGGACCCCTGCGCTGAACATGGTTCTATAGAACTGCAGAGGCTCCGTGCTGCTTGCCGGGGCATCGCATAGCACGTCTGCCAATGTGTTCTGCACCAGGTCTGATTGTTCCTGGGTCAGCACGGTGTCGGGATGGCGTCTGTTAATCACCGCCCGTCTGATTCCCGACACAGTATCCCTATAAGATCCAGTTGGTCTGGGTTCTCCCTTGGATCTTTTCGCTCCGGTAGTCGTGGGAGGTGTCTTCGATTCGGACCTCGGTCTTTTCTCACCCGAAGTCTTTGGTCGATCCGCCTTGTCCACGCGTTCCGTTGTCCCTTTGGTCTTGCTCGGTTTCTCCGCAGTCCAGGTCCCTGCGGCCATCTTCCGAGCTTTCATTGCTTTCTTGCGCTGGGCTCCTGACAGCCTCTTGGTAGCGAGTCCTATGCCTTGCATACCTACCGCCAGTCGTTCAGCGCTATCTTCTTTAGCTTCACCCTGGACAGAGCCTCCTTGTGGTTCTCCGCCGGTGGTGTCCTCAGAGTCCGTCACCGAAGTAACCTCTCTGAGGGTAGTGTCGCAGGAGTTCGATTCGTCCGAGTCCGAACCTTCCTCCTTAACCTGAAACTTAAGTTTGTAATTAGTGTTCTCTGTGTCCATATTGATCCCACGAGTAAGGGGAAAGGGTGGTCGACGCCTGTGGAGCCCCCACACAGGCGCAAGGCTAATACTCCGGAAGGTCGCCCGGTATTCCAGGAGTGTGAGCAGTAGAGACTGATCTTCTAGACAGCCATGCATCCCGTCAGCCTGCCCACCCGCCTTAGGATTTAGGTTTTTATTGAGGTTGTCTCCTCTCGGTCCGGGCGGTTAAGCCAAGACCCCCACTCTATCCACCTGTGAGACATGACCACAGGGGAAGGAGTATGGTTTAACAGTATCCTTACACATAGTGTGACAGATACTGGCATCGTTTGTCCCTTAGCAGGCCCTTAGCCACGACACGACAGCTGGGCAAGGGGTATCTTTCTTAGTCTGGCACCTCACCTTCGACCTGTCCGGCATGGGTGACCCTACCGGTAGCAAAGCTACCGCCGGCTTAGCTCTCAGGTTCATTAGAGCACGCAAGCTCCCTCACCCGGCAAAGCAAGTTTGCCTACGTCAAGGTGAAGATACACGAGGGAGTTCTATTGCTTTGAAACTTAAACATTATTTTAACCTATCCTTAAAATAATAACATAAAAGTATTTTAAAAATATTCAAATCCTACTTATCGCCAAAACTTCAACTTGTAATCGAAGCTTTTATGATATGTCAATAGAAAAATGATTTGTCGTCGAATAATATACAAAATAAATATATTATATATATATGTATATACACGTAGGAAGAAATAAGTTTGTTTCGGAAAAAACACTGAATAAGACCAATGATATGGAAAGACAGATGAAACAACAATAACACTAACACTTTGAAAAGAATCTACGAGCCAAGCGAATACGTAATGTCCTATCTCCTTTAAGAATATTTATGATCGTTGGCATCTTCGACAACATAAACACAAATGTTGTGTAGACTTACGGTTCTAGGTCAAATAAATGGTTTAGATATAAACTTTCATGTCATATGTTGGGAAAATGCGATTTTTATGATACATACTGATGTGAACGTTTTTTAATATTACATGTAATTTAAGCCAAAATTTATAATAATATAATTTCTTTAAAAATAGAAATAATGAAAATAGTTTGCTGAAGATATATTGTGTAACGTTTTCTCGAGATATAGATACATAGGTATTATATAAAAATAAGTATAGCACATAAATCGTATAGTATGGTGGTCTAATAGTTATTTTGTAGTAAATAAATGTCTATCGAAAGGATATCATTATGTTTAACAAACTTTAATAATATTTCTAGGTCATTGTTAGATTAAATGTTACATTTAGGCGTCAGTTTAATTGTTTATACAATAGACAGTATGTTTATATGTAAGAAATGGCTTATAAACAGCATGTTAAAGGTTTACTAACTAGAATTAAACAATGCAAACTGTGTTTAGTAAACTGAGGGAGAGTGGTATCAAATTATATCAAGATAGTATAGTATAGTATAGATATAGTAAGTACTATATAATCAAGCTTTGTATAATGGTGTATCAATTAGTAGTAGGGTAGTATGGTAAGCCATCGCAATATTAGATTTAAGTGTTGAATAAGTCTTTGTTTACCAACGTCCTGGCATTGAATTATTCGAACCAACAACAATCCTTGCAATTCGTTAGTTTTACATAATCTCATAAGATATTGTCAATAAAGCTTTATTGGCATGAGAGAGTTACATATGTATACAGGGTGAGTTTTTTTGAAAGTTTATCATTGGGATCTCAGAAACTACTGGAGATAGAAAACTGGTAAAATGGGGAAAGATGCGCAGCTTTACGAGTTTGATTTAAAACTGCTTTTGTTTCTCCGATAACTTTCATGGCTTATTAGATATTCAAAGAAAACTAAATTTTACGATTTTGTTTAAACATGCGTAGCATCGTTAATAGTAATTTTAGAGAAAAGTGTTCGGACAAAAGTTTTAGATAATTTTACGCCAAATAAAACTATGTAGCTAATTTTTTTTTCGTTCACCATTATTGAGTTACACAAACTTGTGTTTTTTTAAATGGAAACCGTAGTTGGTTTTGACATAATTAAAAAGCTTATTTTTTGCTGATTACAATGATATGATTTCCCCATTTAAGCGTTTTTCTATCTTCAGTAGTTTCTGAGATCCCAATGCTAAACATTCAAAAAAACTCAGCCTGTACCTATGGGTTAAATAAATCAAAAGTAACAAATTTGTAACGAAAATAGAAACACCTAAATAAATCAAATAAAGTTTTAAACAAAAAATAATAACATATTTTTTTTATGTGCTGTGGGTTATTATTTAGTCTTGGAATACCTAACACCTTTTATAATTTGCTGTATCGATCAAAATTGTTTGAAAACTAGCCACAACGATAGTTAGCCGCCGTTATTTTTAATAGCAATATTAAATAAAACAAAAATAAACAGAACTATTGACAAATATAAAAAAATAGGTTGGAGTGATGAGTCTGGAATATGTCAGATTGGCGTTCCTGTTTTCACATACAAACGCATCATTATCGCACATGCTGGATCTGAAAGTGGTTGGATTGGTGAACCACTACTTTCAGCAAAAAACATAAAATCTTCCTGTGTGGAATATCACGAAGATATGACTGCGGATCTGGTTGAAAATTGATTTACCAATCAATTGCTACGTTTTTTTACCTCCTGCAACTGTTATTATAATCAACAACGCCAGCTATCACTCCCGACAGCTTATTCAGATACCAAATAAATCTTTCACAAAGTTAGAAATTTCAATATTAAAAAAAATGATTTACACTTCGAAGAAAACTACACAAAGAAACAACTTTTAGAAATTTTACAAGTAAAGACTTTCAAAACAATATTATATTGACAATTTTGTAGCTGCTGCAAGACATTCAATTTTACGAATACCCCCTATTATTGTGTTCTAAATCCTATTAAGCTGATTTGGAGTCAATCGAAACAATTTATATGATGAAATAACACTAGCTCAACATTTAGTGAAGCAAGTATTTGCAGCATCAAAATTTAATTTCACAATTTATAACACACCTCATTGAAAATGAAACTGATAGCAGTGACTATGATGATTCTGACAACTAAGAAAGGTTTTAGTGTATCTGTTCTATTTATATATAAATATTAATTAACGGGTCGATAGTTGCATTGGTTAGGCGGCTGACTATGGTTGTGGCGGAACGATAGAAGCCGGTTTTCCATTCTCTGGAGGGACGGTGACATTTTTTCAGAGCGTTGGAATCCGGATCGACTTACCGTTCGCTGTTGGAAGCAAAGTGGTTAACAGCGTGGCATTATAAAAGGCGATATGATGCTGTCACAAAGCCATTTGAATATAATTTACACACACACAACTACACCGCGAGAGATGCAGTAATAGCCAGACAAGTAATATAGCTTAGGGAATCATGCAACTAAGCATCCACCACACATAACAAAAAAATATATTATTAATTTTATTTGTTTATAAATATTTTTTGTATATTTATGTATTCATTGCATTTTTATATAAATCTTTAGTTTTATGTTTATAAATAAATATATAATGGTTGTCTCTTTATATGTACTCTGTACTTCTAATCGCTCATTTGTCATTTCTATTATACCAAAGTAAACATTTATTTCTTTTAGCAAACGTTGGAAATAATTCTAATAGATAATTAAATGCTGGGTCACTATACCTCTATACCTACAATACATATGGACCGTAGAGCGTTAATTTCAACATTCACTACTAAAATAACCCGACAAGAGCACAAAACTTGAAAGAATAGAAGCTAATGATGCGATGGAGAAAGATGTCATTAAGAGAAATTATATTTAGTCGGAATGAACTCAGGCGAAATTTAAAATCGAGACTGAAATACGTTTTTCCTTTAAGACATGGTGTTATAACACTTAGGTCATTAACACGCATATACCGTATAACAATTATTTCTACTAATTACGTTTAATAAAATACATACATATACAGGGTGAGTCACCACGATTCCCTCGGTCTCTTGTGACAAAGCGCTAAAAAGTACCAGAGATTTCAGTCAGATATACAGGGCGATAAAGGGCACATTTTAAAATTATTTTCAATTATACAGAGTGACTAAAAAAAGTATAACATATCAAAGTTGGGTTATTTGTAATAGAACACTATGTATTATATGCCAACCTAGAATAACTTTGTTAATACTTCCCTATACATATTTATTGTCAATTTTCATTTTTACAAAAGTGTAGATTTTTACGAAAAAGTTAAAAATACAATTACTGCACTACTTCGAAGATCTACATTTACAACGAGTTATTTTGACATATCGCGGTTGCAATAAACCAGTAGAGTATTTGGATATTGGCTAGACGACGTTAAGCAAAACAATTTACATTTTTTCAAACATCAATAACTTGTTCAAGTTAATGTTTCTCTAATTGCTTTCCACGCTGTATTAAAAAGATTCATTCTTATGTAATTTAGCAAAGCCGCATCTTCAACATCTATGCTGCTGCTAGAACGACCAGAACCGATTTTCGTTGCTAAAGACCCGTCTTGAATCCACCGCTTTTTTCACATCAAACATGATATTTTTATATAAATTAAAATATCATATCAACCAACCATCTTCTATTTTGGATACAATCCGGGCTTTTATTAGTTGCCTTAAATACTGAGGCATTTGTAATGGTGTTGTAGTGTTGAAAAACGTTCATTTGTGTTGCTGTATAATTTAAAAATTTTAACTAATGCCTGAAAATTTACAGAATAACTTTTGGAAAATATTATACGTAACGACTTAAATTATTATTAACCTCAAAGCCGATCCATACTAGGCAGACTAGTTGCTTGGAAGTAACTTCTTCTTTTGGGAGGTAAAACGTACAAAATCTTAGCAAGTGCTCTAAGTCCAGTTTAAATATCAAATAATTAATTCTGGCAGAGGCAGTTCAATGTACTGTCCATACAATTGGATGATAATTATTTCAAACTGAAGAATGAAAATGGGCCTCGCTAAACTGATAATTTCAGTGTTTACTTATCCCTCCCTCCAGATTCCAATGTTTCTGGCATTGCAATTACTTGGGTGGAGGTAATGGCTGTATTATATTCTTCAACGTCGTTAAAGGCAAGGGAGCAACTTCTACGCCTTTTTTCACTCTGGATCTCGGTGATTTGACTCTTTTTGTGGTAGTTGAAAATTCAGATGTGGTCTCCTATACTGCCAAAGTATTTCCTACACTTACTCGGGGGTCCCTTCTGACTAAATTACTAACTATAAGAGTGGACGCCTAAGCTTGGTTTCCATTGTTGGCAGTGGATTGATGATAGGGGCAGTCCTGAATCCTAAACACGCAATTATCTGAAATTTGCTAAGCATCTTCACATGTTACCTTAATGTTTCCTTTTGTTTATAAACCCTGTACAAAAGAGCACCAGAGGTTTACATAATAACCTCACTCCTTACGTAATCATCTGAGAAGTTTAGTTGGTATATCTTGTTAATATATTACAAATGATATTACCGACATAGAAGTTAACGATATATCCAGCAGGGCATAAGATCGTAAGCGGTAGTTAACTATCGGTTGGTGAGGCAATAGATTCCTCGAAACCAGAAAATATAAAAAAAATGTTTCCGAAAAAGATCAAATTCACAGATAAAATTAGGATGATCAGATTGATTTAAAATAGCATAGTACCATTAGTCTAATTATTTTTTCGTGAGTCTTTCGTTTAAGGAGCACACACTGATTTTTCTCCCGTTTAAAATCAATATATGGGAAAGATAGTAGAATTAGTAAATTTAATTCTAGTTGGTTGCGTGAGAGTCAGCAAACTAACTATAAATCATATCAATTTCTGAAAGTAATTGAGTGTATTGCCAAATACCTTTAATAATCTTAAATTGTAGTGTTATGTACTAAAATGGATATATAGAAGGAAGAAGAAGATTGAGCAATAAATTTTGTATAGTAAGGTGAAACAACTTGTTAGTAACAACGAAACAGACAGGAGTAGTCGACGTAATTTATTCGTAAACTCGATACTCAAGTGATATATGTATGTATGTATATCAATGTTACCAGTCTAACAGCTTTATTCTTCAATACTCTGCTAGCTAGAATTTCCTTTTAAAAACTTTTATTACGTGAATGGAAGAAAATACGAAAGTAAATATTTAGAAACAGAGTTTAAGTATTATAGGAATAATGTAGGTAGGCAGAATAAAAATAAGTTGGCGTGTTAGCATTTGATTTTTCATCTCAACGCAAACATTTCAGAAATATGCTTATAAATTGATTTAAAAACAATCGAATAACTTCCTGCCGTACACACATCTTTTAAAGGAAAAAAGGTTTTCCTGACAGTTGAATATGTTATGTAAATAAGCTTACGGTGATGTGAAAAATTCATTTGGTGGAAAATTTCTAAAAATATCCACATCTTGTAAACATCTCTAGGCTTTTAGAAAAATTGAAGTTGGGAATGGAGCTTGTAAGAATTTTTGTTTTTATGATAATGCAAGTAAGTAATGGAATTGGCAGTTTAGTATATAGCTATATAGAGATATTATACAGGCTAGGTTGTATTGCCACAGATTATAAATTCAAAATATGACTGTTTAAACAACATTTTCACTTTCTTCGTAAAACTTGTGAGTATAAAATTTTAAGTATTCGTTAGAATAATGGCTGTCAAGTAAGGTTTTTACTTTAAATATATAATGTTTAAATTAAATTACTGTTATCTGAAATCGAATAGAGATGTGTATTTCTTTACCTGATATAGATGCCTAATAATTATGAATTGTGTTTAATACCATTTTATTAAGCTGATTAAATTGTATTGAATCAAATAAAATAAACGATATAGAAAATTATAAATTTTTTCGAATAATAAATAACTTGCTTTATTTTAGTCTGCTTTAAATATTATAAATTTAAACTGAAATATCCGGTGTAATTCCCTTTAGGGCACAGGTTGTTATCATTTGTGTTAAATGAAGACAACTGCATCCCCGCAAAAATAACGTATAAAAGTTACATCAAACCGCACAGATGTTTGGACAATCCCTTCATTGCATTTCCCGATAACCAGTTAGTCGATATAGCGGATAATCATTTCCAAGAAGTTCTGCACTATCTATCTAGTCTCTCAGAGAACTTTCTACAAAACAAAACAAGTTATACGAGAACGTAATAGACTCAGCTACATTGTTTGGCTTTGTCAACTTAACATAACAGCTCGAATCTGTTGCATAGTTTTAGGTGCATTATTCGAAGTTTATTGGAATAGCTTTTAACCTCGACTCATATTATAAGGCGTTAAGCATATCGAGCATGTTAGATTTTGCGTCATTCTATTGCATCAAACGACGAAATGTGATTTTGACGTTAGACTTTGACAATAAATCTTTGAGAACGCTTATTTTTCATGGCACACTGGAAGTATCGATGATGTGTGTATTTTTCAAAAATTCGAATTATCTCCTAAACTATCAATTTAGAATTGGACGCTGAAGACGACTAAGTAATAAAATATGGGAGATCCTATTTGAAAAAATTAAGTTATGGTTCTTCAAAATTGCGAAGAGTTAACGTGCCATAGTAAAGTAACCATGCAATGTAGACACCCGTTCTCGGCGGTGTTGTTTAAGGATATTATAAATTCTAAATTGATATCCGAAAAATCGAATGCTCTCTGATTTTTTGAACAAGTGTCCGCTGTAGCAAATTTTTCTAGAAAAAATCGAATAACTACAAAACGCCCGAATCAAATTGAAATACTAAATGTATTTATAAAACCTAAAATTAGGTGAATCCAAATATATCAAAATATACAGGGTGTTCCATTAAAATAACGAAATATAAAAATATTTTAAATGAAGAGAACACAATCGATTATATACGATTTTGAATTTTCAAATTTATATTTAGGCCAGAACCTTGCTGAGACACCCTGTATTTTTTCTGTGTTTATTTTTCCCACCAAATTTTGCCAGTTAGTAAAAGCAAGTACATTTTTCTACGGTTTTTACATACCGTCTAATTTGTTAATAGGAACCGTTGCTTTCAGCGCGTCTGGGAATCATTGTTTTCCTCGGTGTGGTAACTTTATTAGGATATTTATTCCTCAGTTACATGGCCTTAATGTCGTCCACCTTTACTCTTACCTAAAGATTGTAAAGGTCTATAAAATAGCATCTATTAATATTGAATTTATATTATTCTGTTAATTAAAAAATAATGTTTTAAAATTTGTATAAATCTTGACAAAATTTGTCAAATATTATGAAACAAAATTTATTATGTTGTTGGTGTAAATTAGGTATTAGACTAGTGTTATGATTTATTTATTCAATATTGTAATATCTGTTTTTGTCTTGTAAAACATTATCCAAATACTAATCGACAACATTGTTGAGTTACGTCTGAGTCAGTCGAGTGAGAATATCCAAGATTTGTATATTTAGCAGAAAAGATTTCCCATTCTAAAAGAGCTAAAAACATAAAATACAAAAATTTACTGAAAAATACGAAGCGCGATTATTATGCGTATAAAACTGTTGGAGTCTACAATCCAACGGAAGCAACTCGGAAAGTAATAAACGAACTCTCTGGATATTTATAAAATACTAAAAATATTGTATTGAATTGTAATAATATAGCAATAAATGATTCATAACACATCACGGAAGCGCTCAATAAAAATTTTATCGACTTCGTACGGGAAATCGTGGCAAATATATCCGAGGGTAGTTAAAAATTGCAATAGTTTCAATAGCGTGAAGAGGTCTCATAATGTGTGCGCTGCCATTCAACGAGTTGGAAGTACGATCCTTATTAATGAAATTGAAATATAAAGCATTCGCGAAGCCGGATCTAGTACCAGCCTTCCTTAAAACGGATTTCAGAGCCATTGGTAAAATTTCTACGACATTTCTATAGTCGAATTTTTGGATCTTGTCCATTACGTCATTAACAGCATAATTAAACACAGACATACGTAAAATATTCATCACCGACAGATAGAAATGTCAATATAACATATGAGTCGATTCATACTGACATTACTCATGACGTAACGGACAAGATCCAAAAATTCGACTATAATTAATCCATCATTTAATATGAAGAAATA
The DNA here is from genome assembly GCA_023690525.1 of Holotrichia oblita. Lineage (NCBI taxonomy): Eukaryota > Metazoa > Arthropoda > Insecta > Coleoptera > Scarabaeidae > Holotrichia > Holotrichia oblita. Next base: position 68,319,852 of record CM043015.1, read on the forward strand.
TCCTGAACGTTTAAAAGAATCGTGTGTCATACCTTGGCATGCGAAAGGTTATAAATTAGACCTAGACAATCATCATCCTTTGACAATATGAATATATTGCTATCTTACTTCTATGTGTAGTAATAATATTTTATTCAATCAACAGCAAAATTTTCGACCTAATTACTCTACTTTAACTGCTAATTTTCCAGTTTAGGTTTCTTGTGATTAGAGTTGCTCATTCGATTTTATTAACTATAACTCATATGAACATTGTAATAGAACAAAATTTATATTATACATTTTATGTTTGCAGTTACCTGCTCAACTTAAATCTAAAAGTCTGAGCTAGCTATGAATTGTAAAACATGCGCCTTTTGTTAAGCCTGTACTGTCTTATACAGATCACTAACATTTATAGATACCCGACGCCCGTACATTAGGTTTAAACCGAATACTGGAGCGCCTCTGGTGTTTGAAGGAAAGAAGTAATTTAATTTAGCGGTAAATTCAAACGGACGTCAGTAATAACTTGTGAATGATTTATAATAGTTATTTGTGTATTTAGCGAAAAGTGACACATTATTGCGCGAGAGCAATAATGTCCCTTTTTGCCTGTAATACATACAACATTTTTCTAGAATTATTTAATAAAGCGAAACTGTTTAAATCATAAACTTTATTGTAAAATATTTATAACAAATGGTCAATAGAATAGAATACAATAATTCACTTATCGGCATTATTTGTAACCTGGAACCTGAAAGTGACGATTTTGGTGCCCTGGCTTTCTCGGGAAAATAGGCAACAAATACGGTTTCCAAACATTTACATATTTTCTTCGCATTACACCATTCTATGAAGTGGTCGCTTCTCATTGTCTTTGATTTTTCTGACAAAAAATTCAAACTTACGGCTCTTGCAGTACTTCTGATCTCAGGAAGCGTACTCAGAATATCACTATCACTATTTTCTATAATTTTCTTCAAATATATTTTTAAGTTAACGCGCAAATTACGAGAAATTATTGTGCTTTGCGATATGTCAATTTGAATGTTACATACTGGTTGCTATTGACAACACGCAGTTTTCAGACTTGATCGCTCTAGAGCATAGAATAACTTAGATAGAATGGCAAGTACTGTAGTGGGGATGAACGACTATTGCAGCGCCTCTTGCAGTCATACCGGTACTATTTAAGTCACAATTTAGCGCGCGGGTTATTTAAAATTTTATTTCTATATTTTATCAAATGATTGCATTGCAGACAAAAATTGAAATTTAAGTGACATTGTGATTTGAGACAAATAAGTAGTATGCATATAATAGAATGTTTGACATACGTAATGATTTGATGAAATGGCTGTTTCGTATGGATAATGTCAAATATAAGAATTAGAAGTTCTAAATGCTATCTACTATTACTTTAATTAAAACAAAAATAAATCTTAAAAAATTTCATGTTATGTCATTATAAGAAATACAATATTTAAACTGCTTAGAGGAATTCACATAACTTATTAAACTATAGAGAATACCAAGCAAATTCGCAGATGGTATAGACCTTAAAACCAATTGGGAACCATTTAAACATTCCTTTTTAAAATGTGCAGAGGAAGGAAATATTAGTGTTTGATTATCACAATTAAACATCAATTCGTTACAATCATACCTTCAATATCTTTTCTTTCTTCACTGGAAATCGCCGTCTATCATTCATATATACACACACTTTATTCATTAAAATATACAATATACCTAAAGCAATATTTTCAAATTACCTACATATTTACATAGGCGAAACGATACCTATATAACCAGGATCAGAACACTTATTTTTATAAGAGAGTTAAATTTCACTTTACCTAAAAACCCATTTTTTGTGTATAATGTTAAAATTATATTATAATACAAAAATGACAGAAGACAATAGAGAACATGTGACAGGATGGTGACAGCGAAAAAATCATCAAAAAAGGTAAATTTACGCACTGAGTGAGAGAGATAACATTCGTTTAGTACCGGTATGACTGGGAGATGGCGCTGTTGTTCTCGTTCAAAGCCTGTTTAGCTAGTTGCCACACCATGCTCTAGAGCGATAAAGTGACAGTCAGTGACGGTCATGTGACGGTCTTCGGTACCTAAACATCAACTTTTCGTTGTCAATGACAAGCAAAAAAGCATTCTTTGTCAAGTGATTGCAGAAAAATATTATTATATTTATTATTTCATGATTTGGTATTATGAGTAAAGATAGCATGACGTTTCATTAATTTAAGGTTTAGCGTCCATGGCTGCCTGAGACGTAAAGACTCTTTGAATTCATGTTTGACACTTGCATTATTTAAATACGTCACGTTTTCGCTGTCACTTAGAAATAAAGTATAAAGTTTTGTAATCAGAGTTTCTTTTCGATAAAGCATGATATAAGTTAATCCATCTTTCCACAGATTTTCATATTCCAGTGTTTTGGTTATTTTATTGTAAATAACTTCCACGAAAAACATCGAAAAGTAATGAGTGAAAGCACTCTCACACACAAATCGTCAATAGGAATTTAAAATACACAGGCAGTTTAATTTATTCTATTACTATTTGCCCAATTGGTCACGCTGTTGAAATATAATTGAACTTTACTACAAAGAAACGCTAACATCAGCACACAAAGTCGTTTCGCAATCGTTCAAACAATTCGGGAAGTCCGTTTATATACAATAAAAATAACATTACATCAATTGCTAAAGTATATTCATAAAAACAAAAATAGATTTAAAAGAAACGACCAATTTTATTCACACCGGACTATAAACCTGGTTTTCGTCTATCTACGCACTTTCTAAATTTAATTAAAAATTTTCCAGACATTTTGAGATTAAAGCTGTTAAACGCTTTGCCTGGCAGGTATTAAAACATAAGTAGTGACAAGTATGTATTTTAAGCGTTAGCTTGGGGAATTCCTGCCGCGATGCTGTATTTATACTATTGATGTGTACCTTGGGTAGTCCAGAGGTGCTTTGACGAACACTTGATGGTTACGTTATAATATTATTACAGTACCTATATTACAATTAAAATTCAATATTATTAATTCATTTTCTACCCCAGAATTCACATATCTTGGCTTTTTGAACATCGATAATTTCATGCTGTTATTACTTAGTTTCAAATTTCAATTTGATATCGAACTATGGTATCTGTAAAGACTGGTCATCCAGCTTTTTGCAATTATCATGTTACCTGGTCAATTCGACTGTATAGAAATATATGTTAATATCTTAAGTTGCAAAAATATTTAGCCGTTTCCTTGATTTTCCTAACAACCATAAATCATCATTCCGCTCTTCTCAAACTCATTGATGAACTCTTCTCTGTACTTTAATATTTTTCTAAAACTCCAATGCCTAAACATCAATTGCTCCTTATCATCTACCTTTCTTTCTAATGGATTATGCTTATTATATTCAATTGCTTACTGTTTCTACCGATTTTCTTAATTTCCTTATTTGTAAATTTGTCATTTATTACCTTTTTGTTCTATTTCCGTTCAATTGTACCAGTTGCAGAGCAGAATGGTATAAGTTCAATGGGTCAAGTACTAGTTTACCCACAATACACTAAACACTCTCAGAACGCCAACGTATTTCAACAGTGAAACATTCATATAAAATTCATAAAAAGCCATTGCTGACCAACTTCTAATGAAAACTTTATTTTTGATTAAAAACTTGAAGTTCGGATTCTCGACTCCTGAATCAAATATGAACTTTGTTTTTGCCAAACTACGCTGCTCAACTTTTGAACTCGTACACTTATATAACACGCAGTAAAAGTAAACAACCCTACTTTGGCGTTAGGCATGACTTCCTATATGATTAGGGCTGTGATTCGGAATGCAAACAAATGCCTATCGCATGAGATTTTCCACTCCATTGGTCTTTGTTGTTATTATCTGTCATAACTGCAGTTAGTGAGCTCGCAAAGGCTCATACTTTTATCAAATTTTAAGAGAATTTTGCTAATTTCTCGAATAAGTTTTAATGCAGAGTGATTGACTGCATTTTAGAGATACCATTAAGGTGTTTAAGTATTGAAGAGATGAGCCAAGCGATGGGAATGCTTATGACTGGCGCATCGCTAAGAACTGTTGCTGCCTATTTGAATGTGACCCACAATGTGATCAGAAGAGTTCGAACGCGTTTTAATTATATTGAACCAGAGAGCACTGTTTTATTACGGTCCTGTGTCGAAGGAATAGATGTTCTACTGCAAGAATACTCCAATCAGTAATACTCTAATTCAGTTTTTGAATGCAACAGATATTCAAGTATTCACTCAAATAGTAAGAAGAAGACTCCATGCGGTAAATTTAAGGTCCAGCTCTTCTAAAAAATGTCCATTGTTGGCCAGAGCCCACAAAAGAAGAAGGCTAGAGTGGGCACATCAACATGTAAAGAGTTATAGTTTGGAGAAACAGAGGAGAATGCTATATTGAGAACGACGTGATTTACCATCAAGCTTATGGAGGTGGTTCAATTACTCTTTGGTGAGGTTTTTCTGCGACTCGTGGTACTGAATTGATTATCCTAGCTACAACGAATAGTGTCAGGTATCTGAATTAAGTATTACAATCTGTAGTGTTGCCACTTGCTAATGAAATAGGCGATGGTTTTGTGTTTGTGGACGATAACGCGTGTCCTCATAGAACAAGACAAATCAATGCATTTTTTTAAAGAGAACAATATTACGCACATGGATCTGTCAGCGAACTCTGCAGATCTTAATCCCATAGAGGTTCATAAGATCACGAGGAGTTGATCCAAACAATCACCATCAGCTCCGAACTGCTGTTTTGGAAGAATGGCAAAATATTCCTCAACATTACATTCGGAATTTGTTTTCCAGCATGCCAAGACGTCGCCAGGAGGTCATAAGAGGTAGAGGAGGTCACACGCATTATTAATCTTTAATTAAGTATTTGGTTATCTTTTTTTTCAGAGCAAACTTTTCTGTAATACTAAAATGAAGAAAAATGTTTCCCAGAACCATATACTATCAATCAAGCAAGAACATGTTACTCAAAAAGTAGTAAATTGTTATTTATATATGTTCTTGTAAGTGTACCACAGTTCAAAAGTTGAAATCGGAAAACATTAAAAATCATTAAAGCTTTGGGAGGAAGTTTGCTTTTATTTAAAAGCTGGTAAAGAAAAGAGAATGGTAAGTAGATATTATTTTTAATGTTTATGGTAGGTATATTATAAACACTAAGACATTGCAAAAACATTTCAAAAGCATCAAAACACGTTAGTATTATGTAAAATTTCTCCATTGCATACCTATGACAGTATAATGTAGAAATTATTTTTTTCTTTTGAGACAATCAAATGGATTCAACATTGATACATGGTGATATGCCCATTTTTAATAGTTCTTGCATGGTTCCTTTTACAATCAATATATTTGCAATTAATACCTACAACTGTAAAATATCTTTGGGTTTATTTTTTGTGTTAGAATTTACCACAGCCACATTCAGAAAATGCAATGAAATATTAATATACTGTCTTTTGTTCTTTCTGCGCATTGGATATCTAGCTATATGTTGGTCATGAATATATGTTAAGGGTTTACATCTGAAAATTAAGACGCTACCACTATCGACGCTTTATTGTACCATTTTTTGATTACATATAATTATGCAGTAATATTGGATAATATGAATTATCATTTAAGAAATAAGAATGATCTTTCTACAATATTTGATAAATGTTGTGGAAACGATAAAAACTATTTGTGTCTCTAGATGGTGTTAGAATTGTAGATTCTGCATTACGCAGAAGTTAAATCTCAATGGTGTGTGGATATACGCTGTAAAACTTTAATAAAATGCTTTGCATTCTCAAGTGGAAATATTTTCGTACTAGGTGTTTGCACATGTTCGTACTTTATTCGCAGTAAATCTCTATTTTTATTCATTAGAAGTAATTGCTTTCTTGGCAGCCTTTTTATAGCTTCTGAAAAATATTCTACAATGTCTCTCTCTTTTCTCTAATTTATTTACTTGCATTAACAACAATCAAAATCTTTCGTGTAATATATTTCTTCCTAATTACAAAAAGTGGGCGAGAAAAAGTTACTGACATAAATTTAATCTGCAGTTAGAGATTGAAGATTTCTCTACATCTGATCTCAAAACCTCAATGCCGTTTTAATTGGATTCCTGTCAATGTACGTTTTAAATGAGCGAAGGAAGTAGGAGGTGACATGCAATACGATTTATTTGAAGGAGATATTTTTCTAAATTCTCACCAGAGACTTATTGATAAAAGGAGGATGGACTTTTTTCTTTAATATATTTGATACGTCCATTCTAGTACAACATCTCCAAACTATTTGTTGTTTATTTCCGCAGTTTAGAATGCGTAATTTAATTAGAAAAAATCAGAAAACGTAAAAAATATTTATCTCGGAAATTTTATACGTTGAACTAATATTAAACTTAAGAAAAAGAGTAGAATAAACAGAATTATTTGTCTTTAACTACTACGTCTTTGCAGGCAATATCATGAAATTTATTTGCACGAGACGCCGTTCTTATCTATCGTGAAGTTGCCCGAAGGCAGAAGGGTTGTATAAATATAGGAATGCGAGTCAGTGTCAACAAATAGCAAACAATTTGAAGCTAAATACGGTGAAATCTGAGCTTGTCTGCTAAAATGTGGATTTAAAGTAGGACGAAATTTAATTCTATAATAAAAATGATTATGAAATCGTGCTAGTGCTAATGAAGTGTGTATTACGAGTTTCAAATACACTGCATGTTCCTAAAATAACGTATAAAATATTAAACACATCGGCTATCTTTTAGATTAATTCTTAACATCTAAGATACAATCAATATCGGTCTGTAATACTGGTTACCATCACCAAGCTTCTTAACAAAATTTGCTCACATTTGTAAATTCATTTAACGATTTGTTTAATGCGAAAAATGTTGAATATGTTTACATGCAGTTGATACATAAGAAAAGGTTTCCGGGTGTCAAATTCAGATCTTTATAAAACACGGTACACACGGAAACAAGTTTTATTCTTGTGATGAAAATTACTCTACTATTACTACTCTGAAAGAGCCAAGGATTCTTCGAATATTTTCAGTTTTGCTGGTTTTACTCTGGAAAGAAGAAAGATAGGACGAACATTTAAATTTAAAGGTTGTATCATTGAAATAATGAGGTCTGTCCAAATAAGCTCTGGCTTTTTGACCAAGGCTGCGTTGAATACCTATAAACTTTTCCAACATTAAGAAATGCTGTCCTTATAAATTATAGTGAATGAGAGTGAGATATGTGATGATCTTAGAAAGGCGGATTCTGGCTCGTTCGTTGAACGTCGATGCCGCAAAACTGCATAGAAGTATATGACACAGAATGTCACTTTTGTGTGTATATACATATTGCTGTCTTTATAATGTAAGTTTTTGGTACCACCGCGTAATGTCAGAAGAACTATCAACTGCTTTGAAATTCTCTTTTGTCTATTTCTTTTACTATTTGATTAATGTGAAACATGTTTCTTCTTTAGCAAATGAATGTAATAATTAAATATGGCTCACGCGTACCACGTGTTAATATTATAATTAATTATTATATAGTGTTTTCATGTCAGAGACATGTTTGTTCTGAAACCGTTACAAATAAAAATTAGTGAAATTAGAACGCCATTGTAAATAAGATTTTATCGCTTGCAGATAATTTTTCTCTTTTTGATTATTAATTGTTTGTGTGTTTGCTAATTTCAAGTAAACGTACTGACTCTTTCCAAGTTTAAAATTCCTTTGCAATCGGCAAGATAAGACAACACCAGCTGCCGGTAACTGTCATATTCATATTTCGATAGAACTTCGATAGAAAGCTGGAAACTAACCTTTTATAATTATAAGAAGTACTTAGTATAAGAACAACACATTCTTTAGTGGACGAATTAATTCGAATGAATGCAAGTAAATTGATTAAACACTGCAAATAAACATTTTATGTTAGGAAACTGTCAAATGAGTTTACAAACTCCAATGTTCGATTAGAGACAAAGCCCTTTAGAAACTGGAACAATAAAGCCGGTTAATCTGTAGTCAAATTTCTTTACTCTTCTCGCGTAGCGCCAACACATCTGACTCGTAATCCTGCTGATTAGTACCAATACGAAAAGTACCACATAGAAAATTTATAATAGGATACACAAGGCCTTGAGGTAAACCAATTGATGCTGCAAAGCGTACAGCGATAATTACATTACATTAATCAAGTTCTGCCAGTAGCAGAAAATAAGGGTGAGATTAAATATATCGAAATCGACAGTAAATAACACAAAATTCGTAGATTCTAAGAAGCGGACATACGTGAATAACCACATCAGTAGAGAATCGATAAGTTAATTTAATGGGTAAATAAAATCGCAAAAAATAGCAGTAGATTAATAGCGGCTGGCAATATCCAATTTTATGAGCAAATTTTCGTTAAAGAGAAAACTTACGCAACGGTCCGTAAACTTCTCTTACGTAGGAGCAACCGATTTAAAAGATTATGGTAAGTACTACAGCATTGAAATTGAACGAAGAAAAAAAAAGTTCAGTGTTCTGTCTACAAATGAATAAAGTTTGAGTTGTTTGGTCCAAGTAAGGAAGCATTAGTTGAAAGATAGTTATTCTGCTTGGGTTTGTGGAATTCAAGAATATTAGATAGAACTCTGAGACTAGTGTGGAGTAAAATACTTTAACAAGGATTTTGTACTAGAAAAATGAAGGAATTGTTCAAGAAAAGTCAGGAAATAGAAATGTATTTTCCGAAAACAATAGCGAAACAGAAGAATTTTCTAAACTAAAAAAGTTTGCCACCTTATGTAAGCTATTATCTGGCGTTTTTAACTGGACGTAAACATATATCCAACGATAATGAATCATCGATGAAATCCACCGAGAAAACACGTAAAGCCGAAATAAAAAGCTCATAGAGAGCACAACGACTATATTTTGAACAGTGTATAAATTTTCGATTCAACAAGCTGAAATGAATCCTAAAGAAAGTCTTTTGCGTGTTATCTGTTTAAAAATTTTGGTAGCTGATAATATGAGGCCCAACATTTAAAAATCTCAAACATTTTTCCTGCAAAACTAAAATATGGAGAATAAAAATGTACTTTAATAATATTTTCTCTATTCATGGAAAATCTTCTGACAAAGTTGGATATAAAATTGCAGATGTAGAAAATCACACACTATTGTGGAAGAGCTCATTTACCAGCTAAAATTGAAATTGTAGAAATTATGCTCGGAAGCTATTATTGCCGACTAAATCCAAAATTTTGGTTAAAGATTCGTGAAAATTTATTAAAAATTCAACCTGTCCAAGTTATAGACAATAACAATGACTGCTGTTTAATTTTCCATGTACGATTGTAATGAATTATCATCGAGGGAAGAGCTATTATTTAGGAGTGCAAGACTTAAGTTTAAAATAGCAGACGGTTTTATATTCAAACCCAATAGCCAGTGGAAAAACTGTTGGAATAAATGGTACTCGACAAATGCCTGTTAGATGTCAAAGTTTACAAGCTCTTGTGAGACAAAAGTACTTACAATCACAGAAATGTTCTCCTGTAAATTAATGATATCTGTGTACAGAGCGAAATATATAAAATCAGGATTTTAAAAGCAAGATTTCTTCAATAAGATTACTATTTTATCATTAATCAAAATGATTATTACGTGAAAAATTTGCGGCTACAGATACTGTGAATTGATAAACGAAATGCAAAGAATGCGTAACGACGTCATGAATACAAATAAGAAAATATAACATGTAGTCCAAGCAAATCTGTAAAGTGAAACAATAAGATTAATGAACTTGGCAGTATCTATCAAAACTTGCAAATAAGCTAGGTAAACGTGAAAACTATAATGAAAAGTTATGAACGGCAATGCCAATGACGTGCGAAAGCACGTTAACGAATTGCTAACATTCCTCAACACTTACAACATTGATATATGAAAAATCACTTCAAGTCATCATTAGTATCAGGCTATTTATCCGAATAATAGAACTAGAGATGGTAGTGCTATGCTCATCAACCAACACATTTAGGAAGTCTAAATTATAAGCTCTAGTTTTAAGTTAATTTCAGTCAGAATCAATGCAATTTTGAATCACAAGAGATATAATATACTTACCTATTAGATACAACATACAAAGCCAAATTACTTAAATTTCTGAAAAGCTCGCTTGAAAATTTATGCTGAGAGAGGATAATAAATACTGTAAGAAATTTAACTAGAAGATCTAATTTGACAACCACAAACGAGAAGAAAAACGTTTTAAACGTTTTTTTAGATATAAATGATATCTAACAGAGCTGAATTAGGGATATTAAAGGATTACTTACATTAAACATTAAATTTTAATCGAGCCAGGCAATTGTCACAAATTTATTTCATTATATTAATCCTTTCCTGAAGAAACCAGATGAGAGTTGTGAAAAGCTCATTTCTGAGTGGCGTTCTAAATATTTCCTACCCAGAATTACCCTCAAATATCTAAATAAAATGTACGCGCTGACCCTTAAAACCTTTTAAAAATTTCAATTATAATAGAATGGAATCGACAAAAAGCGGTCTAAAGTAATACATTAGCTGCGAGGAAGATAAAGAGCTACCGTAAGCTCGGAATAAATCCTTTCTTAGGCTCTTTTTTATTAGATTTACGTTACATACTTAAAAAGGATATTTACATACATATATAAATTTATTACTCTGACCGTAACTGGCAGTCTATTAAATTTTACTCGTCGTGAAGATGGATTACTTTCAAACGCATTAACGCAAGGCTTATTGGTTTTAATTAACTACGTTTCTAAAAGCTTTTGATATAAATTACATGGATTACATTGTAGGTTGCGTAAATATTTATCAGACAGTTGGCCGTTGTGAAATAAACTCTATTATTTGATTTTATTGAAGTTATATTACAATTCAGTCTTAAGTAAAAGTCTTTATACATGGATATCTACCGGGTGGCCAACAGGAACAGTTAAGAACGGTTAGAACGTATGAATGGTAAGAATTTCTTCAATAAATTTAAATTATTCTGCTTCTCCTGAACCTTTTCAAAAATCACAAAATTTACGTAGGTATTTAAATTTCTTTAACGCTCTCTAGCGATGACGGACAAAATAATATTAAATAATTTGAATCGCTAAATATAGACCATAGACTAAGGAAAATACTTTCCAATAAGACCAAATTTGCTCAATTTCATTTAGGCAAAGCAGAGTAATTTAAATTTATAGAAGAAATTCTTTCCATTCACACGTTTTTCAAGATATCTTCGGATAGGTAAAAAATAGCGATACCCGGTTTTCGCTGATTTGTTGGCAATTTAACCGACCGCAGTTATAAGCTTTCCTTCACTTATTTGTCAAAATACAAAAAATTTGGCTAGTGTAAAATATGCGGAATTTGTAGAAGATTTGGATTTTGATATTTGTGATAGACCTTAAGTTGGTAAATTTTGTATAAAATAAAAATTTAAATTTTTGGTGTACAGTTACGCCATCTAGCTGTCATCCTACACTTCCCGAAATAATTTCCAAATGTTTCTCGGGGCAACTTTAGACAGCGATATTTTTTTCTCGAAGCTGTACTATAAACCGTTCTTGAGATATGGCCGACCGCCATTCTTAGTTGGCCATCCAGCATATATACGGAAAGGTTATATGAAATGTAACCAGTTGGGTTGATGAGTTCTTTGCAGTCCTTCACCTGAAAAATTTTAATTTAGAACAACCATTGCATTATCGATTGGAAAACGTAGAAATAGCAGATTGTTGCATACATAATGAAATATGTTTTCAATTCCACCTGAAAATGTTGTCAAGAAAATCTTACATTCTTCCTGAAATAGGTACGCCATCGTTCTAAATATTGGCTTCCAGGGGCGTAGCCAGGATTTATGGAAAGGGGGAGGGGAGGGGAGGGGCGAATGAAGTTGTAAGAATAATTTTGTATAGGTTTGTTCTTGGGAGTCTGGGCAATACTTCGTAGATAAGTGGGGAGTCCGGGGGAAAATTTTCAAGCAGATTATGCCTCAAAACGCATTTTCCGGATATCGGAAACCCTTAAGTTGTTTTCCAAAACCTGAAATTCTTAGATAAAAATTGCCACTTATGAAAGGTAGATTCTTACACTAGTAGAGCTTCTGATTATGTCCTCCTATGTGTTTAAAGATAAGGCTAGTCGCACTCTCTAGTTTTGCAGTTCATATTCAGTGGAAATAAATGACCCATAGTTTAATTATTTTAAGCTGGTTAATGAGGTGCGTTATTATTGAAAAAACAAACAAATGAAATAACATGACTTCAATAAAATTAAAGTAATTAACATTAAATGACAGAAAACCAATCTAAAACTATTATGATAAAACAAACATAGTGTGTGTAAACTCAGAGTGCTGAATGACCGCTCTACAGTGCATGTTGTACATGGAAGAGAAATGGCAATGAGAAGTGCCTTCTTCGTGGCGGGATAAAATATTTCCGTCTCTTTCACTAGTTCAACATACTTTTAGAATTAATCGGTAGATCAGTAGAAATGTAAAAAAATCTGTACATTTTTGCCTTGACACGTCTATCTTTCTAAAATAATCAAAATTTGACTAAAAAGTCTGGCCCTAGGGGGAAGTGGGCATGCAAATTTTTGAAAAATAACAACTAAATACAGGATATTGGAACACTGGAACCTCGTTTATATCCGCAGTCGGGAAACGTAAACATTCACTTATATTCTCCCAAGGGAAGTCCCCACCTTTATCCCGTTAGCAGAGAGGAAAGGCCGTGCTACGCGCTGATTGGCTCATGAGGATACGTGCACTATTGCGTAGTGGATTCCGAGCGGATATAAATGAGTGCTACAGTGAGGATATAAGTGAGGATGGATATAAGTGAGTGCGGATATAAACGCGGTTCCAGTGTAGTACAATACTACATAATGTATATAATACCTAAATTTAGTAAAATATACTTCTCTTTTATGTGAGTCTACTATCTCGCAACTCTCCACTTTATGTGTGCGTATCTGTCCTCAAAATATCAGCTTTTTTCCTTCAGGTCGTTGTCATCAAGGAAGCACGATACATAAAAAAGCTATCGGTGGTAATATTTTCTCCTTTTTAACCTTTGATTCGTATACAACGCTATAATAAAAAAAATCGCACACATCGAACATGTTGATATTCTGTCTTGCCTGTCTCGAAAAAAAGACTAAAGTTTTTTTTTAGTAGGACATTCCATATACATATACAAGTAGAGATTTACATTTTGTAAAAAAAAAAACACGGTGCTTAATATAACAATTTTATTTAGAAAATGATAAATATTTCCTTTACCATTGTCTGACCATACTTATTTTTCCAGTTCCGTTCGAATTTTTTGTTATAAATGTTCTAAATTGACTAAAACTTGTTTTCTAAAATAACCTCAGTAATAAAAGTCAAATGGTCCTCTTCGTCCATCCATTTTCCTGGAAATATTTCGTCATCGTGCTAAAACCAAATATGCTGATGTGAATTTTTATCATCAGACAAATATGTAATAGCCAACGGTATAATTTGACTGCTTAGGTACTATTTCAAATGATTTATTTTCATCACATCTGTTTTTGCTAAAACTTTAAAATTTAAAATAAAATTTCAGAATCCCAAAGAGAGGTTACTTGGCCTATTTTATAACTTTTTATTGGTGTTTTTTGAACTACCTTATTTATAAGTATAAAAAAGTTGAAGATTGGTATTCTACATAAAATGTGTTTAAAAAAAGATATAATTTGCGGTAGTATCTAAACAATGCCGTGATATATACAAAAAAATTGCTTTAGTCTTGTAACTTTTTTTTGAGCCATAGCATACATTAGCAAATTAAATCACAATTTGCGCAAGAAAGGAAAAATATTTGATAATGCTGTTATTGATTTTGTGCAGCATTTTATCATCAGGCTGTACATACGTTTTCCTTAATAATGTTCACGTTTGTCATTAATTTGTACATGCGAATTGAAAATGTATGAAGATAGTGTCGCAAGCGGTCCAAATTTTAATTTTCATGAATTTGAGCGATATTTTTTGTGAAAAGTTAAAGTTACTGTTCTGTTTATACGAATGACATTTATAGAATGTAGCGCAATGTACTGCCTGAACGAACTAAAATGTATTCTACTATTCTTTTAACAAGCTCATCGTTGACTGGATTTTCCATGACATGAATATCTGCACCCTCCACCTGCTCTTAATTCATTTAGAAGCATGACCTTCAACACACGTTTTTATATAACTTAGCATTAAAGTTTTGCTGTTGTTGTTATTAAGATAGGTTTTCATTTGACGTTTCGCTGATCGTTTTTTAGAAAGCCATATATGGAATCACAGTTAGATTGCTTAGCAGGTCGAGTCATCTAGAGGGAATGACAATCCACGAATTGTGGGAGCTACATCGATATCTGCTGTACCGACCTGTGTTGTGTAGCGCCCTATGGTGCGCTACTACCAACCTTGCCCACTAGAGGGCATGGAGGTGAAATTAGATCTTGCATTTGGAGGATAGCTGACGAGATTGGATAAATCGAAACCACCCAACAATAGATCATGAGTGCCTACTACAGGCATTTCTTGGTTTGTTATGAAGTAGTCAACACGGGTTGGACCTCAAAATATTTGGGGCTGTCTCAAAATTGTTCATTTAAACATTTCTAGATTTAAAAATGTTCTGCTTAATGCTATAAATACTGCAGCGACGTACCATAATGTTTTGTTTCAATATCACACATATCTGCGTGAGCAACACTGAACTTCGTTCTATATTTTACATCATAGTTTTGTACAATCTGCTGTTGCTCGCCATATTGAAGGCCGAACATTCCGTAACATATTAAGCATCAACGTGAAAGAAACATCAGCAATGTATGTATATCTGGTTGTTGATACGTGAACGTGTCCCTTGATGATGATTATTACACACCAATTAGATATGACATTATCTCAGATCCCTACTACTATACTTTCGTGCCAATCTGCTGCCACAAATCTAGACGTTAAGATTTGAATGCATTTAAAGGAAATCGCGGCTTGTTGTTAGTTTCAGCTTCAGCGTAGGATATCCATTTATTCGTCGATTAGCCACAAATGTCCAGTAGTTAAGTTAGAGTATACGTATATTGTTCGTGAATATTCGCGTTTTAAAAGCATTTTCGCGATAAAGTGTTGCGTAAGCTTATCTTAATTGAGAATTAATTAGAATAATTTCAAGCGGCCTCAACCCAAACACCAAGGAGGAAGATTAATTATTATTTTTGGAATAACTGTGCTAACTGCATGCGTATATATGGGTATCTTTTTTATTACCACTTTGTTGTTCGTCACCATCAACGAACTTCTTATGCCTCAATATCCTTGATCTGTGTCTTACTGTTATTCGTTGCCGGATATTCTTTTTCAAATATTGCCTAAATCTGGTCAGCAACAATGAAATTCTCAATAACGGTATTTATTACTTCTAGCTTGTTCAAATACTCTGGATCAAGTCTTGGATAGTGTATATAGAGCTGTCGCAGTAGTTATACCATTACGATAATTTATTAGGTACTATTCTTTTTCATTTTACCAAGAACTGTTAAAAAAATGTTAAAAGACGAATAAATTAAAGTCACAACATTTACGGTTAAATTTAAACCACGTTTTGGTGCTTAGCAAAGCGTTACGATCTCTTCCACGTATCTACTGCATAATAGAACGAAATATGAAGATATTGCGGATATTACAATTTTTTAGCTATTTTGTGTTCGCTCACGTTCTTTATGAAAGTAGAAAATCGAATCGTATTTCTGAAAAAGGGTGGAATACATTCATACATACATACGTTTAAAGTAAAACTATAGGTATAGACTTTTTCCAACAAACGTGAATACAGCTTTTACAGAATTCATCTAGATATCGTTTACAAAAGCGCATTTTATACAATCGTGTGATGGACAGTTCACTATACATACATAAGTATGTAGTACATGTGTGTGTATTTGAATCGCACTCGCAATCGTTCTTGCTTGCATCCTTATGAAAATACAGTTTGCAGGTTATACTCCTACATATGCAACCATATACATACGGGGTGTCGTAATCACATACATACAGGATGTTGTAACCACATACATACAGGATGTATCAGCGAGACTGTTCATTAGAAGATTATAGGGTTTTGGCCAAAATACAAATCTGAAAATTCAGAATTATATATAGTCGATTATGTTCTCTCTAATTAAAATATTATTAGATTTTTAGCACTTCCGGTCATACCGGAAGTTGCCATCCACTTTGTTATGTTTAATTGAACACCCTGTATATTTTTACATATTTCGATTTACCTATTTTTAAGTTTTATAAATACCTTTAGTTTTTTTAATTTAATTTTGGCGTTTTGTAGTTATTCGATTTTTTCTAAAAACATTTGCTATAATGAATATTTATTCAAAAAATGAGAGAACAACGATTTTTGGGATATCAATTTAACATTTTCTAACATGTTGGAGTATATTTTGGCGCTGAGAACGGCTGTGTACCAGGGTGCCAGGGAAAATAGGCGTTTTCAAAGATTTATTGTCAAAATCTAACGTCAAAATCACACGTCGTCGTTTGATGCTTATGAGTTAATAATTATGCACCTAAAGGCATTTAACTCGCAAGTTTGGTTCTTCAAAATTTGGAAGAATTAACGTGCCATAGTAAAGTAAGCACACAATGTAGACAGCCGTTCTCGGCTCCAAAACATACTCCAACATGTCGTTTAAGCATATTATGAATTCTAAATTGATATCCGAAAAATCGAGTGATCTCTGATTTTTTGAATAAATGTCGACTATAGGAATTATTTAGAAAAAATCGAATAACTACAAAACGCCCGAATTAAATTGAAAAAACTAAAGGTATTTATAAAGCTTAAAAATAGGTAAATCCAAATATGTAAAAATATACACAGTGTTCCAGTAAAAATAACAAACTAGATGGCAGAAGCGCGAGAAATATAATAATAAATATTATATATAATAATAAATATTTCAGTTGAAGAGAACATAATCGACTATATATAATTCTGAATTTTCAAAATTATATTTTATCCAGAAGCCCATAAACTATTAATGAACGTTCTTGCTGAAGCAATTATTTAGTTTACCCTGCGAAATTGGTTTTATAGCATTACTTTACTTAGTTACTATAAATTATTGTAACAAGTATGTAATATACAAAAATCGTCTTATCGAAAGGCATCTCCTGAACATGCTTTTCTGCACGAAAAAGAACTGTTGTAAGACTAAATTGTATGCCGCAGACGTAAATGTAATTCCCGAATCACTTTAGTTACGACGAACAATTCAATAGCATTAAATGTAATTTGATATTAAACTGATACATTTATTATACTGCACAGTTGCTTTTAGACATATGTAGTTTTAATTGCATTCGAGATATTCGATTTTGTCTTGCCTTCTTGCTTAGTGCTTTCTGTTTAAGTCCATCAAATTAGATTCATAACTCTAGAGCACGTTTTCCCAACATTGCAACAGTTTATTGAGATGAATTTCAGTAAAATTCGTATCTTTATTTTTTTTGGTGCGAAAAGCGGTCTCTTTTGTTTTATATGTTTATTCTCGAAAATATAAAATTAAGACATTTTAACCGTTACCATACTCTCACACTAGATATTTATGTAATGCGATAGTTTTAAGTTGTTTTGGAAGTACACATCGATAGAAATTAATTGTTTTATCTTGTCGATCTTTTCTTTTTGTTCCAATTACATGTGGCTACTGATATAAGGGTGTTACAAAATGTATAATGTAACAAACTTTATTGGGTATGAATTCGATCCAGTTATATCTCAACTAAGCGATCGCACCGAATTTGTAGGATATACTGCAAAAATGAATAAGTACTGAAGAATAGAAGATCACTGTTAAGATGTTGTATGATAATTTTATTGAAACTTAGACGAACTTATTGTGGGATCAATAGAAAAATTGACAACAAGCAAATTACGTGTAAATTTATGAGTATCCAAAAAATTTTGTGTAGCAAATTAGGCGATTTCGTAAAACCGGATAAAATCCAATTTCGTGCAGTGATAAAACACTGCTGGATGGCTAGGAAAACGGCCACGGAAATTCGAAATATTTTACTAGAGGTTCATGACGGATCTATTCCATCATTTTCGAGTTCGACGAGTTCAAACGTGACCGTCAACCGGGCTGTTTCCGGAATCGGCAAGAGATGGCGCACGCAGGTTGACGTGGATTCATTGGTCGACAAGGGCAACCTTTTTTATAGCAACTTTCAAAATTTCAGACGTCTACTATCAATAGTTGTTGTTTAAGAGTGTGTGTTGTGTAGCAATTCAGGCAATTTCGCAAAAACTGATAAAACCCAATTGCGTGCAGTGATAAAACACTGCTGGATGGCGGCCACAGAAATTCGAAATATTTTGCTAGAAGTTCATGACGGATCTACTCCATCATTTTCGACCATCAGCTTCTGGGTGAGCAAGTTCAAACGTAGCCCCACAAGCACAAGTGACGAAGCACGCAGTGGACGCCCAAAAATCGCTACCAACGATGAAATGGTCGACAAGATTCATGATGTCGTGTTAACCGATTGCCAATTGATACTGAAAGAGATAGCAGATACAACAGACATCTCAGAGGAACACGTTGGCCCTATCCTACACGAAATTTTGGGCATGAAAAATCTTTCGGCGCGATGGATACCGCGTTTGCTCACACCGGAGCAAAAACGAAATCGGGTGACTGTTTCGGAGGAACGTCTGGCCAGGATTCAACGCAATCCAAGCGATTTCTGCATGCGTTTCGTAATCGTGGATGAGACTTGGATCTACCACTACATACCGGAGACCAAGTAACAGTCGAAGTAGTGAACTTTTCTGGGCGAATCAGCTCCGAAGAAAGCAAACACCGTTCTATCGGCCGGCAAGGTCATGGCGATTATTTTTTGGGGTTCCCAAGGTGCGATCCACATCGACTATCTGCATAAGGGAAGGACGATCACGGAACAATACTACAGCAATTTACTGACCCGACTCGATACAGTATTGAAGGAGAAATGGCCTCGTTTGCAGTGGAAAAAAGGACTTTTCCACCACAACAGCACCGGCTCATTCATCCCGCATCGTCGTCCAAATTAAATGAGTTGCGCTACGAATTAGTCTGGCAGCCTCCATATTCACCGGACCTACCCCCAGCGACTTTTTCCTATTCCCAAACCTGAAAAAATCGCTGGCAGGAAAGAGATTTGCCTCAAATGAGGGTCATCGCCGCTACTTATGAGTCTTTTGCAGACCTCAAAACATTCTACTTTTCCGACGGCTTGAAGAGATTGGAGCACTGTTTGAAAAAGTATATTGATCTTCGAAGAGACTACATCGAAAAATAAAAATTAAAAAGCACACCAATACTGTGCTTTTCTTGTCGATTTCGGAAACATTTCAGGTCGCCCTCGTATAGTCATACTTGAAAAACGTCGACCATTGCCAAAACAAATTAAACTAAAAATACCTCTAATAAGCATTCATGGTATACATATTACAGGAATTATGCTAATAGCAAACGTGATAAGGAAGTTAACTATTATAAAATATAATTTCTGCCTACTAGGTGTCATCACCATTCCTCCAATACTAAGTAGGATCTAATGTTCAGCTGGACGTTGATAACGGCTCCAAAAAATACATGTAATAGGCGCTCATGGTATATTCTTAGAAATTACCCTACAAGCGAGTGCAATCAAAATAGATTAAGCAGTAGGACTCAACCACGTGTTTTAGATCTATCCGATCTTGTCAGGGATCCTCTAGTGGGTCACAAGTCGTATTCCCTGTATAAAATTAAAAGCAGTAAGGCTATATAAGGCCGGTACTTCGTTCGTATTTTGTATGTCAGATCGCTAAATTAGATCAGACCTCACATAGTATTTGTTCTAATCTTTCACTGATCCCCTATTTACTGACGCAAGTTGTTCAGCATCAAGTACAAGACTAAATAAAAATAAACTTAACGGTCTGCAAGCTTGATGTTCACGTTGATGTACGCTCACCTGGCGTAGTTAGCAACGTTACAGAGTTCAGTATTAAATTACGACTCTCATTGCAGTTCTAAAATCTTATTTGCGGTAGCGACGTTTCGGTGGCTGATTTTTTAAGATATAACTGTCGTCACCGCTAGTTAATTGAATATCGTTTATGAGATCGATAGCTTGTATAAAATTCATCAGGCAATTATTATGGAAAAGTTTTCACCAAAAATGTTGAGCGCGAACCGATATTTAAAAGTTTTGAAAGTCACTGACCTTAGTTATTCGAATTATAATTGTGATTGTAATGTTTTAAGGATTTTACCAGCAATATTATTTTGATGCAGCTCAACATTTTAACTTTATAGCTCACAGCATTTATTTGCGAAAACTTATTTAATCTACCGATATTGAAGTTCCTCAAACGCTTCCACTTTCGATCATTCTCACGCGCAAAGTAAACGTAAAAGTTTTGTAACCTAAAACGTACTGTGAAATTAAGATGTTCGTAAGGTTCAGTTTTCCATCTCTTTAACAGTTTTGAGAACATGGGATTATCAGGAGAGATTTATCTAACATAAGATACAAACTTTGCCAATTTCTTTGAATTTTGCTAACAATAAGTAGCCTTCTTTTCATTTTTTATATAATTCTTAACGTAAACGGTGAAGCGTAGCTTGAAATTAAATTTAAGTTTAATAAACTCTTCTCTTTCTAGTATGTGTGTGAGCTTTTGTATTTGCACTCCACCTGAAAATTAATTAGAAAGTTTGAGGAGTATCTCGATTTCTCGATATACCAAAACAGCTGCTGTTTAGTAAAACACTATGGACATTAATCTCGAATACCGTTTTGCGTTGATTGGATATTACTAATGTAATTTGTATGCCTTTGCGGCACACCCAGTTTCGCACTTGCTTTGTTTTGAGAGCAAATGAAGTAAAAAACGTGGGAGTTGTACCAACATTTCCGTATCGTATCCCTGGTCAAAAAGCGTTTGCTTAATTAAAATGTT
Organism: Holotrichia oblita; assembly: GCA_023690525.1. NCBI lineage: Eukaryota > Metazoa > Arthropoda > Insecta > Coleoptera > Scarabaeidae > Holotrichia > Holotrichia oblita. Next base: position 68,341,014 of record CM043015.1, read on the forward strand.
GATTTTCCTGTCAAACGAACAAGTAAAACAAACATTATCTCAAAAGGTATGTACTTAAATTAGACAGCTACATGGTTCTTCCTGCCTAGAATGTAAATTTTATCTTGTTAAAAAGCCGCTGTCCTGTATTTTAGAATTAAAATTTTAGAATAAATGATATAGTGAGACTGCACATAAAATTTAAAATGTTCTTGTTTTCATACAATTACAGATCTGTTCAATTAGCAACAACGTTTTAGTTATAAAAACAATCTTATTAAGATTAAACCAGAGAGGCCTGAAGCAGCAATTGTTTAATTTTGAGAATAAGATGTCAATATGTGTTTTTCAAGTAAATTTATTATCTATAGTCGATACTCAATAAGCGGACACTATTTTTCGCATTATAAACGCAGTTGTTCAGTTCGAGTGTCGAGCGATAACATTGCACTCTAGTACAAAGGTAGATAAATAGGCTTCCTCTTTATTACTTTCCAGTAAATTATCTCTCGGCCATTCAGTTATCTTTTCCACAGTGAGGTTAACCGTTTGCTTAATAGAGTCGGGAGAGTCCTCTTCCACAAAAAACATCGTTTCATCGGCATAATCCAAAGTTAGGCGATTACCGTCCCTTAGGCGTTCGACAGCATAGAGATCATTAAAATTTACAATAAACAACCCTGAAGTATATAGCCCTATCGAATTAAGCAGCGCTAGAGGTAACTACCCTGTTTGCGTCCCGGTTTACAGCATAAAATTTCCAGCTTATAATAAACCTCTGGTGGCCTACACTGTAACCTTCATAGTTGTACTTATGGAAATATGGAAGTTTTACATTTAAATATAAAGGAACGAACGTGTATTAAAAACATTACGCAAAATGCAGAATTTTAAATTAATTTGCAATAACTCAAAAACCCCTGAAGATATATTGAAGATAAGACCGAAAGAAGACCGAAACCTAATACAGTGTATTGCTAAATCGATTGTAGAATCCAAAAAATGCAATAATATACATGATCTTCCATTTAAATTAAGAAAGTTGATGACTATTTCCAATTGTACCACAAGTTCGACGACATTGAAAATATTTTAGAACAAGAAAAGTTAATAAGTTATCCTTAGCCTGTAAGGTTCGAATTCATAAATACTTAGAGTCCTTGGAGACTTCTAATGAACCGGTTTCGCGGTAGAGCTTGTACATATATCTTAAAACGAATGTGTTATAACTACAGACACACATATTAATGCCGAAAAAAAAATTAGTAGGTACATTACAAATAGTATTTATATAGCAAAAGTACACTACCTAAATTAAACCAACACACAATCCACAAGTTAATAGCTTAGCTTTTGTTGTTTAACATTTCCAAACACAAATAAAACAGAAATGAAAATTCTCAAACATTAATGCTAAATAAACCACGTGAAAACGTGTAAATACCGTTAAATACCAAATATAAACAACAAGTAAGACAATACAAACTTTACGAACTTGATAAATATATACATATTAAATTCCCTATTATAAGCGTCCTGTTGCGTCATCTAGAGCTGGTAGGAAATACGAAATGTTTGTTTTGTGTATTTAAGAGGATCTAGTTGGTCCTACTTACAGGATTTCCACCCTTTCCTGAAATCTTTGTTTGTAGGTAGCACAAACTGTTTATTTATGTACATTATTCAAGCGATCAAAACATCATGAAGAATTTTGAAAAATCGATAAAGCACAGTCTAGTACTTTAAGCAAAACTTGTAAACAGCAAACATTAAATTTACTTAGAATCGGTGCATATTAGATACATATACGGATATGTTAAAAAATGTTAAACAAAAGATTAGGATGTTCAATAAAAAAATCAGACCTTGCGTATTGAAATTTGAAATATTCAATAAATTATTTTAACTCTTCTATAAAATCACAGAACATCGGTATTATATTGGAATAAAGTATAGACATGCTTCATTCAATTAACAAAATAACATGCGTTCAAGTTCAAAAATTATTGAGACTTTAGATATTAGATATGAGGGCCGTGGCACTGCTGCCTCTAGTCACCCCGACCTGCATGGGTCTATTGTAACCTTGCCCTTCTAGTTATTAAACTAGTTGAAGGCTTTTGATGAACTTTAGAATTAGACTGGGATTTTGGTCCTGGATGTCAGTAGGCGTTAGAAACGGGCTACTGAAGTGTTACACAAAATATGTTCTGCCGTCTCTAGATCTTCTTGACATAGAGGGCAAATTTGATCTTCAGCTTTTCCAAGTTTATGTAGGTGATATGTCAGGGCCACATGACCTGTCAGAAACCCTACCAGCAGTCCAAGGCGATTCTGATAACAGTGCTTTCTCCTGCTTTTGTCTTGGCGTATTCTGCCAGTGGGAGGCCTTTCTGTTGACCTCCCATTTGTTAACTGCTTGTTTCAAGTGGCTCTTTTGTAGTTCACAACAGGGATAAAGACCAATGAAAGGCATTTTCGCTGCTTCTTTGACAAGCTTATCTGCCTTTTCGTTCCTTTCGATCGATTTAGACAAGTGAGTCTTTGGATTTGTTGAAGCTGTTGTTGTACGGTCTTCTGTTTTTTTGGCCACCATACCAAAGCAGCATAGGTGATCATGGGTCTTATAATTGCCGTATACATATTACCAAGCAGCTTTCGGCATGTTAGCGATGCCTTTATGGCGTTTTTTTCTGTAAGTAGTTGATGTGATGGTTGATATGATTATTGAGACATATTAACTTTGTTTGTAGAACCAGTTTGGTAGTCAGAAATCGTCAGAAACCCCGATGTTCAGCAGAAGAGTGTATACGCAGAAAACATGTACGCTTGGTTTTGATAGTTAACTATTGTATTCAACAAAGATCTACATTTCAGCAAAATTAAAAATTCTAAATTCTGAAATGACAACTTAAAATGAAATTAAAGTTGTACGTCATTCTTTTTTTCATTAGATATTCTCGGGAGGCTGTATCTTCCGTTGATACACTTTACGGACACACTATACACATAAATGTATTTAAGTAGCGAAATTTATGCAAATAAAAATTATTTTGGAAATTTTTGAGAGCTTCTCCCGTTAAAGTTACGTTCACGATAAACGGGACAATACCATGGCAGTTATGCTAATTTACTTTCTTTCCTTTCTTCGTGAATGTATGTAGGCTTAATGATAAAAGTTATCAACCAATTTATATTTCCGCTATTGAGACATTTGCACCTTTTTGTTTTACATTTCTGATTACAAAAACATTTATGATAGCCTTGATGAGCCTTCTCTCCTTCCATAGTTTAAAAGCGTTCTACCAGCTGTCTTTAGCGATACTATCAAAAAAACACTTACCGGCGATGTCAATCTCTTTTTCTGACTGAAACCTTTTTCCTCCCAAATGTTTTTTGAGCTCAAAAAATAGCCAGAAGTCACACATTGCCAAATCCTGTGAGTAAGGAGGATGTTCTATAATTTTGATTTTCTTTTCCGCTAAATACTGAACAGTTGTTCCTACTGTATGGGACGACGAGTTATCGTGATCTAACTTGATTTCCTTGCTTGACACTTTACTGAACACAGTAGACAAACAATTTTCAACATACCATTTAGCCGTAACTGTCTTCTGATCTTCTAATTTAATTGCGGCCACTAAACCCGTACTTCTAAAAAATACTGCGTACATAACTCTTTTCCTTGCTCGTTGTTTTTACACTATCGTCGGCGTTTTCTGAGTTTCATGTATCCAGATTCAGCTTTCATCGTCAGTTACAATTTTAGAAATAATTCGTTGGCCTCCAGCATTCAACATATCTAAAGTTTGTTGGCAGATTCTAAGACGTCCTGCTTTTTGTAAATCTGTCAGATGATGGAGTAAAAACCGAGTTACAACCTTTTTCAAATATAAATGTTCGTGCAATATGGATCTCACTTGCGACCATCTAATCTTCAGATTAGACTCTATCATTGCATAGGTAATGCGGTTGTTCTCTTCCACCATCTTCTTCACCGCAGCAATGTTTTCGGGGTTAACAGCAATTAAAGAAGGAACAGCCCCTTTTCTGTGTACCACCGACTTGCAACCTGGTTCAAATTCTTTATACCATCTATAAACAGTAGCCAATGATTGTGCGAGATCCCCAAATGCCGATTTTAAACTTTCCTCACACTCATACGCGCTCAAGCCTTTCTGGAAGTCATAGTAAATCATTATCCGAAAGTTTTCTCTCGTGATAATTCCATCGAAAAAATGGATTTTCGATAAGAAAAGGTTATTCTATGGACTATTTCTCATACACTATTCAAGCGAAAGTAATAGATTTTTCATTACTTCCTTTGTTATATGCATTGCATTATAGTTGTAATTTACTTTCCTGTAAATTTATTTTATTACTTTCCATTTATCTTCAGAATATTTAGCAGTAAAATATCTGAAAATCATGTATCAATATATTTCATAATTCGTTATATTTTAAATTTACAACCGAATTCCATCTAACAGATGCAGTTTTTCATGGTGCCTGTAGCGATAGTTTCAGTTGATCGCATTTTATAGATTATATTGGTTAAATATGGCTTTCTACACAAGTACACATTTTATTTTTCACATCATTGATTGAAATTGCTATTTCGTTTTCAAAATAAAAGTCGTAAGTTGATAAAGAGTTAATTGAATTCAGCTCGCAAAAAAAATGATTAGTTGTTTCTGTTTCGCTACAATATACACAAATGTACATATATTTACATACATATTCGAAAAGTATGTAGAATATACATATATGTCAATAAATTATATCCCTCATGACTTTCCCAGAATTTAATTTGAACAACTTTCTGAAATTCTCACGTAATAATCTCGTAATTGAATATCTAACTGTGAGATTTCCGCAGTTATTGAAGAAGAAATAGAAATAGAATTTTGTATATTAGATCTTGGGCTACATATTGTACATTACCACATTTCAATTTTAATTCTCGTAAATGTGGTATACGATGAAAGACCTCATCGTATAGCATCTAAATCACTAACTTGAAAATTGATTGACGATGTTTGAAAGTAATTCACTAATTCTTATCTGAAAGTTGAAGAGAAAATTGTGATTGATAGAATTAACGATGTGCTTAAATAATTTCCAAAAAAAAAAAGAAATATATGAAATAAATTTTTTTTAACACGTAGTTCTCGTGTTTGTGGAAAATATACTTTGAGATTATTTTTTGTAAGTTTACAAAGTAGGGCGCAAAGTAGGCAATAATACTTGTCGCTTCTGTCTGTAGTATTTCATAATTCACTATATTGCGTATGAAATATAAAAGATGCCGGAAATATTAGAGAAAAGGCGGTTCTTATAACCCGGAAGTGTAGAAAGTAGAAATATAAAATATACAGCAGTTATTCATTATTCCTTAGATGACATATGGAATTGGTATAAATCTAGATAACTAACCACGTACTTCTGTAGACATTCTAGCGTAGCACATGTTTATTGTATTTAATCGTCCACTAAGGAAGAGCAGGCTTTCAGAATTATGGAAAAGGAGTCATATTCTTCTCGTATTTAGTTACAGTTAGAGTAATTAATTTTAGACCGATCACAATTTTATCATAGATTATGTTGGGCAGATTGTGCTGAGTTCCATCTGCTTATGTCCTGAATTTTGAATAAATAAATATTGGCATTGTATACATGATACAAATAAACAGCTACACTTTCAAAAAACTTTCAAAAAATTCTATATGGTACCAACGTATTTTATAGATGTATTTTATAAAACTAGAATAGAATTTTATTTAGTGTTAGTAAGTGCTCGTTTTATATTGCTTTATCGTTGTACAGCAAAGTAGAATATTTTAGTAGTATCCACTTAGAATTCAATAAGCGAATGAATTAATGTAACGTTGGCATGCAGCCAGACATTCTTATTTTTTAATCTTAAATATAAAGTTGGCCTTAGACGAAAGTAAACAGGAATAACATCACGAAAAGTACGAAGAAAGTGTTAAAAGATGTCACATTTTTATTCCAGAAATTTTTTGTAAAGAAATGCCGAGAATTTTCATAATTAAAGAAATTCTTGCGGACATTTTTGTCAACTTTCAAAGCTTCTTATAGGGTTTTAACAGTAATGTACACATTACTCGCGCGGAATTCTAATATGGGGATAATAAAAAAAGGAACACTAAGTGCTTCATAGTCGCTATTAAAGTAAGATTTCGTCACATATTATTTAAGTTAATTAACTGCTGTCACTGTAACTTGGATAACTCGTGATGTTAATCTACTATGATATAAAATGATATCGGTATAATAATAAAATACATATACCTATAAAGAGCAAATGATTTGTAGAACAGTTCATTGGAAAACACATTATTTAATGATACTGTGTTGGTTGAGTTTCTTTCAACTTGGATCCCTTTCATTTGATAAGAATTTGATAATGATTCCATAAAATTTTCAAAGAATTCTATACATACATAATTATTAGTTTTTAAAGTCAACCGGGCTGTTTCCGGAATCGGCAAGAGATGGCGCACGCAGGTTGACGTGGATTCATTGGTCGGCAAGGGCAACCTTTTTTATAGCAACTTTCAAAATTTCAGACGTCTACTATCAATAGTTGTTGTTTAAGAGTGTGTGTTGTGTAGCAATTCAGGCAATTTCGCAAAAACGGATAAAACCCAATTGCGTGCAGTGATAAAACACTGCTGGATGGCTGGGAAAACGGCCACGGAAATTCGAAATATTTTACTAGAAGTTAATAGCGGATCTACTCGATCATTTTCGATCATCAGCTTCTGGGTGAGCGAGTTCAAACGTGGCCCCACAAGCACAAGTGACGAACCACGCAGTGGACATCCAAAAACCGCTACCAACGATGAAATGGTCGACAAGATTTATAATGTCGTGTTAGCCGACCGCCGATCGAAGCTGAAAGAGATAGCAGAGACAACAGGAATCTAAGAGGAACGCGTTGGCCATATCACGTACACGAAATTTTGGGCATGAAAAAGCTTTCGGCGTGATGGGTACCGCATTTGCTCACACCGGAGCAAAAATGAAATCGAGTGACCGTTTCGGAGGAGTATCTGGCCAGGGTTTAATGCAATCCAAGGGATTTTTTCATGAGTTTCGTAACCGTGGATGTGATTCGAATCCACCACTACATACCGGAGACCAAGGGATAGTCGGAGCAGTGGACTTTTCCGGGACAATCAGCTCCGAACAAAGCAAACACCGTTCCATCGGCCGGAAAGGTCATGGGGATTATTTTTTGAGATTCCCAAGGTGCGATCCTTATCGACTATCTGCAGAAGGGAAGGACGATCACGACAGTGATTTATGACCCGATTCGATGAAATATTGAAGGATAAATGGTCTCGTTTGCAACAAAAAAAGTGGTTTTCCACCACGACAATGCACCGGCTTATTCATCCCGCATCCTCGTGACCAAATTGAATGAGTTGCCCTACAAATTAGTCTCATCCTCCATATTCACCGGACCTAGCCCCCAGCGACTTTTTCCGACCGCTTGAAGAGACTGGAGCACCGTTTGAAAAAGTGTATTGATCTTGGAGGAGACTATATAGAAAAATAAAAATAAAAATCACACCAATACCGTTCTTTTCTTGTCGATTCTGGAAACATTTCAGGGCGCCCTCGTAGAACTTCTTTCAACATTTTATTTTATTTCTGGTTCGTCTTCTCTTACTTCCAATTTTTCTTTTTTTATCCCTTTTCTGAGAATATTATAGTGAATGTGCTCCTTGGGATGAAGTCTTCGGGTGTTTTCGGGTTGATAAGTTTACACTTGACGTTTAGCTGATATCCTGTCAGCTTCTTAGGAGGGTTTCTAAAGAGTAATGTTGTCTTCTTGATAGATATGGCTATGTTGTTCGTTCTTGTTGACTTACATCCTCCTTCTTCTTCTCTTTTCGTCTTTGTCGTATATCTTTATTACTCCTGCCAAATAAAGATCAGCTGCCTGAGGCGCACACAAAGGCATATGCAAACTTATGTATATGCAATTGCAGAAAGAGTTACATCGGACGGACAGGAATTAGTAAGTATCCAGTAGAGGATTAAAGAACATCGACGAGATACCCAACATGGATATACCGAAAGATCTAAAGTAGCTGAACGCCTGATTCAAAACGGAGACCATCGCATAATTATGACAACGCTAAAGTCTTAGCCACAATTACGCAATACCATCAGAGATTGATGGATCTCTGGAAATTATGCAGAATCCAAGTATCTTCAACTGAAACTATGGGTAGATGGGTACAAACTGAGCAATACTTAGCGAATAACTAAGATCGTCGACGTAACCATAACTCGCAACGGATGCGGCTCATCGAACTGTAACAAAACAGCGAAGCAAAGAAGAAATAATGTAGGTATATAACGAGGAGCAGAAGACAACAACGTCAATCTTTATAAACCTTGTGAAGCAGCTAATAACATGATCAACGAAACGTCAAGTGTAACCTTATCTACGCGACAACATCAACGGAAGACATCAACGCAGTAAACGCCGGTCGTGATAACCTACGCTCCACTAATGTGCTCATTTACTAGTAGGACCTATCATTGTTGTTTTCAAGTAAAAAGAGGCAGAAAAATCAACTACATTTTCATGCTCTTGATGTGATGTTCAATGTTCAATGTAGATATTTAAATGATTCAAAACTTTATTTCTTGTTAAGTTTTCTTTCCACGAATGGCCACAAAATGTGCGGCAATCTGTGATATTGCATGCTTCTAGAAAGTTATGTTGTATGGTGAGCGCGTTATAAGAGTGTATACTGCTACTCTCTAAATGCGACCCAAACCGAAAATGTAACCCTAAATTTGTTTTAATCACCATTGGTTATCTAGACAAAATACCTCGTTTGTAGAATAAGTTGTGTGTTTGAAGAATTGTTCTACATATGTAAATTCAAAATACATACGGCAAAATGGAATTAATCTCAGTAACGTGTATTATATCTACGGTTTGTAACAGCAGTTGATAACAGGGTAGTATGAAAGTTTATTATTTATGACTAAGTTTGTACCGAGCCAAAATCAGTGGATTCTAAAGTCTGTGCATTGCCGTTAGATTATTAATAGCATTAAATCATTCAACGTGTAATGTAACCGTTTACATAATCTAGGTTTAGGAAAGTACAGCAACTCTTGTGGTTATTCAAAAATTAATTGTGAAGATAACGTCCGAGATTTGAACAGCATTTAGAAATTTACATTCTAGCTCTTATACATATTTAATTCTTGTAACACACGAAACCCACAGATTATATCAAGAAACTAAGCCAACTGTTAATAATTGGAATGCAAGTTTAACTAAGAAATTAATAGTTTTGTTAACAGTGATATTAAATCATGTTTGCCTGAATTACATACTTATAATTCTACAATCAAGGGATTAACCTAGTTGTTGATGAATTGGCACACAATTCTAACTGACAAGTCTATAGCTTACTTAACATTATTATAAATTCTATCTCTTTGAACTACACACACTTTGAAACACACACATCATATAAATAGAAGTGAAATACTTCGAGAATATGAATGAAATAAAAAAGTAATAAATACCTTATGCACTATTTATTCAGATATTAAGTAGTATCGATTAGTGAAAGTCGGGATTAAAATGAAACGTCGAAACTGAGCGGAAATCCTGCAATAAATCATTCAATTGACTTAGAACATGTCCAGCCAAGCTCATTCTCTTGCGTAAATTGACACTCTCATTAGTTTTAAAGAAACCAACCTCTTCTGTAGGGGCTCGAAAGTTCCAGAACTTTATTCAATGACTCATTTAAAGACTTTCTCTTCCGGATGAATTGGAGCTTTGTCAAATGGAATCAGGACTTTTACTTTATTCTCGGAAATTTTAAAATCTTTGTTTAGTACCTTTTGTTTCCTGTTATTCGAGTAAAGCTTTCAAATTCGCCTCACCAAAATTATATATTTGTTAAGTTTGTCACTTTTCTACCTTTATAAAAGTTTCCGATTTTTCTCTTAAAAACTTCCACTTTGGCCCAAAGGTTTCTTTATTTGTTAGGTTATAACGTCTACTGAACCTAAACAGCCAACTTGAACTGGCTTTAAATTCGCTTAGTGCTAAGTGTGTGGGTTGTAGTAAAGACTACAATCCAAAGGTACAAAGCCGAGAAAACATTCGCATTTTTTCACAGTCGCTTCTTTCTTAATGAAGTTGTACTGTAATACGGAAACCATAGCAATAATTTCTCATGCATGATATAATCATCTAGCTCTAATTGCACTCGTATTTAACAAACATGTAAACAGAGATTTTCCACATTAATTATCCTAACAAATTTCAAATCACTTTAGCGAGCGAAAGGTCATTAACCTTTGATTTAATTAAAAATATGAGAGAAAGAGCCCTATTATTAGAACACCCACGTTAAATTGTATCTGCATTATTAATTGCTAAAGTTACAATTAGAGCTGATTGTTTTGTAAATCATCTATTTTCAGAGCAAAATAAATTAGCAGCTGACCAACTAAGTCTAGACGGATATCTCGCGTAAACAAAACATTTATGGACGATTTGTCTATAATTACAAAAGTTTATAGATATAAGGTAATCTAAAGAAAGAACAAGTCGATTCAAAATTGACTGCTAAGATGTGCCAAAGTAAAGAATATGTAAAAACGAAACAAGTTATATCCGTATAAAATATCTGCCTTGATAAACACACATTTTCTTACCGGTATAATCTGTACTATCCAACTATGAAAATGTACAGTTACCTGCAAATCAATTCGAACATGTCTAAATAGAGAAATATCTTGCGCTCAAAATTTTATTCTAAATAGTCAGAGGGCCGGCGTACCCCCTTGCCTAGTGAGGAAACATTGGAATGACCGTATTAAATATTACAATTTAAAAACTTCAAGCTATCACTGCTACTCTCGCTATCTAGCTTTTGTGTGTGTATAATTCTGTTCAGTACTTTGCTGCCAATGGCAGGTCTTACTTTGCTCCCAATGATAAGTCGTTCGATTAATCATCCGAGAAAAATGACACCGTTGTTCCAGTGAATTGAATCGCTTCTCCTATGGTTCCGCCACAACGACACTTAACCGCCTACCCATTGCGACTATCTACGCGTTTACTATATTCGCGGCTATTATTCGAAAATTTAACAAAGATATTGATGTAGATATAATTAAATTCTATTTAATAAAAATCAATGTACTTATATTAAGAGATTTTTAGCATGTAATTAGTGTTTCTACTCATGGTTATATATATAAAGCAAAAGCACATTAGATAGGTCACTGCAGGCATGAATTTGGACATCATTAAGCGTGATACTTCCTAACAAGATTCGTTATTGTAGATGAAACTTGAGTTCACCATTATGATTTTGAATCAAAAAGACAGAATATGGAATGAAGGCACAAGGATTTATCACCCCTTTGAAAGTTTTGTGCAACAGCATCTGCAGGAAAGATTATGGTCACAGTTTTTTTGGATGCTAAAGCAATTAATCTTATAGACTTTTTACCATGTGATTAGACTATAACTGGGCAACATTATTCCAGGTAGCACGTAAAACATTTTGAAAAGGTTTCCTAAGCGTTAGCAAAAACATTTATATAACGTTTAGGAAACGTCTTAATGTCACAAAAATAAAACGTTATAATTTAATGTTCCATAAACATTCTGTAAACGTTACATGAGAAAAATTTAGTAACGTTGGAAAATGCAAAAATATTTTTATAAAGGAGTACAATACATTAAATTTTGACGCCACTTAATTGCCATAGTTTAGTTTCTGATAACGATGCAACTACAAAAATATGTAACATATCCGATTTAAATTAATAGCAGTAAAGTGAAGAATATGATGTAAATTCGTACTCTATCAAAAAATAGGAAGGTAAATAAACAGTTATAAGTTAATTTTCTAATTTCTACAACGTAAACTTCGTATCATTATTCATTATCTATTAAAAAATTTATACGTATCAAACATGTGTTAACACGTTGTATTTTCACCGTCGAACTAATTAAATATAACGATATGTTTTTAACGTTGCATTAACGTTTAGTGCGTAACGTTTAGGCAACGTTATTTTAACATTTATAAACGTTGAACGTTGCAAGTAACCTTTATTTAACCTTTTAAAAACGTTTTCGTGTTACCTGGCATGCTGCTTTAATTTCAGAAATGCGTAATTCCATCAGAGAAAAAAGGAGTGAAAGATCCAGACGTGACGTACTGTTTCATAAGGACAACGCTTTAGCCCACAGAAAATGTGTTTCAATGACCGCAATTCATAATGCAAGCTTCAAAATTTTCCAACAGCCACGCTATTCTCCAGATTTGGCCCCTAGAGACTTCCATGTATTCTCCAAACTCAAATAACACCTTCGTGGGATTCACTTTCGGGATGATGAGACACTGATGATAGAGGTGAACGAGTGGTTTGCAGCCTAAGACGAAACAATTTTTTCTGAGAGCATTAAATCTCTTTACCATCGTTATGTTAAGTATGTCAACGTCTTAGGGGACTATGTTGAAAAATAAAAAAATCTGCGTTTCCAAGTCGTTTCATTTTATGTCAAGGACAATAATATCTGAGCTGCCCTCATTACAGCGTATGTTCTGTTGCAGTAATGTCACGAAACGCCCCGTATATATTTCGAAAAATAAGACTCGTGTATCTTTTGTTTTATCTCTAATTCGCGTTAAAAAGTAATTCTTTTATTAATGATCGTGTAATTTAGATAATTATTCCATAATAATTCTGACAGCGCACCTTGGACTCGACCATCGGCCATTTAGTAGCATTTATAGATTTCATATAAGTAAAAAATAAAGAGAGTAGTGTATGCTTTATGATTTTCGTATGTATATGTATGTACATGTAAACAATATATCTCATAATTACTAATAAGAAGTTTGGAATATTATTTCAATGTGTGTATTATTGTTCTTTAAATTTATTTATATTATTTATTTTTTACGTTTATTACGTTTTATTTGCTTTGAATCGAAATACATACAGGGTGAGGCACCACATTCGCCTCGGTTGATATAAAAAAAAACGATAACAGATATTTAAAATTTTTTATTGGAGCATGTGTAGGTCCATTAGGAGCATGTTCTAAAATTATTTTGAAATATACAGGGTGTTCCAAAATAAAGTTACACATCAAAGTTATCAAAATTTAAATGGAACACCATGTATTATAAAGGCAAGTTACTATTATATTCCCTATACCTAAGTTCAATATTTTCTGAGATATTTAACAATTTTTGAAAATGTAGATCAATATTTGAATGAGTACCTGGCGTACGTGTTAAAGTTTCGTGTTTCAAGTTGTATTATTTCATTAGCACAACCATTACATCTAATGCTAAATTAAAGATGTTTTCTAAAAATTATACAGGGTGATTAAAATCTTACCTCTAACTGTGGGTACCATTAATGCTCAATAACTTGCTTATTTTAAATGGAACACTCTGTATCTAACACCGTCATTCGATTTTAATTTTATTTCTCTTTTAAATGTTATTAAGGTTTCCAATATCTATCTCTTATAGTTTTTTTGTAAAAGTTAATTTAGTGTTTTAATTGGGGATTATGTACTAAAAATTTGGCTAAATTAAGGTAGCTTTGACATGATGACACTAATTTCAGATATTAATATCTATTGTCTACTTAATTTTTGAAAAGTAGGCAGTGGTCCAATGGACGTTGCTTCATATTTATTGGAAACAAAACAAAAATTCACCAATACATGTTTTATTACATACAAATTTTCATCATAAACTTAATACACTACACAATACTGTTCGAATGAATTACTTGATTGCTAAGTACTATGTCTGTTACAAAGTAATTAAACGTTAGTTGCTTTTTTACTCGTAAAGTGATGTTCGCTGCGTTGCTTTCTCTTTCAAGCCTGCATCTTAAAAATCGATAAGTCTAGAATTTCCATGCGGTTATCTTCATTATCCCTATTATATTTATGAAACATGTTTAAAAAATATACTTTTTTAGTAAAAAAAACATTAATTTTATAAAGGATATTGACCATGTGCGATCTAAGTATTAACTTTACGTCTTTGTTTTAAATCAGGCAGAAAAACATGTGCCACTGTTTCTGAGAATGTATTAAAGCACTATTCGTAATTAAACAGCAACAACTATAACATTTATTTACGACGAGGTAACGAGCTATAATGACTCCTAGTACAAAAACATCTTAAGTAAGGTTTTGTTTTCTATTTTATAACCGAGAAGGAAACGAGATTTGTGTACAATAGGTACCATGATTCATTCGGTGTACGTTTGGTATAATTTTGTATTTGTATTATACCGTTCATGTAAAGGAAAGGTTTGGCTATACATAACTGTCCTTGGATTGTAAATTATATCACTTATATTCATAGAGAATTACATTTCGTGTTAGGAGATATTATTTATATGTGTAGGTTATCTAAATTGCTATTCTATTTTCAATTTTAGGAATATTGTTTCACATCATCGTTTTACGTTTCAATCAGAAAAAAATAATCGATGTAAGGCGACAAGAAAAGAAATAGGTTTCTACTCTAAACATTTCCAGCATAATTATCTCAAGAAGTTACATTAATAAATTGCTATTTATTTTAGAAAAACTTTTAAAACTATCCAGGGTGACTGGTAATTAAACTTCATACTTTACAGCGTCTTAGTAAAGATCATTTGCAATAGATATAGCCCAATTTGGCTTATCGAAGAGTCACTCGTTTTCTAGATATTGTGTTTTTTTTTGTTTTTTCGAAGTTCACTACTTACTCTCACTCAAACTTAAAATTTACAAAAATAATGGAACTTTTTCCCAATTTTTCAGTTTATCTGGCTAGAGGACATCGCAACACACATTATTTATCGATGATAATTATGTTAAATATGTACTTGGAAAAATTAAAAGAAAAAAAATTAAAACTTCCACTTTGAATGAAACTGTAGACACAATCATTACCTTTGTTACTATTTATTTACCGATTGTGTCTACAGTTTCATCAAAAGCGGAAGTTTTATTTTTTTCCCAAGTATTTAACGTAATTGTACCGATAAATAATGTGTGTTGAGATGTCCTCTAGCCAGACAAACTGAAAAATTGAGAAAAAGTTCCATTATTTTCGTAAATTTTAAGTTTGAATGAGCAGTGAACTTCGAAAAAACAAAAAAAAACACAATAGGTATCTCAAAAACGGGTGACTTTTAAATAAGGCAAATTGGGCTATATCTATTGCAAATGATCTTTACTAACACGCTGTAAAGTATGACCGTTTCATTACCAGTCACCTTGTATAAGTAAGTAAAAAATTTAAAACCACAAGTTCTTACTTTTCCGGTACCTATACTTTCACAGGCCTTGACCCTAGCCAAGACTTTTTGTTAGGTACATTATTATTTATGCCAAACTTTAATATCTTCCCCAAATTTAAACATACGGTGTATCTTTTATAATAAGCGATATCCTCATAGTGCTTTGCAAATTTGAAACAGCCCTATATACAGGATGCCCTGATTTCGTAGGGACTACATGGGTAACTTTGGTATTTGAAGACATAGAGAGATGGTTAAATTAGCAAAAAGGTGTAGATTTAAAAGCTCAGTAAGAATCCATTTTCAAATGTTACTTGTCATGCTTCATTTGTTTAATATTGAAGAAAAACTAAAATCTCTTAATCTCTTTTATTTGCCGTAACCCTTTTGTTACTTGAGATATTAAGATGCGCTTTGAAGCAATTCAAATTGTAATCTAAATACTTTTATTGACGCTTAATAAAACAAATTTCTTTTACCCAAATTTTTAGTAATCTCACCTAACCTCAAAATTTTAAAATGAAACCGTGCAATTTTTGTGGCTCTTTTAAAAGGAGATTTTTTTCTGAATGCAATCATGTATCACATGGTATGAAAATTTTGTCAAAATTTGGAAAACTAAGCTTACCCTGATTACGGGTAGACATCACAACTTTTTGTTTATCGTGTTATCTCTGAAAACAAAAATCCAATACGTCATAGCTTTTGGTATCTGTTGTTTGGCTTGTGATTAACCGTAATTGTTTCGTACGCAGCTCTCTCCTCAAATTGCTTTCTAGCCAGCATTTAATGTGTCAAAGCCACCGTATCGTGTTTTTTTTTTGTCAGAAATCTCTTTTATGAAAACGTAGCTTGTTTTACGTGTTGTGGAGTTCACGCAGAGCCGCTTAACATACAAAAAAGAAAAATAAATGTCGTATCAATAGCGCCAATTTATTTTTATTAGCAGATCCATTGCATTATGCGTATATATGTATATAACGATAACAAATGAGGGAGTAACACAGTTTCAACAATTTGTTTGTAAACCTGATGAATATGATTGGTCAATTCATTTCAGTTTAATATTATTAAAAATAATGATTCTTACGATACCCTCATACATCAGGGTATAACTGGTATAGAACTTGTCATTGTCGATTGCCTCTAAAATTTTATGAAACCTATAAATTTTTCTACTGTCTTACGAATGCGGAAAACAATATTTTTCAAGTCCAAAAACTATGAGAATAGAAATTCTAACACAACACACCTAATATAAATAAGGTGTTCTATCTAAAATAAAGATATTGAACATCTGATATTGCTAAATAGAAGTATCCATACTTCTTTATAACCAGTTTGCATTTCTCTGGGGAAATTGTGGAAACTCATTTGCGTGTCTAGAACAGCGTGCTCAGAATTTATAATTTTATTCTTATCTCCATCCGTCATGTATTGGGAGAAACGAAGACGAATGTATAAAGTCAACAAGCAAGTTCCTTGTATCAATAAATACTCAATATATGCAGGAACATTGATGTAAGATATATACGGTACACAAGCAACACAAGATGCTATATTAAATGTTGTGTTGCGTATTTTTATCTCATGTTTTTAATGTACACCATGAATTGTAATTGTGAATTGTGTTTATATTTTGTCAAACTGCTCAACGCTGTAGACGAACATTTTTCATGAAAACTAATAATATGTTAAACGTTCGCTGAGCCTTCGACGTGTATTGTACGCACTCCTAATATCAGTTTGAACTATACCACAAGAGTTGCGTGGTAGCCAGACAAGTACCTAATACAGCTTACGGAGTCACTGCAACTAAGCACCCACCACACATTAAAAAAGGGTGTTTAAGAAATTTGAAATTTATGTATTATTAGAAGAATATTGAAACACATACCGAAATCATGTGAAGTATGATTTTGATATGTTCGTATCAATTGAATTTCATCATTAGGTCATATTACAAGTGCAAATAAATACTTGATATTGGCGCGCCATCTATTCACAAACAGTAGATCTACCAGAAACGTATCTTCAGTTTGTATATGTAAATTCCTACATTATATTCGCTATTTTTTGTGTTATTTTAATAACAATGACCAAACTACTTTTGAAAATTGTAGTGCAGCAGCTCATGTTTACTTTATAATCGTTTGGTATTCATTTTTGTTAGTTGGAAGTGTAAACAGAGATCAAATTAACAACAACCACTATTGCATACAAAATATCTTAGTTTGATATTTGAAAATGAAAAATGTATTAGAATTGTTGTAGACCTAAGAAATCGTTTTCAAACAAACGAGATATTTTCTCTTAAACAAAATATGTTTTTAAAGCATTCACCCAATGCAGTATGTTCTTGATAGTAATGCCGTTGGTAATGCTTTTTCATTTCTAGTAGTTTACTATGTCAAAGTGACTTCAATAATTGGCTTTTCTCTACTTTGAAAAACAATTATTTCATATTTTTGCTTAATAAGACTTCTTTACTTATTATAATCAGACACAGATAATTCCACTCATATCAATACTACACTCACAGTTAGTATAGTAACATAATACGCACCAGAAATCGCTTGTATAAACATAATCTGTTTTCGGATAGTTTTAGTGGTTTATAGACCGAGAGAATTATATTTTTCCTCAAAAGAAATTCTGTCAGTATCAAAGAAAGATCGACTTAAAAAAAAGTCTAAGACATATCATCGCAAACACAAAATATAATTTCTTACAGTTCTTCGGTACCAAACAAGAATTTATTCGTCAGAAACTAAATCCTTTTACTAAGAATTCAAATTTCTTCAAGACAAAAAGTATTATATTTTTGTTATCTTTTTGTTTAATATGAAATTCCTCAAACTTTTCAAAGTACATGTTTCTTTTGGATTAAAATATTAAACTTCCATTGTAATTGTAATTTATTCCATTACTGAATTCATACATACAACAATGTTTGTTATTCCAAAACAAAAGACATTATTATGGTAAGTATAGATGTTTTTTACATTGACAAAAAGGCAGACAGAAAAAAAGAAGTCAGACTTTCAGATAATAGCTCGTCACTTTTTTTCAACAGTGATATTTCACTGATATTTTTATTAAAACATTATAATAAAGTTTTATTAGATTAGACCTCAATACGCTTGTAATAAAATCTTTAGATGAAAGTAGTTATGCCGTCTTTGTTGATAAGGAATAACACAAATAAATTCCAATTTTATCATAAACAAATTGTTCTCTCGATGTAACGCTTTTTGGAACAAGGTAGAAACGAAGACCGGAAACTGCTATTCCATTTTAATAGAAGTTAAGTGTGATAAAGGGTAAACTGTCGAAATTACAAGAGAAGATATTACATGACTAATGATCTCTCATCGTTCAAAAAAACGTCTTTAATCAGATGGAGACAGAATACAGAGGCATGTTCTACTCGTTTTAAAAGCCAATTGCTACAACGTTCGCAGTGGGTTTGCTGAAAGTAAGAGAATTGATATACATGTTTTGAGAAAACAGGCGTAAAATCTGTATACAACATTCCTTGTTACATAAACGTTTCCTTTATAATAACCATAATGAACAAAAGCTAGGAAGAAAGCGCAATTATTAATCTTTCTAGCGAACCTGAACCTGTCCTCGTTTTTAAATCTATTGTCAGGCTTCTATATGGTATATCTGATACTATGTAGGAAATGCTTTGTTAACTTTCGTGTAAGTGAATTCATGCACGAGATTATATATCACAAGAGAGATTCTCTTTGTGTTTAACTTTAACTAGACTTCATTAAATATAGAAAGCAACTCTTACATATGAAATTTCATTATGATCTTACCAGCTTCGGGCAGAATATTGAGATGTTATTATAGTTTCCTTTTCGACCCAACCACTAACATTTTATGCAGTAACTACATGCATTGAATGGTTGAAAATAACAGAAGCTATCGCTGGTAGTTAACTATACTTTGACATCGAAATTACACATATTACATGTAAAACAAATATTATCAGCGACTCATTGTCACAAACCGTAAAATGTACTATGAATGTAGTTCATTGCAAAATTTAACTGCATTACATGTTTCACCCCGATATCTTGCAACATTAATCTACAAATTTATGTTCAGTAAAAATATCCAACATAAAGAATTACAAATAAAGTGTACCTATTCGTTTACATGTTATTGCATCACCCAAATCAAATTTCATTGAAACGAAATATGTCATTCAAAATAACGAATAACAAATAAGGAGATCATTCTGATAAAAATGAAGTAACTCCGTGACATACAAATCCGACAAACAGGGGGGAATATTTCTTATCTACTAAACATTCCTCAATTGCTATTGGGTCATTTCGATCACATGGTACTCAGAAATGACGAAGGGGGCACCACATTTATTCTTAACGCGCATACTCAGTACCCACAATAGGGATGTGCATGCATTGCAGAATGTATTTATTTACATGGTTTTTGAGTAGAATAATGCTTATTGCTTATTACCAAAAAGTAATCAACATTTGACAAAAATTAATACTGCAACAAATTCAATTAATCGAAATATTTAAAAATTATGAGTCATCGCAAAACGGACATAACGTAGAAAGGCAGTAGTAAATACTCGCTAAACTGTCAGGTGTAATAAACATATTGACAGTCTATTACACAAACCACTTGAGTGTTAGTGATTTGTGGACTATTAGACGACAGTTAAAAGTGAAATCTTATTGTAATACCGGTGTCAGGCTACATTCCCATGTGTCCGTATAACTTTCCGTATTGCATGACGTCACGCGTACGTAGAGGTCTATTCGTTCTATGGTGCCATTCGTAAATGATTCGTAATTTCGTATTTTGATTGAATTATGACATGAATTATGTTATGAACTACCCTCTGTCATTTCTTATTTGTGTAGCTGTAATAGGTTACTAGCTACATATAGGATTTCATAATGGATTAAATATTAATAAATATGATGGTAAAGAAATATACAAACGAATGCAGGAATAAGAGTTCAAAATTTCAGTAATACATTTATAAAAGAAAAAATAGCAAAATGTTATATTAGTACAGTGCATAGTGAACAGTTAATTCAAATTAAAAAAAGGTAGATTTTAGGTTAGACCTATATTTAGAGAACAATGTCGTACTCTACAAGGTGTGTAACAATTTAATTAGAGAAATTGAAGATAATGATCCAGAAATTTTTTCAATTTTTTTCGTATGTCGTCAGAAACGTTTACTATGCTGCTAAATTTGTTAGAACTTCAATACCACCCACAATAAGACTCAAAATAACTCCGCGATATCTTGCATCTGGTGATAGGATGATATCTTTGGCATATCTTTTTCGTGTTGGATTATACAGTTTCCAAAATCATAGCAGACACTTGTACTGCAATCTGGATTTATTTAAAAGATATTGTATTGAAAGTTCCAACAGAAAGAGATTGGAAGAAAATATGTAACGATGCATTGGTCCCCTGGATGGCAAGCATATGTAGTTATACAAGTAAATGTACAGTGGACAGCAGCTTAATCGACTCCGTTACGAAATTTCCTAAACCTTAATTGCAATGTAGAGGGGGTTACGTTGTGTGACCTTCAGTTAGGGTTTATAGTAGATATTATTATTAGTAGATAAGGTCGAGGTTAGCTTGCGGTGGTGTCGATTTAGAAGCTGTCCACTGTACATATTTTTGCAGATTACCTAAAATTTATGTATTTACATTTGCAGGCGCCTCTTCTATAGATATAAATGATACAGCTGTAGTTAAATAATAATTTACGTTCAAAACAAATAACATAATCATAAACATAAACTACATGTTACGTCCGTATATGTTAGAAATGTTAAAGTTGAACTACCTTCGTCCGTATTCTGTATTTCAATGTCCGTAAAACCTATGATGTCAGACGCTATTCAATATTCGTGTTTTGAGTATTTTCTGTCCAATACAGATCCGGAAATACGGACACATGGGGACGTAGCCTGAAATACGAAATATGGAGGCGCCTGTCGCCAGCCCCCCGAATTTTAAAATTCCTTCTGGACTAAATTTTTATACCCATTTTGTACCAAACATTAAAAATTTTGTACCTCGCCCGTTTAGAAGATATACTCGATTTTAGATGGAGGGAGAAGGGACATGCCAGCCCCCCCATGTCGGAATTTCAAAACTTCACTCATGCCATCGTATTGTACTAGTTTTGTACCACAAACCAAACATTTTGTAACTCGTTAGTTTTTGAAGACTGTAGATCATATTAAATTCAATATGATTTACAAACGATCAATATTATTGTACAATATCAATTATTGTGCAATATATTGACGAAAATATTGATCGTCTAGCGGCCGCTTAAGACGAATACTTCTCCAATAATATGGAATAATATTTTAAATTTTCAATGCTGTCATGTCTTTTGTTTTTGACAATGTTGTATATTTGTATGTAAATACAGCATTGTTATGTATGTTCTTAAATTTAAAAATTGTATTTTATTATTATATACCAAATGGTATATTTTATATTTGTTGACGTGTTCAATGCATTGAATTTGCAAATAAAAAATATATACAGGGTGTGCCACTTAAAACTCCCAGGTCAAATATCTCGGAAACAAATAAGGATATTTGAATTTTGTAAAAAGCAGTTGTTGAAGAATGTGATAGCCTGTTGGTTGCTATCACAATTGTGTTTTATTACGTGACAATAAAGATGGCGCTGCGATCAAAAGAATTTTTTTGATCGCCACAATCTCCAGTTGTTTTTTATTTGAAAGAGTTTTAAACTGAATGCAAATTTTATTATTTGTGCTAGTTTCAAAAATTTAACGGTTTCATAGATATTCCAGTTTAAGAAAGTGAAAGTAATTTCAATTTTCGTCATTTCTTCGCAGTTTTTTGGATTATCGACAAAGAATAGGCAATATTTTGACATTAGTGACATTTGCTTGATTACTAATTATCATAAAAATTAGCTTCATTCAAACATTTATTTGCTTTGCATTGAGATTGTCTTAAAAATATGGTTTTACACACAAATGAAGATAAATTGAATATGATTTTAATTTATGGAGAATCCCGTAGAAATGCATCTGAAACAGTGCGATTATACGCTCTACGCTTTCCAAACAGACCCTTACCAGACCATAAAACATTTATAAGTCTGTGTGCAAATCTCAGAAATTATGGTAGCTTTAAAAAACAAAAACGATTAAGGCGGAAAAGAGTTAGAGATGACGAAATTACGGCAGCGGTACTACAAACAGTTAATAACAATCCGCATACATCATTACGGCAATTAGAAGAACAGCATGATTTATCAATAACCTCTTGCCGTAACAAATTCTTTCCGTATAAAGTTCATTTAGTGCACCATTTAAGAATAGGAGATAATCTACGCAGCCTCGAATTTCTGGCAGAATTTTCTGTAATGTTAGCAGAAAACAACAACTTAATAAATCAGATTATGTGGAGTGACGAATGTCGCTTTCACAACAATGGTACTTTTAAGCATAATGCTCGTTATTGGTCAGAAGATAATCCTCGGTGGATAAGGCAAACAAAAAATCAAACGATTTTTGGCGTTAACGTTTGGTGTGGAATATTAAACGAATACATCATAGGCCCTCACTTTTATCATGAAACACTAACTAGTGTCCGCTACTTACACTTCCTACAAAATGAGTTACCACTACTTTTGGAAGATGTACCAGTAGAGTTGCGAAATAATATGTGGTTACATCAAGACGGGGCACCTGCTCATACTGCCAACATAGTTACTGATTATTTGAATCAGACCTTACCACGTCGTTGGATTGGTACTAATGGCGTCCTCAGATGGCCGGCTCGTTCTCCAGATCTAACCCCGCTAGATTTTTTCTTGTGGAGTTACTTGAAAGCTGAAGTTTACAAGGAACCGATCACAGATATGGGGGACTTTTACAATAAAATTTTTGCAAGTGTTCAAAAAATTAATAGAAATACGTTGTTAAATGTTTGCGGAAGAGAACTAATAAGGCGGTATACGTTGTGTAGTAATCAAGAAGGCAACAATTTTGAACATCTTTGTTAGTTTCATTTGATCCGTTACAAGAAATATAAAAAATAAAGACAAAAATTGAAATTACTCTTATTTTCTTTAAACACGAAATACCTATGAAACCATAAAATTTTTGAAACTAACACAAATAATAAAATTTGCATTAAGTTTAATGCTGTTTCAAATAAAAAACAACTGAAGATTGTAGCGATTAAAACAATTCTTTTGATCGCAGCGCCATCTTTATCTTCACGTAATAAGTGAAGATAAAGATGGCGCTGCGAACACAATTGTGATAGCAAACTGGAATCAATCACATTTTTTAACAACTGCTTTTTACAAAATTCAAATATCTTTATTCGTTTCCGAGATATTTGACCTGGGAGTTTTAAGTAACACACCCTGTATATATATGTGAATACAAATGCAGTTACATCAAATGATATTTTAATGAATTATTTGACAAAATGCTTTGAAACACTAGTACTGTGTAACGTGTTGGTGTTAGCACGATTGAGCACTATACTACACGGTAATATCACGACATGCTGTTAATTATTGTAATCGCGGCAAGTCCTCCGTCTACGGACATTTAACTTTTTTAACGGCGGCGTTACCAACTTCTGGTAACTAAGTATTTACTTATCTTGGAAACCGTAGGTGAAAATTTATCAAGGTATTCTGTTCAATTTCATTCAGTCTACACTACATTATAATACATTGTACTTATGGCACTCACTTACACCCTGTTTCTTTACCATCATATTGTATCAATTATTAAATCCTATATGCAGGCCCGCCGCTAGCTGTTTGAACGTCCGCGTGCAACACCGATTAGGCCGCCCCTTGTACAATTGTAGGCATGCAAATTATGACAATGATATGTTTTCCTTTCGATATGATTTTGTCGAATATGCCGCCTCTTTGAAAATGCCGCCCTTGCACCCCTTGTACAATTGTAGACATGCAAATTATGACAATGTTTTGTTTTCCTTTCGATATGATTTTGTCGCCGATGCCGCCCCCTTGAAAATGCCGCCCTTGTGCGGTGCACGCCCGCACGCAGCGGCCCTGCCTATATGTAGCCAGTAATCTATTACGCCTACACAAATAAGAAATGACATAAACAACTTAGTTATGTCATAATACTCATAATTCAATCAAAACACGAAATTACGGACCATTTACGGATGACGTCATAGGACGAACAGAAAACATACACGCAAAATCTGTATGACGTCATGCAATACGGACACATGGGCTTTGATTATATATAACTAGATTGACCAAGTCCATTGCGTGTTACAATAACCACAAAAGTTACCAAGAGATGTCGCATAAATAAACAAATTGCTCATTAATATATATTTCAGCTTGGCATACAACCGACATACCTCATGCGCTATCTATTAACAAGTGCCCATAGCTAACGACAGTAATATCGCAGAAAATGATTTTCTCCCATGCATGTTAAAAAATCACAATAGAAATACGAAAACTGTGACAAAATTACTACACTTATAAGTGATGTAAAATATGCTTGGATTAATATATTTTGTGTGGATTTCATAACTGCAAAGCATTTGTTTTTATATTAATGTAACTCAATTATTGATTGATTGCATATTTCTTGACATACGTAAAAAAATCACTGCGATAGAAAGCATGAAAAGAGAAATTTACAACTATGTTGATTTTGATAATTGGTATAGTGAACTTTTAAATAGAGGTAGTGCAAACGGCCCTAAGACAATCATTTGTAGAAATATAAAAAACAATTTATAGTAGTAAGTATTTTATAAGTATACATCTGACAATAGGGGAAATCGAAAAGTTTCTAGAATAAATATGAATATGTTGTCCTACAAATATCATTGTGACTTACATATTTAGCTTGACTAAAGCTATAAATCCAGAGACTACATTGTCACAACAACAATAACAACAAATAAGAATTCAAAAGCATGTATTCAAACCAATATAAGTAACTAAGATGTTAAAACTTGAACATAACAAAATTCTTCACACATGCATTACCTTTTTGAGTTTATTTCCTGTTACATCGCGTGGATACCCAGAAACAACTTTACACTGTTTAAATTTCAAGCATGTAGGTACAGCAATGATTTAATGGTAGCAGGCGATGAAAACTGCAATCTCCACTAATGAAAGACACAATGTCAGGTATATCTTTATAGCTCTATGTGCAATGCTTTGCCATAACTTCTTTTTACAGTGGCTCACAGCTTATTTGATGCAGTGCCTATTTTAAAATATGACTCCCAATAATTTAAAAAATAAAAAGAATATTAGTACAAAATTGCAACAACATTTATCAATAATATATCTAGTTTAACTAAGAAACTTCTTTTATTTTACACAAGTGCTGTTTAACAATATAAAAATTAGAAATAAAAAATACTGCTAAATATTATGGCACAGCTTATTTGATGCAGTTCCATTCAAACTTAAAAATAATATAGGTAATCTATTGATTTTGCACTACTTTTAATATTTGGGATGATCCCTTTATAGTTTTATAATAATTCCAGCAGCGTCTTCTTCAACTTTTCGCGGCTGGAAATGTTGTGTTTACGGATATTTTTTACCAATATAGCCCAGAGATTTTCAATTATGTTCACCCATTTTTCTGCACTTTGCAACAAATTCTTGTTGAGTATATTGAGGAACATATTTTTGTCCATTATTATTCCCTCAATAAATTCTAAATTTCCAACACCAGATGCATTCATACAGGCCCAAACCATCACACTTCCTCCGCCATGCTTCACTGTGGCTTTGAGGTTCTCCTTCTTTCATTCAGTGTTGGGTTTCTGCCACATGTAGGACATGCCATCGGACCCACAAATGTTGAACTTGGACTCCTCTGCGAAAATTACAGTGTTCCAAAGGTCAGCGTCCTTGCTAACATGCTCGTTAGCAAAGGTAAGGCGGCTTTGTTTACGAGCTACTCGGCCATTAAAGTCATGGTCGCGAAGCACACGATGAATGGTTTCAGCACTGCATGACTTTCCTAATTCATGTTGAACTTCAATAGCTAGTTTTGGAACCGATAACTTCGGGTTTGCTTTGATTTTCCGAACAATGTATCGCTCGTCAGATGGATTGAACATTTTATTTGGTGCACTTCTTCGCTTATCTTTCACCCGATTATCATCTACAAAACGTTCAATAATATGCTGCACTGCAGACGCACTCAGATTGACCATCTGAGCAAATTTTCAGGACGATTGCCCCAATTTATAATGATATAAGAGCCGTTTACGCTGTTTTTACAGTTGTACGGCGATCCATCTTTTTAAATTTAAGTCGTGTATTAGCTAAATTTAATTACTTGTTATTTCTATTAATTATAATTGCAACCTCCCATTGTGCTAAACGTGGCAGTGTATATTTGTGAATGCGTTTACAAACCTGCATCAAAATTTTATCGATACTCTTTTTATTTTTTTTAATTATTGGGACTTATATGTATTTTAAAATAAGCACTGCATCAAATAAGCTGTGAGCCACTGCATGTTTAATGCGATCAAAGCAGTCTTGCAAATTTTTAATCAAAATAGAAATAGCATTATTAAATAAATCTGTAGGTGCGAATAATGTATATATATTCATAAAATGGAATATATAATTTATGTATACATAGAATTAGCAATTCTTCGGTATTTTTTAGAGTGGATGATCTATCCACAGAGGCGGGCATGTAGTTTTTTTGAGGGTCCACTGTGCCAAATATTTAGCAAAGTATCGAACACTGCAATCCTCTAAAGTAATTATTTCTGTATATTTATACTAACATTAATTTTATTTTCTAACTAATATATTTACTGTGCATTTTTTAATTTTTTTTATTTTAACTCATACATGTATGTTATGTAACCTACAAATGATATCCCAAAGCAATTTTTCAAATAAAATATCACGAAATAGAAAATCGATATATTTTTACTTTGCTTGCAATTTTTATGAGCAGGTGTTCGCCTAAAAAGCGACAAATAAAACACAGATACATATATCTATATCACTCTATATTATCACTCTGAACTTACTACGTTTTTCTCATTTTCTCATAATTCTATCAATCGCAATAACGCCACCTATTAAGTAAAAGTATAAATACATCAAGCTATTCAGTGAGATATCGGTTTGCCGCCTAACTAGACGAAAATGTTTTGATGTAAAGTACAAGTGGCGGGCTCCTGGTGGCCGCATCAAAAGCTCGACTTTATAGCGCAACTCTTTTCTTATGGGAATGGTGAATCTAGTTATATATAATCAAAGCACATGGGGACGTAGCCTCACGCTGACAAGCATGCTTTGTTTACTGTCAATCTACGTCACAGACGACAACATTGACATAACATGATATAACACTGCGTTTTCGCGCCGTTAATAATAATTTAAATTTATATATTTTTTATTTCTTGAATTGCTTGTTATTTCACCAAAATAATATATGTACACAATTTTATACCGCAAAATCATTTTAAAAAGATGTAATTTTACCCTATTCCTGGCGTATTTACAAATATGTTCACTATACCATTTCAAACTATTTGTTTATATTGTGACCATCTTAGTATTTTTCTTCTAATCAATATTTTCATGAATTGTAGATTGTATTATTAGCATATTCATAGTATTGTGTACGGTGTGTTGCAGTTATTTCTTATTATGTCCTAACGTCATTCCAAAACCAGTGGTATGGTCTTCTTTGGTGTGATAACAGAAGATAATTAGTTAATCAAAATCAAAATAAAAAAAAAATAATATAAACAAAACATTTGAATATCGCGGTATTTTCGATGAAATTTCTAGTTACGACGATGAGGGCGTTAAATATCGTACAACAACTTTTATGAAAAGACATCACACCCTGGCGACAGGTACTGTTGACGTTATTCGGGGTTATTTTAATAATAATAATAATAATAAAGGACTTTATTTCATCATACCAAAACAGAAATTTACAATAGATGATACAGACATATTTATAATATAATCAGAAATAGGGCGAAATTCAGGTTAACCTGTTTTTCAATTTAACCCTTTGAACAACTTTCAAAACTATAACACATTATAGGCGAGCAAATATGTATATGACTCACGTGCGAAGTTAATTACTCTAACAATGATCGCAATGTTAGTAAAGTACAGGTTTCTGTAGCTTGTCAATGGCGCAAATCGGCAAAATTCGAGTCTTATCAACCTGTCCAAACCCCCAGCCCCTCTTCAATTAAATTGTAAAGTGAACAAATGATTAAAGTAGCGATTTCTAAAAGTGATAAGCGAGCCACACCTACGAATAGGTCGAAGAATATTATTGTAGAGGTGTGTGATTTGATACGAATAACATCTTTTAAAAAATTGGTGGGCATGGATCGGAGGGGTAAGCGTACCTCTAAATCTAACATTTAAGGTGTGAACATCAGACCTAAACGTTATCTTATTATACAAATAAGCAGGTTTTTCAGATGTAATAATTTTGTAGTATAAGCAAGCAGAATGTAGAATGCGTCGGCTTGCCATGTTCAACCATCTAATATCTTTTAGTTTATAAGTAATATGTTCTCTGCGGCGAATACCATAGATTAACCGCAGACAACAGTTTTGAATTTTTTGTATTTTACGAATAGCAATAGAGTTCACAAAAGGAGAGTAAACTACATCGCAGTAATTGAAATGAGACAGAACCAACGATTCACATAGGGCTATTTTGATTTTAAGAGTTAAGAACATCCGGGAACTATATATTAATCGTAAGCTATTGTATGCTTTTTGTATGCATTTGTTAACGTGTTCGTTAAACCTAAGTTTTTCGTCAATTAATAATCCTAAACTTTTCACTGTGTTTTTACAGGGTACCTGAACATCATCAACTTCTATTTCAATATTAGGCAGTAGCGTACTCCTCAGATTAGCAGGGGCAAATAAAATTATTTCAGATTTTGCAGGATTGATCCTCAGACCGTGGCGAGTGGCTGCATCAACAATAATCCGTAAATCTATATTAATGTTTGCACAGGCTGCACGGACATTTGCCGGTATAAAGGAATAATACAATTGTGTATCATCTGCATAAAGGTGGGACCTACAAAACTTTATATTATTCATCAATTGAGAGGTGTAAATAGTGTATAAAAGTGGACCAAGTACAGATCCCTGTGGTACACCGGACAATAATGTAAGAGGGTCGGAAGCTTGTTCATCAATAACAGTGGTCTGACATCTACCAGTGACATAGGAAAGTAATAGTCGCACGGAAGTATCACTCAATCCAATAAAATGCAGAATAGATGCAAGCAATTCATGATTAATAGTATCGAACGCTTTTGAAAAATCAAGGAGGCACAAGATGGTAGCTTTACCCCTATCGAGTTCTGAAACAATATCATCAATTACTGTTATTACTTTCTATTCGCAAACCCGCTGAAGTTAGCATAATTTAAGTTAAAAGTCACTAATTTGTATTAATATTTTAAACTCTGCCGCCTTATTTTAAAACATTTTTGAATTGTACTATAACACAATCATATCACATTGTGCTATAGCTGTAAGTATGGCAGAAAAGCTGTCTGTTGTAGTCTCATCCACACGTCACCACAATTATTGCATGTTGGTAGTAAATTACAAGTAACCAGTATGAGCGTCATTTTTATTTATTACATTCTACACTGTTTTCGTGTGTTCTACAGTACATCTTGCCCCCTATTACAACAAGGATTTGTCGAACATTTCACATATTATTTTGGCACCACCATATTTAAGACGAAATTCTCGCATAAACTAATAATAATTATCAAGAGACAAGAAACAGGCCGACAAGTACCTACATCTGTTACTATTCACAGCGTCGGGCTAATTATCCCAGTGCTTTTGAGAAAACACGGAATAAAATACCGCTTTTGTATTAAGTGAGTGGTAGAAACAAGGCAAATATAATTGGAAGCTATTTTCCACATTAAACAAAAGAACATCCCTTGGCGGGTGAGATAGGTTATAATACTTTCTAATGTCATAAATTCAACGCAAACTTGTGTTTTGGAAAGCATAAGCAGTAGTAAGATAAGGTCTATAAATCAACGCAATGATTAGTATAAAAAATGTATGTATCCAATAAAGGCCCTGGATGCTACTTTGTTAACATGCTGCCTGTAATACAAATTAAAGTCCAAGAAGCTTGCTATTGTCCATAAAATACATTAATAAAACTTGATAATAAATCGATAAAATTGGATTGTACAACAAACAAAGTTTGAATACTCAACTACTTTTAATTAATTGTCGACGATTTTTTCAAACCTCCACAACTCATCAGCTTCTTTACTTTATTTACTGATAAAAGTAGAACGTTTTTATTTAACTACCAATTTTATAAAGGTGCTTATTTTGATTAATTTTATGTAATATTCTTTTGATATAACAAATATTTTTTGATATACTTTCCTACACTTTTTCAAAAAATACGACATCTATAACTTAATTATTTTGCATGGCATGAAACTTAAAAATACTAGCAGTAAGTACGTCTGCTATACTATTATTGGTCACATTTATGATTATAATGCATACGGAATTTTATTTACAATTAATATCGCAAAAGTACTATAAATATCTGTATAATATCTCACAATTACCAATGCAAGATATATGTATGTATATATTAACATCAAGGCAACTTTCTATGCAGTTCCTTCTTGTTTACAAATTTACGATGACAAGAGAAAATATGCATTTGTACTCACTTTTGAAGTTTTCCTCGCTCACACGTTAAATATTCGTATTGTTGTAGGAAAATTCTACTCGATGTATTGAAGGGCGACTTGAAGTGTTTTGGCAAAATTTCCAAGGAATAAAGTTTTCTCCCGATATTATAGG